>VZTI01004494.1:331549-386222 GCA_013397865.1 Struthidea cinerea
AATTAAATCCACGTCTTTGTGATTTCTTAATTTTCGTGGAAACAAAAGCTGGAGTTAAGATGTTTTCCTTATTATGTTTTCATTGCAAGATCAGATCTAAGGCATAATTCATTCAGTGCAAAGTCATCACACACTACAGAGAAAAGACAAAACCCCTTCAATTCTCCCCTATGGACCCTGCAGGTACATGTGCAAAACCCAGCAAGACTGAAATAAAGATGGACACAATATACAAGATACTTGTGTACTTAATATTTCCTCTAAGGTATTTAAAAAAAAAAAATCTTATAGAGATTACTATTTATATAGCTTTGAGTATTCTCTCTGTGGCCAGCAAATTCAAACAAGCTATTAAAATCCAAGAGCTCCCCAATGGTATTACCAAACACATCCAAGTTTACCAGAACAAGAGCAGCATTTGTTGTCACAATATGACCATCATCATTTAAATGCACACATACTAACGCAAGTCAAGCCTATACCATGTATCTTGAGACTGGAGTTATATGAGGAATACATTTACAGTGCTTTGGTAAGTACATACTCAACATGAAGAAACATAAATAGCAATTGGAATATAGGAATAACCTTGAACACAAAGAAACTGTGAGTACTTCCATGAAAGACACGGATGTCACAAACATGCTCTAAATATTTTCTTACAATTTATTTTCTTGCCTTTTTTCACTTCTTGACAAACAATTAAATGCAAGTCATGACATCTGCAAGGGATGACTCTGAGACCTGGGCACAGGAAAACTTTAAAAAAAAAAAAGAGATGTTTTAACAGGCAGGTGCACAAATAACAAAGAGGAGACTTTTGTTACCCTTCCAGAAGACACACATTCTTTACTGCCTACTACTTCTTTCATAGGAAAGAGCCATTAGATTTTCTTACTGATCAATATTCTACCAGCAGCAAGCAGCCTGCACTTGTGCAACACTTTTCCACATGGATTTTTCAAAGAAGCTTCCCAAGTAATACATGCATGTCCACTATCATTTTACATTTGGATTCACAGACAGATTGAGCTACCTGATGCAATTTAGCAAGATAAGAATGAACCAGAGGTTCGGTCTTTTTCCCTCTAATCTATGCCCAATCAAGCAAGATGATAATGATCCAAAATATTACAAAAAATTTCAAAGTGAAATTTGGAATGAAGTGTAAAAGGATGAACACAAACCTATTCGCCCTTCAACCTAGCAAAGCCAAGAAGTTTTCCATGTTGCCAATTACCCTGCACATCCCAATCAAAAATCTTGCTCAATAAATAGTAACCAGGTGTCTTCTTCAACTATACCTAATAATGCAATCTTGGAGAAAGGACCAAGCCTACAAAAGACAAGACAGAAATTTAGCTCATCCTACATTCACTTTCTAGTTATCTCCTGGGGAAAAAACAATCTTCCAGTAACATGAGAGATGCATATTGTACAGCTGTGATAGTTTCTATAATGAAACTCCAGCTATAAATGATAATATCCACAATACAAACCATAATTCTAAAATACATCTGAATATGTGTGTGCATATATATCTCTCTGAAAAAAAAATTATCTAATTTTCTCTTTTATACATATAAACATCTGGCTAATATGCCCCATAAAAGTTTTTCCTTATTTAGGACTAATTTTTTAAATAACAGAATTTTAAACAGTCCCTTAGAATATCTTTAAACACTATTAAAAATTAATAACTATCTTAGGTTAATCAAAAAGCACACACAAAATAATTTAACATTATACAAATGTGGTTATATTGTTCCGAAAGTCCAATTCTCCCATCTGAAATGAAATAGAGACCAGTGTACCTTAGGGTGAATTATTCATCAATGTACAAATTCATTCTCTCTTTCCACGTAAATCTTCAGGTGAATTTAGCTGCATTTCTGTATAAGCAAGAAACACAGTAAATCTGCAGAACTCTTGCAAAAGGGAGTCGTGTTTCGTTGGGTAAGAGCGCTTTTGCTGGAGGGCAGCAAGTCAACACTTTATCACCATCTGAACACTAGCAACACCTGTGCCCTTGTAAGCTTCACACCTTGAAATAGCAGCAACATATTTGATGGGTTCAGTAGTAATTTTTCTTCCAGTATTGGATTAGACTACTTTGCATATACAGTAATTCAAAAGTCTAGTATTGTGTGCAACGTTAATCCACATTTACATCTGAGAACTCATAAATACACATGGAAACAAACATGACAGAGAATTAAACCTCGTTTTAAGTTAAAATGTTTTCAGTCCACATACAGAAACAGCAGTGAAAAGTATAAAGGAGATGGACAGCAGAAACAGAAGAACAAGGGTGCAATAACTAAAACTGTAAGAAGTAGGTCACTGTCAAAAGGGCAAGTTGCTACTAAAATTGATCAACAGAAGATGTAGACTGTACCATCTGCATAAAATGCCTAAATGCAGCATTATTTTCACATCACATACAGTAGATGTGATTTCTAAGCAGCATATTATAACAGCTGGCATACTCACTAATAGATTTACAGTAACTGAATACTAAATTTCTCCAGCTCAATGTACAGTAGCTATGCATTAGCCTTTAAAGCTCTTCGCCAGCCTTTTAGTCAAGGTTACATTTCCATGGATATTTAGTATCCCAATAAGAACATTACAAATATTCACCTTCAATGAACTTTCATACAATACAAATATATTAAATACCTTCTTAAGCTGAATCATTTCAGTAACAGGAGTTTTCTTTTTGCTATTTCAAAGGAAATACAAGGAACTTTGTGACTTCCAAAGTAAGGGGTGTTTTAAGGCAGTAAAAGATACGTGTTAAGGTTTCCATGATTGTTTATGGTCGTCTATGTGAATAAAGCATATTACACACAATTGCTGTCATATTTTTATCTATGTGACTTCGTTATACTGTACATGATTTAGCAATCTTCTTGAGAAATTTAAAGTGCCACAGTTCAAATGTGCTCATCTGTCTTTTCATGGGCTTCTAGTCCATTCCAGTTGCTTTCAGAAATGAGCCCTTGCTTTACTTAAAGAGCAGTTTTTTTAGGCGAAAAAAGAACTCATCCTTCACTGGTGTGCTAACTGGAATCCAGTGGTCGAACCAATCCTTCTTTGTAAACACGAAGAATAGCTTCACAAACAAATTTGTATTGACTCTGCGTAGGAAAGAAAACACAAAAACATTTATGGATGTTCAGTTAAACTGCTGATTAGACAGAACTATTGAATAGGACTAACAGTCCCACAGCTTCCTTTTTTCCTGAGCAATGACAGGAGAGGAGATACAAGGATGGGAGGATAAAATCCTACTCTCCTGTCTGTGTTCACAGTAAACAAAGCTGACATTTACTCTTCCTTATAGGACAGACAAGCATCAAAAATCACACACCAAGGAAAACAAAAAAGTCCCCAAAATTAAAAGAATATGTGCTTAATTTTCAGGGAATAGGAATTATTTATAGAAACTATGTGTATGTTTCTGACTAAGTTTAACTTGATATTTACCTTCTTTATACATGTCATCTATTGCAGGGTTTTTTTGGTAGTTATCTGATTATTACGAGTATTCTGAGCTTGTCAATGCTGCTGTTACATATTGCTGGGCACATTTAAGTTACGTGACCAAGACCTCATTTAGAGTTATCATAGAGGATATATAGGTGCGACTACCTAACTGAAACCCTTTATTTTTTTTTCCAAACCACCAACAGTACTGCAGGCGGACTCACTTTATTTTCAATCTTTGATGAGACCACATATCACCTTTTGTAACAGAAGGGGATCAAATTAATATTTTTGAAGATCAGCAGGCACATTAATTCTTCTTTCTTTCCCCAACATTTTTATCTTAATTAGATCTCAAAGTCTTCACAAATTAGAGTTTCTCTTCTGCATTATACTATTACAAAGACTATGTCTTCCACGACCTTGTGATATAACTATTTGTTAAGAGCAACTAGCCTGCAAGCCTCTTCCTAAAAAGTGATACAAGGAGACATTACCAATAGGACTAGTGCAGAACTAAAAATCCTGGTAGCCTGAATAAATTTTTATGACTAACACAATCCTGAGAACACAAGATGATTGAAATTTAAAATAACTTGCAGAGATCAAAGCATCCTCACTTCTTCTGTGAAAGCACTATTGCCAAAACCCCAATGAACACTTTTCTCCAAAGTTCCATGTCAAATATTCAGATAAGCACCGCTTCACATTTTTTAAATCCCTTTTTCCATCTTTGAAATGTTCTCCCAGCTGCCCTTGTATTGTCAGCTCCCATCAACTCTTCAGAAGCATCTGGAAACATTCCCCCACTATCTCCCAAAGGGCAGGGCTAAAAGATAACATTTGGACTGTGAAGGACCTTAGGTTGCCTTTAAATACCAGCAGTTAGGAATGTTATTCCTCTCCATAACATAACACATTTTCCTTTGAGTACAGAAAAACTTGAAGGGAAACGGGAAGGTGGAAATGAGTTTTCTGTGTCTCTGTTTTCCTGGCTTTACTTTCAACCTTTCAGTCAATTACTCCCACATTCAATATCACTTTGTTCTTATTTCTTAATTACCTTGACTTTTCTTTTCATTGTTATTGTCATCTCCACATTTCTACTGCCTGAAAAAGCCAGGTGTGGTATTTAGCTCTCTATTATATACTTCTGTTAACTTGTGTGATCAAGTTACTGAACAAATAAAGGAATGAGCACTTCAGCATTGCTTCCTCTGACTCAATCTGACTACTTGTTTTCTCTGCTCTTATCTGTTGCATGTATTCTTACTGCTCACTCAGCTGGTAGCTAGTTCTATTCTGTACATCCTAAGCACTATTCTGCACTGTTTAGATATCTAATTTCTCTTTATTGGAACATAATGGTTAATCTTTCTTTTTTTAATGAAAGGCCATACAGTTACACCAACTTTGTTATAGCTTCATCATTTTGGTTGCAGCTTTTGTTTTTGCTGTTCCTAGTAACCAAATTACTGGTCTTTGAGAAACTACTGCTTTCACATGATTAACAACAGACACTAAACTGGCCAGCTAATAGCTCTGATGAGTCTATTCCTACTGAGTATGCCCTGCCTGATACTAACTCACAACATTCATCTGGCAAATTGTATCACCTTAAAATTGGAGCACACATACAATCCCCACAGGGCAGCTGAACATGCTTTAGGCAAGGCTATTAAAACTGAACAATCCCTTTATTACAACTGAATAATCTCTAATGGCTTCTCCCAGAAACCCTAAGCGGGATATCAAATATGAGCAGTGAGGCTAGCTGGAATTCAGGCATGGGAATGCAATAGAGCACCCAGGATAGATCGAAATATAAACATGCAGCTCCCTGGTATTCTGTTTTCTCACAGTTGAATGCTTGCTTCTGTGTCTCATTTGCAGCACAGTACGCCGATTTTGCTCACTGGCTTTTCACAACAGTCTCTGCCTACTTCAGAAATAACAAGTGAATTTAGTTTCACACTATTGCTGCTACAGATCATCCTGCTCCTGATTGTGCTGACAGCAAACTGTGTAACACAGCAAGCAAGGTAAAGAATCCTATTTTATATATTCGTTTTCCACACCGGGGGTCTGACTGTAGCTGTATTTATTACTATTCTCTGTATTCTTCAGTTATGTCAAAGTGTGGAGTGAAAGGACAATTCTGGCTGATTTCTCTTGTAACAAAAGGGACTCGATCTTCTGGCAAGCTGAAGTTTACTTCAGGTTTTTACATCTGATTCTCAATAAAAGGACCACCTCTAGAATGTTGAAGCCTGAACTTGCTTGGGTAATTATAGAAACTGAAGGGTGTAGACAGGTGCAACTCCAGAAGTTAACACTCAGCTTCCTTAAACTTGAAGCTAGTATTCTCAATTTCATTACAACCTTTGTCATCAGCTCAGTTTCCACTTCAGTAAGGAACAGGCAGGGGACCCTCCAAACAGCTCCCTTGTCAACCATACAGTCCCAACACGCTTCCAGAGAGCGCACTCCTGCTGCAATGGACATGAGTCCCAGCAGCATGCACAGACAAACTCTGCTCACTGAGTACTCTAGTGGTACACAGGCAGCTGCAGATCCTGGCACTTTTTTGCCCTTTGCTGATGCAAGATTTCCCCCACATCTAGTCATAATGTTAATTCCTGCAGTCATTAATCTGTTAATGAATAGAATTTTTCACATAAGTTAACTTTTCTGTTATCAAATGGATTTGATTTCAATGCATTTCAGGTATTTTCTTGGGAAGATGAGACAGAAATGCCCAACTGTTGGCTTTCTGTATCTAAACCCCCTTACTTTCATTTCTCATATGGCATTTAGCTCTCCAAGATAACCCACACTTAGAATTCTTGTCATTCAGCCTCTCCTAAAGAAAGAACAATCTCTCATCCTTCGTCCTCGGTCTCAAACGTCAATATGCTCATTTCCAAAGCTGACACAAAATTGCCCTCATGATCTCAAGTTGTCTTTGAGCCACTTTCATCTTAAAATCACCGTTTACTTTCATGTTTCAGTTACTGGTGCTACACAACTTGCCCTTTGTTTTTTCAAACTGGGTAGTGGCAAAATTATAAAAATATCCATAATAGGTTCTTATAGAATTTCTACTCTAAAGTGACCTATTGAAAAGCCACTTCCTGCTTTTCAAACCAGGCCACAAACACTTTAATTTTACCTTCAATTTAATAGCTTCCTATACTAGTACAGTTCTGTACTAGAATGAAAAACAAAAATTTATTCTAGCTTCTTGCAGAGAATTTAAACAAAGGACCGCAAACAGATGATCAGTACAAGTCTGACTTTGGGCATTCTAACTACTTGCAATGTATAGAAAACAATTATCTTTTCCTGGCAAGATAAGAAATATTTACAAATTAGATAAATACATACCTCACTAGCAAAGCAGCCTTTGCCACCATGCTACATTATGCTACGTTTATGAAGTCTGAAGTATAATGGCAACTGAAGATTCATATTACTAGATCCTTTAAAAAATATTTGGACCTGTTTTATAACCTGACAAGTGCAGTATATATACAGAAAATGTTGCTTTCTCTCCATCACTTACTGATGTTTGCACCATCATAGCTCGCTGGTCTCGCATTTTCCGTACAATATCCAGCGGATAAACAGGTTGGTTCCTTTCAATTAAGCACATGGCTGTTTCCATAGTAACCAATACACCAGTGCGACCGATTCCCGCGCTGTGAAATTCAACAGGAAAACAGTCTATAAAGTTAGGGTTTTGCAAGGCACCAGATTCATATCACACTCTTAACAGTAGGATACTAAACAGCCTTGGAAATTACAGGAAGACCCTAGTAAAATTCAAAGAGAATGCAAAGTTTATTTTTACAGCAACTTCAGTAATATTTTCTAGCAATTACTAAAAAGAAAAGATTTTTTAAAATATAAAAAAAACTAAAACCTCATTTAAAGTAAATGCATTTTTAAACAATTATAACTGCTCAAACTGTACTGGTTTGGTATTTTTGTCTTTAAAAAGGTAAGATCTAAGTGACTGCTTTTATGACGCACACTTGAACAGCAGGAAAAAGAATTTTGCAGTACCATTCAAAAAGAGATTACAACAATGGTAGAGGATAAAAAACCAGAGAACAAATTAAATTGCAGATTATCAGATCTGTGATAATTATGTGACTAAGACATTTCACCTAAAGGTTGCAGGAGAAAGGGAGACAAAGGAAACTCTTCCTTTAGATATAACATCAGTGTTTCTGTCTTCAGCAGTAAATGCTTGTATTGTACAGTTTGAAATTTTCATCTAATTCAAGGAATCTCCTGTCTTGCAGACAAACGTTTCACATCTAAGGCTGAAGCCTATCTGTAACCAGATTTTTAAAACACAAGTACCTGCAGTGTACAAGAACGGGCTCGTTCTTTACTCTCTTTGGTCTCATATAGGTCACAAACTCCAAGAAGTCCATGGAGTCATCAGGAACACCATGATCAGGCCAAGCTACGTACTGGAGATGGGTGACGGTGTGTTGTTGTTCTGTCTAAAACACAGTAAAGTTTTCAAAAAATGCCCAGTGTTATGACTCCTGTATTGATGTTTACCACATGCAAGTCATATTTTTCACATCAAGTGTTTTCTGCAGATGTGATAAGACGTATATGGTATAGAAAAAGTGATTTTAAAATTAAGTGTGAAGCATGGACATGTAACTCTTGAAAGAATTCATAAGGCATAGCATTTTCTAAATAAATGAGGTATGAAGTTTAACTTCTGCAATCTAAACATTTTAATTTTTTTGATTTATTGACTGTTGACATCATTGATTGTCATCATGATCATATGTGATCATATACTCTGACATCATTGATTCACCTGAGGTAAAATGCTACAAGACATAAGCATAATAGTACTATACAATAGTTTAGAACTGGTTGGAAGAAACAATTGAGAACAGCAGAACTATTGAGAATCACACCAATATAACAGCCACCAATATATATATATATATAACACACCAATATATTAATATTTTTCTAAACAAAAATGCACACTTACAGATTCAGGTATAATGAAGTTCCCTGCAACACTTGCTAAATCTGGTTTCTGTTAGAAAACACTATATATATATATCATTCATACATACATGCTCATTGTACATATATGAATGACATCTGTACGATCTACAGGAGGATATGTTTCTGTATGGAAGCAATATAATTAGTTAAAAGGTTCTGTCATACAAAGAGTTCTTTTTTGGAATCAATTATACATAAAAACCCCACGGTTTTACAGAAGTTCTTTCTGTTTAGCTTTTTGTTAACTTTGATTATGAAATCACTCAATCATCTTTGCATTCCGATTGGGCTCAGCTGATATGTTACAGATGTAACTAATGATTAGGATGGGAAGCAAAAGTCGTAAGATGCTTGTGAGCTCTGCTGCATCACGCAGCGAGGATCTCACTCTTTACAAACTGAGACAAGTCTTCACGTTCCTTTATTCCTTCCACACATTTTGCAATAGTTAAGCTGATACTTGCATTTAATTTATGTCCATTACCAGAATTAACATTTGACACCCTACTGAAATAAAACTCCTTTAGCACTGGATTATAAAAGCTGGCCTTTCCCTAGCAGTCCATACAGGAATGCTTTTGCGATGCCAGAGACTTTAAAAGGTTTTTCCCCTTTTCTCTATGCTCACAACTGTTGAAATATAGGATTTGTTTTAAATGCCTCCAAGTGCTTGTTTTCTCCTCCCACTTGAGGATGTTCCACTCCCAGGGAACAGGCTAGTAGGACACAAAAGATAGAGTAAGTACTTCCTATGTACTAAGTAGAGTCTTAGAAAATACATTTATTCCCATCAAAGCAACTGCAGAAATTTACAACTGCCCACAGGGACAAAAAGAAAAATGACACAGCTCACACTTTGCTTCTTAAAGGCAGAGCCTGAGCAATCAACAATTAAAAGGTCCAGCATAAGGCCTACGTGGACAACGTAATCTAACATTAATAAACAAGCTCACTGTAATACTAATTGCATTGGGATCTATCATCCATGTCATCAAAAGATGCACAATGACCAGGATCTCTGCAGGAAAAAGCATGCATGGCCTTTTGCTACCCAGCTCTGCTGAGTAGAAAAAGTTGACCTTGATCAAATGATTACTGTTCACATTTTTCTGAAATGCCACAGATTGAAAAAAAACAAAAACAAGTCTAGGAAATGTCATTAAAAAGTCCGCCTTTGAAAATCTGCACATGCTTAATCAGAACCTCTTCAAAAGGGAAATGAGATAAAGCAGCAATTACACATAACAGTTTGAGCTGATTCTCTTAAATCAGAGACATTTGAATTACAGCATCCTGGTGAAACAAAGACTTGATTAATTTGAAAATTATCCAAGACTGAGTACCCAGTTGTCTTCCACGTGCTTCAAGAACTTAAAGCTACACAACCTGGATAGGTGCCAGTGGCACATCTGAGAAACACTGACAGTGATCTGTAGAAGCAACAAGTCATTTTACAAGCTCAGAACAAAGGAAAGAATTAAATTAATTTTTACTTGTCAGTACTTCAGGCTCAAATACAGTGAGTTGCATTAAGTTAAATAGTTTACAGACACTAGGTACAGAAAGCATGTTACATAAGACTTATTCAGAGTGAGAATACACTTTTAGAATATGCACTTAGGCCTCAGAGCTGCTGCTTTTGGTGTAAGCATCTTCAATTTCTGTATGTGTCCTAATCATACTTAGAGACCAATATAGGTGTTTGTTAATTATTCCAGGTATGCCTCAAGTTTCAGTGTAGCTTTCTAATTATTTGTGGTTTAACATGATCAGTTTTGATTCTTTTGTTGAGCTCTTCTGAGATGATTCAAAATGCTGAAACTTGACTATTCTGCCACTTGCTTTTCAAAATGCACAAGTATTTTAAAACACTTTATGTTTTATTAGCAATTAAAACCTAATGTAAACAGTAAATATATTCATTTACGCTAGAACTAGTTTTTCTATGTCTAAGCTTTTATGTCTCCCGCAGAAAATATCAAAGCAGTACTCTGAGGAAGTCCAGATTTTTTAAAGCTATTTATAGCGGGGTTTTTGGCTTTTTTAAAAACATAATATCTTGAAGTCTAGTGAAAGTCAGTTTTTAAATTCAGAAAATGTCAGCCAAACAACACCCCACATGGAAATAACTTACATTGAAAGACCATCACACTTACTAAAATCTAGCACTTATACACGAAAAAAAATGCTAGAACTGTAGTTAGTGGTTCCATAGTTAGCCCTACAGTACACGTTCTGTTAGCAATACTTATTTTTAAACACTATTCCTCCCAGATCCTGCTCCTTTGTACAAACCTGGTAATGGAAAAGAAGAGGTAACTTCTCATTATAGTCAAGTTACTCATCAAACTACTATTCTCTGCAACTGAGTTTAAATCTTTTCCACAACTTTTTCTTTTTGCACTGAGGTTTTCAATGACAGTCGTCCTAATGATGGATAAATGTCTAATTTTTCTTCATCAGACTTTATTAGTCCTGTCTTATGAGTCTTGAGAAAGTGAGACAGGAAGAGCTGCTTATGGCTTGGTTGCTATTTTTGCATAACTTGACCTTGTACACCTTGCTATTCCAAAATGATTTAATTTTTTTTTTAAATTCATGTGGACTGATTTCAATGGAATTCATGTATTTGGTATTTCTCCAAATCAGTTTAAAAATTATGGATTCAAAAAAGTTAGCCCACACAACAGACTCCAGTGACACTTCAGGATTATGTAACTTACCCAGTTTATCATCAGCCCTTTGGCCAACATTTAGCTTCTTCATGGCATTGATCCACATTTACTTAGTAAGGAGCTACAGAGGTCTAAGACATTATGTTTTTCTCCAGCTGTTTGTTATTGTGCTATTGATAATGGTTATTGTCATTACAGCAATGAAAAAATCTCCAACAAAACTATGTACTTGTCCCTACCCCTCCTGGGCAAATTCAAGACATCTAACTGCAGCAGCAGCTTCATTGTGGTTAAGGTAACATCCTAGATTTTGCTCAGAAGTACATGATCTTTTCCAGTAAATCTGTCCTTGGGGCTGAAACTCCTGACAAAGAATAGGGCTGTCACAGGTAATGCTTCAAATGGCTGCTCTAACACTTGTAATACAGCTGTACTGTCAAGACCTTCAGCTGCAAAAATATCCATTGTTCATCCTTCTGCAGTTTGCAGCCTTGCTTATTATAATTACATCAAAAGGCAAACTTCCTTGTTTCATTCTCCTTAAATGACAGACTCTCCCTGATTAATAAAAGATTTGTGTGCTCTTCAGAAAATCAACACACAGAGCTTAGAATCATAATACTCATATAAAAAGAAGGAAATTTAAACTTGAAATGTCAACCTTAATTCTTACTTTTCTTAAAAACCAAACAATTGATTTTACATTTCAGTGTTTCAGTTAATGTCCTTTTTCACACAGGTTATACTGTAATCTTCAATAATGAGAGAAAAAAGATCACAATGTAGAACTACATTAACCCTGAAATGATCTTTTTATCTTCTAAGCAGGAAAAGCTATGCTCTTTGCCAGTATGCTCACAAACTTACCTTGACAGCTGTCTTTGAGCTTTGAGCTTTGAATGATCAGGGTTAAAGCCCTGTTTCTAAACAGTAGATACTCTGGCAAGTGGCATTTGGCATTTCTTGTACAACTGTTCATACATCATTATGCTGCTGTACACACTTGCCGTAACACTTCTAACTTGATTTTGTTCTTTGGCTCTTTATGATTCAAAATCAGTGAGATTTAATGGCCAATCATACATTGCAAGGCATTTATCTTAAAGGAAACTCAATGAAAATTTGTTTCAGGCTTCTTATGCTATTTTGTCAAGGATTATAAAGAAATACGTATCTTGTTTTACAAAATAGTGCACTGTGTGATGAACTCTGCATTCATGCTACACAATTTCTTTCCTTTGGTCTGTTTGTTCTGATCCTCAAAGTGTTCTGAAGCTTTTTTTAAAAAATAAAAAGCCTCAACCAACCTCAAAACCCCTCAAACATAGTGCTACAGTGTAGCTTTCAATCTTGGTCTTGAAAAGGCAGGAAATTAAACCCTTCAGTTTATGAGACTTAGAAAGGTTACAAATAATTTGAGTGACAGGCACCACCAAGACTTTGTGTACATAGAGTTGTAGTACTACTTTTATAAGGGTAATTTCTTCTGTGCTGACATTCAAGTTTATCACTTTCAGATTATTTGGCCAAAATACAGAAACAAATATGCTGCTCCCTGACTGGGTGGTTTCTCATAGCTTAGAAACAGAAATACTGTAAACTGTCTTAACTGAAAGACCTTTAAGTACTGACATCTCACATGTTTACAACTGCAAAGGAAAACTTAATCACATTAAAACAAATTTGGAGGCACTATCAAGAGAATGTCAAGTTACAAATGTATGAGACTAAAGGATTGGTCATGTTGCTGTAAGAACATTAATTCAATGTTATATTTCAAAACAGATATTGCCTTTTCTTTGCTTACTACTTACTATTACTACTAGCAATTCTGGTAACAGTAAAAGCTCAGTAACTATGCAGAAGTTTAAAAGACTGACTACAAATTAGCCTTTGGTCAGTATGCAGTGATTTCTTACACATCTTATGATAGCACAAACACTTGATCTTTTTAAAAAATTACCTGTGGCCGTAGAATTTTGGAAAAGAGAGGAAGAATGAAAACATATAAGAAATGCAGATCAATTTAGAAACAAACACCAAACTTCAAACCCGATAATTCAGGTTGTGGGAAGTCTAGATGTGACCTGAACACAGATTTCACATCACAAGATAACATGCCGTGTTTTGCCTTGTCTTTGCTTTCTAATTCACTAGACATTAGTATGAAAGTATTAGGAGCTATGGAATATATGTATCTTTCATAAATTGAGCACATTTCAATTGAGATGGATATGGATTTTTTTCTTTTTTAAAATCTGATTAAAGACAATGTAAAGGAACTGGTGAGATTCTGCATCTTCTCTCAAAATAACTTTATTATGCTTCACTTCTTTATTAGCTGTTCTAGCTGCATGTGCCATTAACCAAGTGACCCATATTTCATCCTTGAAGGAGCAGAGTTACTTAGGAAAACACTCTCATTATAAATCAAAGTATTTGTGAAGAGTCAGTGATTGCAAAACTATTTAGAGGAAAGCATTAAACTTCCTTATGATGCTTCTTGCAGTACCTGTGCAGCATAATGTATTATAGAACTTCAAAAAGTATCTTTGAAGAAGCTCTAAAGAAATAATCATTGATCCATCTAATATACACATATTCTGCATTAAAAAATGTGTGTTTGCATATAGACACACATGCATATTCACACACAGAGATATACATTGTCAAATGCGAAGCCTTTACCTCCCTATCTATAAATGTATTAATTCAGCTTGTTTGGGGATAATTAAAGGCAAGGGGTATTTACCTCAACATTTGTAACGACCATTTTTCTGACAACATAAGCAATAGTGCAGTCTTCAGAGTGGCATCTGACACGGAAGCAGCCATATTCCATTACATCTGGTGGATCAGGCCAATACTGGTGACATTTGGTCTGTAAAGAAAATTCGGCACACATCAAGACTGTTGTATACAAGCCCTTTTGCTTCCAGCCTTTCCTCCTATGTCATTGTTCAGGGATTCAAGGAGAGGTGTAAATTCTGTTCTGGTTTGCTTGTGAGATTTTTTTCATCCAAATTGAAAAATAACAGGACAAAATAGGCTAAATTCTCCATAAACTTCTGTTTTAGTGATTTATAATAAATATTCAGGTAAATTGGATGCATGATGCTTTGTCTGCTGCTTATCTGTAATTGCAAGAATGACTTCTCAAGGCATAATGTGGGAGAACAAAGATGGATTTATTCTGTCTTAAGCAAAGAAGTGCAGGAGTTAAACTTGTAACTAACTTTAGCCATCTCATAGCAGGTTACAGCAAAGGCAGAGCCACACTTTTCTTGAAAGTGAACAATGAAAGGACAAGAGGCAACTCTAAAGAAGCAACAAGGGAAATTCTGACTAGATATTGGCAAAAAAATTCCACAAAGAAGGACAAGCACAGAAACAAGAAGCCCTATGAGAATGTGGAATCTGCACCTGTGGAAATAAACAAAACTTCGCTATGACACTGCAACCTGCACAAAGTTCAAAGCTGTTTTTGTATGTAACTTAAATTACAGAGTAGCAAGAGCTGGAATTTTTGAAAAGTTAAAATTTCTTAATTTTACCTGTACCAGGGCTCAATTTTCAGAGGCTTGAAATCCAAATTATAACCATCGTGCCTGAAACTTTTACTGTGGTAATTTATCTTAACTACTTTGCCCTTCAAATTTAAGCCAAAATAATGTATCTATTTCTAAAAAAATGAACAATACCATGGAGAAAAAAAATCCCATCATACAAATCTTAACACCATTGGAAAGAGATAGTCTGGAATGTAAAACCTCCAGGGACTGGGAGAAGGTTTGGCACTTGCCAGTGGGGATATTCTTGACAAGAACATACATCTTTTTCTGTCCTTGAAAGTTCAGCCACAAACTGAGCAAATCTAAATAATTTCTGAAAGCAAACAAAACTCATAAAAAGTGTCTGGTGTGCAAAGGTACCAGCAGGATGATTAGAACCTATCAACAATTGCCTTGAAGTTTCCAGCTGACTGGGTGAACTCCAGACTATTACTAATCTGTGTTTCTCCTCAATACAAGGAAATGAATGCACCAATACAAACAAAAGATGAAGGGAGTATATTTATGTCAGGTGATGTTCAGTGACATCTGCTTCCATGAGCAGCTACATAACCTGACCGCAGTTAGAACCTAATTGTTGTTTAACTTTCCTTCCTTATATTTCAACCTTCATGCTATTTAAGACCTCAAATACTCACTCCCTTGCTTTCTAAAAACACTGGGTTTTGATGGGGGTGCCAGATAAATTTCATAGTGCAGGACAGATCACATAGGAAATAGAGATAAAGGCTACAGTGAAGGCATACAGGAGTCATCGCCTTCTCCACCTCTTAAAAAATCCAACTGTTGAGTATTCAGCTTCTAAAACTTCAAAATCAATACCTTCCCATTTAATCTAAAAACTTAATCTTAAAACTAGAGAGGACACGTTAAATCAAAATACACCAGATTTTCACTGTACTGTTCCAAAATTCAAGGACAGACAGAATTTATCTAAACATAAAAGAATTATCAGAGCAATTCTAGGAAAGAACATGAGATGTAAATAAAAATAAGCAAGCTAAATTCTGACCGCTAGTAAATACCACAATGGCAGGCTCCTTTTTACAGCTAGACTACAAGGTTTGCTCAACCCACTCAATGCTTCCAGACATTTGCTGAATCTTTTGGAGAGAAACTGATGCATGGAGCCCAATACTCAGGGGGAAAGGTAGCAGCACATAGTACCTGTCTGATCAGCACAACAGAGTGAATGCAGTGATTTCTGTTTATCAGATAGCTGTTTTGTTTGCAAAGCAGCATAACAAAAATCAAATTGAGGACTATCTGCTCCCTCTAAGTAATTCAGAAAGCTTGGCCTTCAGAAGAATGATCCAACAGAGTAAGATGGCTTCTTTTAGGGTTATTTAATCATAAAAATGGAAAAAAGCTCAAAGGTACAGTATATTTCTTCAGCATACAAAGAACCTGGGCACTTACCCGTCCTCGTTCGGTGAGAGTTGTTAACATGATGATCAGTGATAATTTGTGGTCCCAAACTACTTGCCAGAAGTGTGCACATGTGTGTGGAAGAGGCCCCTGAGTAGCAATGTACCGGTTCACAATGCCAGCAGAAGGAATTTCCATCTACAGAGGGAAAGAAAAATCCTATGTTGAGTTTGCTCTCACTACTCAAGAACTATTTTAACTCAGCATTTCATTCAAGCGGGGAGTTTTGAGGGACGATTAAGGCAAAAAGTAATAAGACAACCAAGATCACAATTTGTTATGTGAAAAACTTTTAAATCATTAATTTAAAACAGATGTAAAGCACAGATTCTATAGTTCTAGATGCTGACCCATGAACAGAAGATTAATTGTGAAAATGTACTTGAAAACTTGAAACTGCAAAGCTTTCTAAATTTTCTCTAACATTTAGTAAGCCATGATGGCAGGGTATATACACCAAAGGTACACTAGCAAAAGCTGTTTACTGCCTGATACTAAACACAGGAAGTTAATAATTGACTCTGTGATTTAGGTGCTTAGCTTATGTATCTGACACAAATATATACTCATTTTGCCCTCTTTTCCCTGACTCCCAGCCTACGCTTGATTGATTAGGGAAGCCAAAGCTCTGGTTTATCTTCTGGATCCTTCATAGCATAGCTGATAGGCTGTAAGTGGTTCTAGAGGGAAAGAAGCTTAGTTTTATGGAGACAACCTCAGCATTTCAAGTATTTGGAAAAATATAATTTTTACTGGTTAAAGACTCTGCACATTTCGACATGATAGCACTCACTGTATATTAGGATGGTCACGTGTTTCACAACAAACACTATCTTGTACATTATGAAACTTTAAATATTTTACATTTACAATTCCCCAAAATTAAAACAAAATATCCTTATTACCTAAAAACCTCAAATTTAGTCTGCTTTAGTAATATAGTAAGTGAGAAAATGCAGGTCTCCGTATGACTTACATTCACGTAATTTGCATTAATGTAATCTTCATCTCCTTGCAATATTATCCTTGTGGCATCATCTGCACACACACACACAAGAAAGAGGGAATAAAATTAGCAATTAAGGGACATGCTTCCCCTCTATTAAGTTAAAAAAACCAGCTGAGGAATTGCAGAGACACAAACAGCAGAATACAAACCAGAATAAATTACCTTTTAGAAAAATAAAATGACCAATTATATGACTTCAATTATATAATGAAATCTTTAATCAGCAAGTTCAATATAGTAGTTTTAAAAAGCAAAATAGGCAGAAATTGTACTTAAGACTCACAAGGTAGAACATCTTTGTATCTATTCTTGTCCATATTCTGAGGTACCTTTGCACATGTAACAGCCAGTCCTGGTTTCTTTCTATAAAGTTGCTGCAAAGTGGAATAAAAAAATTATAGGATTTTGAGGGATGTGATTATGCTATACACACACTAATTACATTCACACAAATATACACAGACTGAAAAAAAAATTCCTTATTTTCTTTAATATTTTTCCTATCCTTCTCCAAAATTCACTTGAGAGATTTTTGTATTTAACATGACAAGAATTTCTATTATTGCTAGTCCATCAGGACAGCTAGAAGAATTTCTAGGAAAAAAAAACAAAACCAAAACCAGCACGTGAGCATCATTGATAAAAACTGTTACTCTGCAAGTTTGCCTTTTGCTTATAAAACCACAGACCAGAAGGACAACAGCGGTTGAGGGTGGAATGAGGGAGCAATGAATGGCATCAGAACAAAAAAAATAGATGCAGACTTTTTTTCTTGAATCAACTATAATAAAAAAATTTCAGGAAAATTTTTATTCTCTGGACTAAACCCATCCATTTCAATCCTGCAAGTACCTAAAAAAACAAAGGTTCAATTTATCACAATCTCTTAATATTTGACTTCTTTGCTTTTGGCCAACCCTTATGTTGCAAACTTTATCTGGAGTAAATGTGGACATATGAAATGGGGTATGTATAATGTGTGTATAACCAATATTTTGAAGTTGGTGTTAGGTTAATGGTTGGACTCCATGATCTGAGAGTTCTTTTCAAACCCTAATGATTTATGCTTCTAAGTACATTAAACAAGACAAAAAAAAGGTACAGAGGGGAAAAAACAACAACAACATACCAAGAACTGTAATTGTACAACTATAGCTTTTGCAAATATTAAATGTATATGAAAGCACCTTACAACTGAATTATTAACCTGGCTGTGCCAGAGCTATACATCCTTCACTGAACTCCTACCAAAGAGCTCACCATATCTTACATGTTTAATGAAGATTTTGAATATTGTTTCATACATAAAATGGAATGAAATAAATAGTAGGCTAAAATCCCCTACTTTCTGGTTGAGAGAAAAAGAGCAACACACGAAAATATTTATTCTACTAAGATTTACTGGAGCATAAAACTCTGTATCACAGCTCACCGCATTTTTCAACTTATATAACATAAACAAGCCATGTGAGAGGAGAACTTGATAATATATGTAATGGAAAAGCTTCTGTTTGTTATAAGTCAAGTTCCACTTTACTAGAGTCAAGCTGCAAGTTCTGTATTTTTTAGGAAGACAAGGAAGAATAATTTAAAGTCAAGTAACCATTCTCGAGCTTCATTGTTGCCTGGCAAACAGTCATTTGCTGTTGAAAGTTTTCTTAAATTCTGATTAAATGGAGGAAGATATCCTGGAAAAACTTGATTATTCACAGTCTACTGGCTAATTGGTTACTATTTTACTAAAGTGGATGGAGAGTTGGAAAGCTGATGAGGAGATACTGCCATTACCTCTGGCTCTGAAGATCTCTAAACAGTGAACTCGAAGCAAGAAGGCCACTAAGCTGCCCCCTAGTTTATTAGATTTCAAAAAGGTTTTGTGCTTTTTCTGTAATATCCTTTTATAAACAGTGCCATAAAAAAAGGATAAAATATAGGATGAAATATCCTGTGAATATCATAATATCATACATCAGAATATAATAAAGGATCGAATATCCTATGAAGTTCACTACAGAAAATTTGTCCACAAATTTAGTCAATAAATTTGACAATTAAGAAAGTATTGAAAGGTCAGTTCACATTTTTGAGCTACTGTTTCAATAGCCAACAGATTCACTGTAATTGCTGCATTGCATCTAGTGCTGTGGATTTTGCAAAGCAGTTATGAACCATTGTCTACAATTCCTTAAAAAGAGGGGAATTTTAATTCTTAGAAATTGTGTAAAGAAAGCAAGCCTCATAAAAAGAGTGGTTATACAATAAACAATACCACAATTCTTCAGCCTTTACCATTAAATTTTACAGCTTCAAAAAAAAGCAGCGAAGGAAAAAAATATCACAAGGGGGAAAAATTTTATTGCTGTTCTACAAGTTTTCAATGACAGAAGGGGTTACTCCAGAACTCAATGCCAATTTTATAAATCATAATAAACTAGGGTTTATCCAGAGCTACTATAAATGTGTGAATCTACAACAGTAAAGCAACCACAAACGTACATACACTGCACTCCCTCGCCACTAGAGAAGCAGATGAATTATCCTTTGGAATTCCTTACCCTACCACTGAAGGAACTAATTTAATAAAATATAAGACATTTTATTAGTTTTATATGACATTCCTTGCTAACACATTGAAGAACACAGAAAAGAAATAAAGTGCAAGACTGACCTCTGTCAAAATCCCACTACTCTACTCAATAAATTAACAACTGCAGAAAAAAATACTAATTTAGTGAACTTTGTGTACTTTAGCCAGAAACACATTAATTCAAACACATTTTTCTCTGCAGATGGTATTTTGTGTAAGACTGATAACTCATTCTTCCCTGTTCTAAGTGGTGAAGTGTGAAACTGACGGGCAAGTCAAATTGTTGCTCTCTTGAGATAAGACTGAACAGGGACAATGAGATTTACAAATAATTAAAGCCCCTACATTACACGCTGGTTACAGCTACTGGTCTATGATAACAGCATTACAGAGTTGAGTATTTCCTACCTCAAACTGAATAAGGACAGTGCCGCTTTCTAGCCCTCTTCTTAGCTGCTCCATAGACTCCTCCAGTGTATCACCACCATATTCGGAACAGGCAGGAAGAATACATTCTGGGGCAGTGTGGGAATCAGCTTCATCTTCTGATTTGGGCTCCACAAATGGTTTCACTACTGAAAGATTTGTACAAAGTTATAATCCATTACGTACAGCAGTAATGTATTTTTAACAGATATAAAAATTTACCAGCTTGAAATAACAACAGAGTTTGCAAAATCTCAGGAAAGCAAATAGCAACACATTTAATTGCTTTTCTTTTTGTACCATATTACTGGAGAAACTATAAAGAGTAAAATGTCCCTAAGATCTTTCTGAAAGAAAAATTCAAAATGCCTGTTTATGAAGGCAAAGAACTTGAATTCCAAGCACAAGGAGTTTTTTGCAACCTTGTCTTACAGAATGAACTGCTACATAGGCCAATGAAACACAATATCCACCATGGTAAAAAACAAGGGAGTTTTACCTAAAAAAGTATAGACCTAATTAATGGAATATCTCTAAAAAAACCTTTTTTTATTAAGTTTGGACCTCCAACAGCAAAACAAATGCAAAAATCCTTACATCACACTCCTTTGCCACTAGAGAAGCCACAGAATTATCTTTTGCAATTTCTTATGCTAACATTGAAGGAACTAACTAAAGTTAAAAAAAAATTTTAGTCCATTTTCTATAACATTCCTTGCTAACATATTGCAGAACATGACAAACATTAATGAAGTAATCTGAATGGCAGTTCTGTCCCTGTGAAAGGTATTGTGTCACTGAACATGTCCAGCTGCTGTTATTCTCTGCAGTGATGGGAACAGTTCATACCTGCTAACCTTCAGAAAATGGGGAGCTGTTCATATTCATGCCTATACAAAAAGACTAGTTTAGATCCAGAGGTTATCTTTAGATAAAAGCAGATTTCTCTTATCTGCAAGTTGGAAGGGAACTAGAAAAGTTAAGGGAAAACTAAATGCTGCATAAAGCCAGTGGAAAACAAAATAAAGAGCCCACCCGTCTTTCTAGAAACACAAGAAGTTGTAAATAAAGCCAGTGTTATAGAAGCACATATCATTCAGGCTGTTTCATTCCCTCCTGTTTCCCAGTAATGAATATTCCCTTCAGATTTTTATGACTTCATGTAATCAGCAGCTCTGTGTAATTGTAGGTGCTAATGTCTTACCATACGTCTTAAGGAAAGCAAATGATAAATTAGAGTTTCACATCATCTGAAAGCTCTTGGGATCTACAGGTGTTTAAATATGGAGTAAGCAAAGCCAAGCTGGATGAGTTCCCCATTTTTAAACATACAGTAGGCTTAAGACCTTGCATATTTCAAAGACTGTCTCCTCTTTGCAGGCAGCAGTTCTGCAGGCAGCCAGCACAGGTTTAACTCAGTACTGTCACAAAATGTCTACTGTAAGAATGAGGTGAGGAGCAGCTTATTTGACTTGTTTCATCACAGAATTTTACAGGGGAACAGCCCATGAGTTTTTGCGAACCTGCAACTAGGGGGTCGTAAAATTATCCTTTATTTACAAAAAAACACCCAACACCCCACATCACCAAAACCAACTCTTTCAAGGGACTATTTATTCTCATAGATTTTTAGAAGAAATTCTAACTTGCTAGATTCTTTGTTGCAATGGTAAGAACCTATACAGTTTAAACTACTTGTACTACTAATTTGAATTTAGTGAGACCTACTTTTTCAAAAGACCTATTCCAAGTGCACTGAGAACATGTTTATGCAAACAGAACAGGGTATACCACAAGCATAAGAGAAACAGTCTCAAAAACATTAGAAGTGAATAAAATTAGCCCAGTTACCTTTCCTCCTGACCAAAAGTGCAAGCTCTCTTGTGTGAGATTCTCTGCTGGCTTTTATGAACATGACCACCTGGTCATGTGTGTGCTCTGAGATATCTCGGCCATTAATTAATACTATCTGATCGCCTTCATTCAGCTTTGGTATGCATTTATCAGCCTGTTTCAAGACCAAAGAAACACATTAATGTCATCACATTCAGTTGTGCAAGCAGGAACGTGTCAGGATATTAAGTACATCATGTAAGCAAAGTCTTCACAGTTCTCCTGACAAAGTTTCATATTCCGTATCAGAAGATCTATCAAAGGATTTGGCTCTAAAGCTCTCAGGCCTCAAAGCCTCTCCATGACGATAAGGAACAGTTCAAACAGCATATTGATAGCTATAAAAGGAATTCATGTTAATCGAACAGCCATCATCAGATTGCTCTCAAAGATCTGTATTTCTGACTCCAAGCCTCAACAACCACCGAATTTCTGGAGAAAGTGTTTTGAGCATATAAAATAATTCAGTTCACTTTTTATGCAGTGAATACTAAGAAGTCCAAACATGATTTTCATGAACATGATTTAAATAACATGACATTCCCCACGCACGCACTTTTTAAATTTTAAAGAAGTCCATACACATTTCATATTTTTGTTATTTCATAGATTCTAGTTTATATTTAGATTAACTGCTGGACTCCCAGGTTTGTTCTGCTATTTTTCTGCCACACTTCTCAGTATGCTTAGCCCTATGTCCAGCACAAAGCAATTAAAGATATGGCCAGGATATGATGATGATGCAACAAAGATGACCAAGGGACTAGAACAGCTCTTGCATGAAGAAAGGCTCAGAGAGCTGGGAGTATTCAGCCTAGAGAAGAAAAGGCTCAAGGGGATCTTGCAATGTACATAAATACTTAAGAGAAAGGCACAGAGAAGATGAAGCTAAGCTCTCAGTGGTGCCCAGTGACAGGATCAGAGGCCAAGGGCTCAAACTGAAACACAGGTGGCTCCATATGAACATCAGGAAACAGTTCTACTGTTATTGTGACTGAGCACTCCAGCCAGCTGCCCGGAGATATTGTGGAATCTCCCACCTTGGAACACTCAAAAGCCATTTGGATATGGTCCTGGGAAACTGACTCTAGGTGACTCTTGAGCAGAGAGGGTTGGACAAGATGATGTCCAGGTCTCTTCCAATCTTCTGTGATTCTCTAATACGAATGTGCAGGATTCTAAAACCTTTGAGTGTAAAGTAATGTAACAATTTTATTTCCATTGCTATCCTAATTTTATTTTGTCTAGGAAGTCTTCAGCTACACAAGAGTGATATACTTATATAAATTCCATTTATTTATTGTATGAATGAGACATAGACCTTTACTGTTTTTATTGTTTCATAGGTGTTCCCTGTATTTCCTTAACAGCCAGCACAGGTTCCCTGAGCTTTATTCATCCAGTATCATTAGCCCTACCAACGAACCATCACCAACCCCGAGTGTGAACAAGACATTAAAATTAGATCCAATCCTGATTATGCCTTGCACTGATGGCTTCTAACATATTGATATTACCAACTAATAAATAAGCGATGGAAAGGAGAAATGATAATGAAAAAAAATCAACAAGAAGAAAAATGAAAAATTTTTTTTAAAAAATCAGGCCAGAGTATGAAGAAAATAAATTGGGAGTCATTTGTGCCAGAGAACAAAGTAAAAGGAAAGAAAACTTAAGACCTGTCTTAGTGCCACAAAACAGACTAAGAAGAAGAGAAAGAAGTAAGAGAAAAGAAAGATGCATGCAAGAGGAAAACATCCCATGCAGAAAAGCTGACTAAAAATTTAAAGAAGAAATAGTTTTCCCCAACCTTTTTCATAGAAATAAGGAAAGAAAATAATGAAGGATAGGGAAGATTGAAAATGATTAATAAGAAATGCAAACAGAAAAAGAATGGGAATTAGGAACAGCCATGATGTTCTTCAACACTGATTTAACTAGGTATACATAGCTCCCCAAGAACACCCTTGCCATATTTTGTACAATTTACAAAGGCAAGACTGAAGAATGTAACTATGAATGACTGTATAATTTAATCACTCTCAAATAATATTGTTATTCTCTCTGAAAGATAAATATTTGAAAAAATAGGTGACCTAAAGACCATATCAGGTCAGTCTAGGAGAGTCAAGACATCAACAAGAACTTGGAAGGAATGGTTTTTGAGAACCTATATTTGTCTATATTTTAGATTTCTTGGCTGGCTGCTATTAGTCTTTATTACAAATGGACACTAATATCTTTGCTCAAACAAACTTTGTTAATCATGTGATATGTTTATAACTCAGCTTTCTTATTTGAATCATCTAACTATACAAACTATATCTCAAAGGAGAATTAATTCCTCCTATGCAAACATAATTTGTAGATTTTTTCAGACACTGAGCTTTTCCAGACAATTGATTATGTCAAAGGCTCCCTGTCCTATTGATACACCCAATGTATCATTTTATGCTAATGACCTTCTATTGCTCCAAGAAGCATGTCTGCTTTTTTCCATGACAGGCATTATTAAATAAAACCATAATGACCTCTCTAGCACCTGAGGACATTTTCACTGTTTGTGAAAAAAAATCACTATAGAACTTTTTAATTAAAAAAACAACAACAACAACAACAACAACAACAACAACAAAAAAAAAAAAAAAAAAAAAAAACCACCAAAAAAACCCCAACAAAACCAAACAGATGCAATAAATTGTTGTTCCTTCACTAAAATGTGCTCCCACAACAATTTTGGCTAGTCGGTCCTACAATTTTCCCAGCATACTACATTGCAGCTTTATTAGAGAAGGTTTTTAAAAAGAACTTTAGGATGTGTAAGGGAAAATACTGCCTTATTTTGGGGAGTAGTTTTGTTTCCCCTCCTATACAAGCAATGCACATCTTTTTGTAGGAAAGTGGGAAAAAGGTGACTTACAAACCTGAGAAAAAAATCTTAGCAAATAGTATTACCAAATAGCATCCCTGAATACAATTTACAGGGTAATGAGTGAATCCAGAGCAAGTTAAAATAGTAGCAATGAAGGCAAGGCATAGCTGAGCAAAAATAATATAAAAATGCATTCCACAGACTGTTAGATTTTTGCTTGGAAATATCAGCCACATTTCATCAAACAGTAAATAAAGGTGAAATTTCGTTTATGGAAAGCAATATAAGCAATGTTCATACTGCTATTCTGTACAAATAAGTATATTTTTTTCCTCTTGCTATAACATGACATGATTTCCCTAACACTTCTACTGAGTATGTTAGATTGGATAATTGCTTCCAATTTTTTCTGTCATCCTGGTAACTTGCTCACTTGGTGGTGTACTAGACTAGAGAGCTAACTGGTCACTCTTGTCCATGCCTATGACACCAAAGAGAGACACTTCAATGAAGTGTTTAAAGTTAGAAATCCAGTCCTTTTCCAATCCAAGAGAAAAAAATATAGATCGATACTTTCCAGAAGACCATCTGAATCTGCCAAAGGAAACGACTGCCTCTGGAGAAACATCTTTCATTCTCTGGTTGGGGAATGAGCCTGTTTGCCCTATATAATTTCAGAATCTCAAATCACCCTCAAAATATTTGGTAGGTTGACCATGAAATGTCTTAAGGACTGTTTTACTTTCAGTTCCTAGACTTAAGTTGTAATTATAATTTTGTAGCAAACTTTTATTCAAATAATTATAATAGTTCACAAAGGAGTGCTATGAACTGTGTAAGTCGGGCCAAAAATCATAAATGTGACCAAAAAATCACTACTCAAGCAATTTGTTTTAGCTGGATTTGCATAATGAAATTTAGATATCAGTCCTGTGACTGCTTATCAAATTTCAGAAGAGTCAGAAGATTCAGAGTGATTGTATTTTTAGGATTAAGTCAGTACTATTTCCTAACAAGTCTGCACTGAAATTGTTTTATGAGAGTTAGGAAATAGAGTTCGGAAAAAGGCAAGCGAAAAAAATCTGATATAATTATGTCTTAACAGATTTATGTAATAATTATTTAGAAAAGAGTTAAAAAAGATTTTATGTTCCTATTAGTATTTCAGAATTCAACGGAAGAATTAAATGACTCTACTGATTCTTATAAACATTTCACCTAGTCTATAAATATTTCCATAAGCAAAAAATATATGGCAAAATAGGAACAGAGCAAACATATGCTCCCTCTCTATGCTCCCTCTCTCCCACCAAGAACTCTCCCATCCTATAAATAACTTTAGCCCTAAGGATTTCTTCAGACAATTGTGGCTTGAATAGTCAATAACAACAGGTTTTCTCCCCCAGGTATTTGTCTTTTCCAGACCTCATACAAAATTGTTTTAACCACAGCATCCTTTGTCAAGGAGTTTCACAGGTCTACTACTATCTTTTGCACGAAGAACTACTTCACCAAACATGAAGAACCTGACCTTCACAAACTTAATTTAGTAGCCCATATTTCTGCTGGAATTCCCTTTTCACAGTGCTCCTAATCTTGCAGATCCCTACAACAACTCCCTCAAACCAGCTATTTTTTCTAGGGTGCAGGGGCCCTAATTATTTACTTCTTCAGTAAATGATATTCCTTATCCTCAGTCCTTGCCCCTCACCAAGAATTTTCCAGTTCAGGATGCACTTTTCGAGATGACAGGAGAACACAAATATACTTTCTACTTGTATCTTGTTTGGCTAAAGCTTCCAGATCTTTTAATCTCTGGTTTAAGAAACCACTGGTTAAACCAATGCCTAAAGCGAATAGCTCTGCTGCTATCTCATACTGGTTATAGGCGTCCAAATTTCTATGTGTACAGACCTTTGAGAGGTGGAAGAAGTAACAATGGAAGGGATTAAAAGCCTCAAGAATTTACTTACAGGTGATCCTGGAGTTATTCTTGATACCACCAGCGGCATTTTCTGATCTACTCCACCCTAGAGGAATGTCCAGTAAACAGCAACCATAAGTATATCATTAAGCATAAGCAGCATTTAAAACAAGTAATCACTTCTTGTTCTTTCTATATAAATTTTTTATGCTATGTCATCATAGACAGGGTTGGTAGGACTGAATTTTCATCAGTAAATGGAGAATTAGGGGGCGGGTTGTGCTGTCTTTAAATCTACCAATTTCCAGTAAACTAGATTGCATGATTTTTTTCTGGCCATACATTTTAATAGGCAATAAACAGATAAATGAAACATTTATTGTAACCCTGTGCTTGAAGCAAGCCTAATTTAACATTTGAACTTGCAAGGCAGACAGTCTTAGATGTTGTGACAAGTGTGCAAGGAATCTGGCAGGATCAAAGCACCAGACAACTGTACTTCCTTATTTTCTTTACATCACATTCAATAACTGCCCCACCAATAAATAGCCAAGGGGAAAAGATCAAACTGTGCTCTAATTTTGATATTATGGCTAATTTACAATACTCTGCTTAAATGGAAATTCAGTGAGGTAATCTAAAACATTTACAATACTCAATTATCAATAGTAATTTTCATTTTCTTCAAAAATTAATTTTCAACTTTCCATTATGATTTCTAATGGATACAATTAAATGGAACAGCACGAACTATTTAAATTGTTTTATAATACAGAGGTTCAATTTTTCAAAAGCTGATGCCTTAAATTAGGCTTTTGACTTCATATTTCAGCAGCCAAATAGGCAGTGTGTCTTGGATATATGCCATGCCCATAATATATGCAACTGAAAACCAGAGAACTACTAGATGCTTATTTCTGTAAGTGTTGCTTTAGCACTTAAGGATTAGGCTGCCACTTCTAAAAACTCACAGTCCATAAGAAATTCCTGTAAAATATAGTGCTTTCTCCAAATCATTATATTAAAACATAAAAATAATCTTGAAGTTAAAACATTTTATCTATAAAGCATTTAAAAATAATTCAAAGACAGCTGGTTTACCTTTAGATTAAATCCAAACTTCCCTTCTTCATCTGGTATGATACGCACCAAAAGTAAATCTCCCTCGATTAGGTCATTCTGCAATATACAGAAAAAGAAAGCAAGTTTTCTAATTTTTAAAATAAAGTGTCAGCAAGTTAGAAAACAGTGCATCCAAATTTAGATGTGCTGAACAAAAATACTCTACGTAAATCCACCTTTAAAATAGGAAGAGGATATGGTTGTAGAACATAGCTATGGTAGTAATCTTTTAAATTGTAAAAATAGCAACATGCATCTCAGCAAACATGTTTTATAGTTGCTGTGTCCTAACATTGTTACTCTCCTCTTAGCTTTCCTTCCCAATTTATAAACGCTATTAAAGTTTCAGCCTGTTGTCATTAAAAGCTAAGGTGCAGCACATGAAAATAATGGATTCTACTCTAAGAACTGTGAAGTAACTATTTTTCCCCTCATTCTTCTCCTTTAACTAGGTGTATTTTTATGCAACAGGTCCACAAGGCAGAAGAATTAAAAGGTGTCAGCAGCTAATGGACACGTTGGAAATGATATAACTTTTCTAACTAATTTTAATTAGTTGTTTTTATTGATTTTAAGGGCCTACTTTTAGCCAGAACCCCTCTGGAGCAAGCTGGGGAAGAATGATCCACTATCATAATGTTAGCAGGGAGCAGTTGCTCTCCAGCCAGGTCAGAACTTAAAAGGATGATGTTTAGTCATCCTTAAGAGATGTGTGGGATAAAGCAGAGTCGTGCCTGCTATTCAGATATTTAGCAACTTGAGTTAGTTGATCTTTATCCTCGGAAGAAACAAGATTTAAACATGTAAGGATTTCTATTCCACTAGGAACTTTCCCTGAAGCTTCTGGAATGCTGGACACTTTGGAAATCAATGCAGCTGGCAAGCTTGTGTATCATACTGTATCTCACAACCTTGGATAAATGAGAGTAGTAACACAAGATCTGCTCTCACTACTGCATAAAATATGCCCATCCTGAAATAAAGCCACCACTTTTGTGCATTCTCAAACCACAGCTCAAAGTCACACTCACTACTAGTTCTGACTTTAAAAGCATACAAGTGAACATACCTTATCGCAGTAGTACTGACTGGAATCTTCAGTCAAGCTGCTTTTTGTAACGTTGTCATATGTTTCTAAGAACTGCTTATCCACCCCTTCCAATGGGTAAGAGCCAGAAATGCTGCCAACGCCATTGGGAGATTGAGTCAAGGCTTTAGGTGAGAGACGGGTCAGAGAACTCCGCGTTGGACTGTTTCCCAATACATTCCTTTATTGAAAAAGGATAAATATTACTAAGGTACTGTTATCCAGATTTTTAAACTAAGAGTTAAAAAGAGCAAATTTTAAGAGTTAAAAGATTTAATACCACTTTGTAGTGGAAGTGCAGGGAAACAGGATTGGAGTGTGATCGAAGCCTATTATTTGATCAGTGGACATCCAGAAGAATGGACAAAAATTCTGGAATAGCAAAACCCTTTCAAGCAAAATATTTGGATGTTAGCAGTGAAAGGCACTGTTGCAGTGCTACAGGATTCACAGTAACACATGGAGAGAGCTGCAAGGGAAATGCACTTCAGTTGCCAATTCTATCCATGAAAAATCTTCTGCTGTGATTCCATTCTCATTCCTGCAAAGCATTTTTTTTTAATTCCTCCCTCTTACGAGTGCCATCTCAACCTTAACCCTGTGGGAGAAAGCAGTTTGCAGAAAAGCCATGGTAAATTGTCAGAGAAACAGGAAATGAAGTGACAATGGAAGATTTAACTACAGTTAAAGCATTGTGTTATTGAGGTAGTTATAACCACATGAAAGGACATAGAATTAACTTAGGGTGCAGATCTGGCATTCAAGAACTTTAACATTCAATGACAAGAAAAGTCAGTAACCAAAAACCTCAAGTGTGGGAATTAGCCAAGTTGCCTGATGGTGATCCAGGACTCCACAAACATTCATTTAGCTACATTCCCGCTTATGAAAAGGATGACATGCAGATCTCTAATACAACCAAACCCCTTCTTTAAGTGGACCGAACTCATGGATGCCATACAGACTAACTGCTCCATCCTTATAAATACTACCTAATGTGAAAATATCTGCCTTGGGGAAAGCTCAGGTATAGCAATATCAAATTCTGACAGTGTCAAAGCAGCAGAAGTACATGCCAGTAAACCCTGGCATTAAAATTTGTAAATTCAAACATTTACTTCTGCTTTGGTATTTTTCTATACCTGTGAGCTTTTTTGAACGATTTCCAGCAGCCATTTCTAGCTGTCAATGAAGAAGCAGTTCTACAATACAAGGACTGTAGCTTAGGCTTTTAACGTACAGGACTTGTACTGCAGTGAACTTCGATACTCTGAACACTTGTGTCTCGGCCTGTGAAAATCTGATTGCAACAAACACAAACATCCTCAAAGATGCCATCAAGAGGATGAATTCTTGCCATAATACTTCTACTTTCAGTTATACTATGTGTACTTGGCAATGGCAGCGAGGTGTTTCATGCAACATTTGCAGAATTTTCAGTTACTAAAGAAAATATTTTTTCAGTGTTTGGGACATCTTATTCAATTGGCACTGTTAATAGTTTCAGAATGCTTTGAAGTAGGGAACTATAATGACACTGTCAAAATTCTGGTTTTATCTGATAGCTCCCAAGACTTTTTATGATTTCTATGAGGTCAATGTTAAGCAAGGAGAAACACTGTGTATGTATATACATCCAAATAAGTTTTTCAGAACATAGTTCTAAAAAAACATTTCACTTACAAGTTAAAATTACAGCCCATAATGATTTTTCAATGTAGGAAAGAAATCTAACAATATCAGAAAAATATGATTATATATTTCAGCCACTGTCATCTGGCACTATAAAAAATTACCAGTGGATTTTTGCATCATTTAACTTTTGCAACAGTTTCTAACTAACTTTTTTTTGTTAATAGTGATGAGGGATCTATCAGAACTTAAGATTTTCCAAATCTTACTTTTTTTTCACAAATCTTTAAAATCTTCATTGGTTTATACATTTGTATCTTTTAATCATACAAAACCACTACTTTGAAAAATAAGTTGAACTTATGTATTTCATTATTTATCTTAAAGCTAGAGATAGGAGAAAGTGTAAAGAAAACTCACTTTGGTGATTCTTGTTCAGATGACCTGGTAAAAAACACACAAACACAAAAACAACATTAAATGAACAAAAGTTAAATCTTCAAGAAAACAAGAACTAAACTCCAATTAAAAAAAAAAAAAAGCACGTGCATAGAAGCCAAAAGGTGTGCTCATAATAAATTAAAGAATACTTAATCCTATGGTGAAGGTCTGAATGAGATAACTCGGGTGTTTATGAAATACTCAACAAAAATCCCAGGGCAACTCTGAAGACTCCCGCTTTTGACACAAGCCCAGCTACAGGCAGCACACATCTGTTACTGCAACTCAAACTATGCAGTTTACAGAGGCAATTAGCCAGACACAGTACATCATTTTAGAAAGTTTTAGGTGTGGATCACGACTACAGATGTCACCGGCTGTATTTTGTAAAAAGTCGAAATGTGGCAAGATCTTTATGTTTAGGTAGCCAAAAATGAGCACAGGTGGCTTCAGAAGCTTGACATTTCCAATGCTTATTCTCATGATGTGAGAGAAGAGAAGGTGTTGACAGAAAACTTTGAGACAGAGCATAATGAAAGTGGTTACACCAATGAGAACAATCTAGAATGGAAAAGAAATCAAAATTTGCAGTACATAGTATTTTCCAATGCATTCAAGCAGCTTCATCAAAAATCACCTGAAACAGCGAGCTAAATGATATTACATCAATTAACACAATAACTGTGCTCCTAAGACAAATTTTAAAGTAAAAGTTACCAAAAATGTGCTTGCAAAGCAAAGTTTAAGGCAGGTGGAATAGTTTTATAAATTCAATTAAGCAGTGACCAAAAATCCTGGAGTAGTGTAAGTCCATTCAGGAAAAATACAAATTTGAAGAAGCTCAGTTTGAATGTAGAACTGCTGAATTTCCAAGTTTTAGGAGGCAATTCACATTATACACTTAACTGTTCAACTCATGCTCTCTAAATCATCCTTAATACTAAGAATTATGTACTACATTTAATCAAAATTACAGTAAAAATAGCACCAGTATCAGTCTAGTTAAGTTTCCTTGCATGTAATTTGACAATATGAAGAAATTCTTCCTTGAGAGGCAGAGATGGTGAAGCTTGATCCCTGAAGAATTTTGGAGGTTTGAGTTCTGTGTACTTTTAATACTTTTAAAACATTAAACTTCTTCCTCTTTTATTGCAGTCATACCTAACTTCTGACTCCACTGGCATCCACCCCCACTCACCCACTAATACCTCTGGTTCTGTTTGTCCACATTGTTCTCCAGAGACTTTTTATCCCCCAAGTGTAAGCAGATCCTATGGGAATGTAAACTCATTGCCTGACCAGCCCACACCTAAATGGGACAAACACTGAACTTGTACTTTAATTACTCACTGAGAGGAGAATGTCAGCTTAAAGTTTTGGGTTTTTTTCCTGCCTAGTCACTGACTTTCATTAATCTTGAGAAACATTGCATCTTCAAAAACTCATCTCCTACATTACATTTGATTGCATTCTCCAAATATTCTCAAGTGGAAACAGAGGCAGAGGGGCTGTACAATGACATAAGCCTTATTTCCTTAGGAAGTCAGACTAAAAATAAAGAAACATTGAATTTATTCTCATTAAGCTAATGGATTTCCTTGTGAGGCAAAGAACAATGAAACTGTACATCTTTTCTACATTTTGCCACAGAAGAGCTACAGCTCTATTAACAAATTCTTTGCAAAATCAAAAATGCCCTGACTTAATCCCTTCAAGAGTCTTCATCAAAAACTTACACAGATTTGTGATGAAAATCAATACAATGTTCTGATTTTAATATATTATCTCCCCTCTATCTTCCCAAGAGAAAGAGGCAGTTTGAGAAAGAAAAAACCCAACTTGGGCTTTCATTCATAGACCTTCTGTAAACTTACAGTAAATTTTTCATTATCTCTACCTTTGAAGACTTGAATGTGGGATATAAATTCTTAGTACTATTTGATGAAGATTTATTGGTTCAATTATTGCACCTTAATTCAAACACATTAGCTCTAAAAGACTTACTGAAAATTCTGTAACCTTTTAAATTGGAAAGAAAGGAGACCAAATATTTGACTGAGAAAAGCAACCAAATTCAGTGGCTAAAAGAATTCGTCAGACAGTGCAGCTTTGTCTTCCTAAAGTCCTTAGTAGGTCAGCATGCTAAAGGTGCAGAATTTTGCACCGCGACACAGTTACATAGCATTTCTAACATTTAATTACTCAGCAATATGAAAAAAAACCTTAAACATAAATAAGTAGGTGATATTTTTTTGGCTACAGTGTTACAGTTTCCTAAGCCATCTTCCTCATTTCACAACATACAAAGACTGTATTTTAAGTCAATGAAAGATAACACTCACCAGACCAGCCATTCAACTTTTTCATCAAGGAAGAGAGCCCTTCCTTGCAAGGAGATTAAGCTTTCCATTGGTGCAGCAAACAAGCAAACACTTCAAAACTTCAGGTAATTTCTCTTCCTCACTTCACAATATAACTAAAATCATGCCATTTCAATCTTGCACTCAGTATGGGTTGATCTATTGATAATTATCTTTTCAATAGAGGTCTTTGCCCTGAAAAATCTAACTTTCCTCTTCTGTCAGAAGGACAGAATGGAAAGGTCTTAAGGAAAGACCCCTCCTCCTCATTTTGGTGTGACCTACCAGGGAATTCTGCTATTCTGAGAACTGAGGATGATAAACTACAGCAGAATAAAACCCCGAGAGAAAAGGGTCAAGTGAAACAATAGTACTGTAGCAAAATTCCCCCTTTACAAACAACTGAAGGAAACATCTGTAGGTTTTGCCCTTGTGCTGTTCTTGAAGTTCTTAAAGCTTCTTTTATTGAAACACCTGCAGGGCTGGGGAGACCGAGTGTGCCAGCACTTCCACTACCACCTCTTTTCTGAGGACTCACCATTAAAATGGTGTTTTTTATTCATAAGCAAAATAAATGGAAGACACTTGCAGCAACACCTTTCAGCTGTCTTTTAGAGAAATTTATACACAGAATATTCAGCATTTCTGTGAAGACAGTGACTGTAAGTTGTCATAAGTTTTTTGTGCTGCATAATTAAGAGAATCAGCACAGAAAACCTGAGGACTTCATGGCATACATGAGCTTTTCAGTGATTTCCTATAAATTCACATTCGTAAGCTGCTACCATCACCATTACAGGGATACTTTGTTACTCTGCATTGCCTCAATTGGCCGCATTCCAGTTTACTGGTTTGCCATGAAAGTTTCATGTATTTTGATACACAGCAACTGCTTGGATTGCTGCAAGGTTTGCCTTATCACAGATTTGCAATTCAACTTTGAGATTTTCCATTTGGATGCAAAATTTTTGCTTTTTGAACTGGCAAGGAATGTGTAGTACACTTGAATAAGGATACATATTTAAAAAGAAAAGTTTACATCTAAGCAAAATATACACATGTACTATTTTAATGTATATTTGGGTGGAAAAGCATGTAAAACTCAAAGTCTATTAGTAGTAGCCTTAAAATTCTAATTTTAAATTAATTGAAACATTCTCAGATCCACTGTCTAGTATTAGGATATTTTCCTTGAGAAAGGCTGAAGTACACAAACAAGGACAATAGAATTTTGTGAAATGCAACAGATTTTGTAAGAACAAAGAAATTATCATATATGTGTATGATTAAGAACTAAGGATAAATAACAATTTAAAATGTGGGGGGGTTTTTTAACTTATTTGCAATTTTCTACCAAAAAAGTAGCTACTGGGACTTGGTTGGATAGATCTGAAGGGTACTTTTATCAACGGTAAAGCTTTAAAAATTTTGCTCACATGAAAATTCATATTTTATTTAAACTAATGATGTCTTCTCATAGTACATTCACCAAAGCTCACCATGCAGCCACAGTTTATTGTCTATCAAATGCTAAGCTAAAAGAATTGAACAAACGCAGCATCCGTTCAGGAAATCTATTTTCAGTCCAATACCTTCACCAGATGATGCATCACACTCACACCAGGAACGTATGTGCACTTCCAGAAATTCATAGCACAGTGCAAGTGAATTTCCTTTTTGTATACTAGTTCATCATTTCATTTCCTTCCCCTCCAGCTCTGGGGCTGTACACATTATTCCATCTGTATCACTAGCAAAAGATAGTTTTACAATATAAGTTAAAAGACGTTTATAGCTTTGCAAGCATTTCAGAGAAAAGTTTATGAAGGGATGTATTGCATTTATAACAAGTAGAATTGTAGACTCAAAATAATTTATGTTGGAAGGGAACCTGAGAGGTCACTTAAACTCTTTTTCAAATAACAGACATCAAAGCTAGATGAGGATATTCGGGTCCTTGTCATGTTGTGTTTTGAGGTTCTCCAAGGATGGAAATAACTCCACCTTTCTGCCGATGTGTACAAAGGCTTAAATAATCAAAATGTGATTTTTTTCTCCCCTCATTATATTTTGAGCATTTCCCTAGCTATAACTCGCATCCAACACCTCACGTTTTTGCTCTGCGTCTCCAAGAAGAGTTGGCTCTATATTCTAGATAATCCTCTTTTGGCAGAGCAAGGCAACAATGTGACCAACCCCTCCTCGACTCCCCCAGCCTTCTGGTTCGCCTCATGCATCATACGCTTGCACCTGCGAATAACTTGCCAGATTTATCTCACCAACCAATGTATGATTTTAACTATATGATCTATGTCATCTCACCTGTCAGGAAGCTTTTCTTGCTGACTGTTACTATACCTTATCACTTAAAAATACGTTTTACAATAATCTTTCTGGTGAGACAGAAAATTTCACAGCTAATCCTTTCTGTCAGGCCAGGGAATCTACTCAAAAAAAATACCAAAACTCTTGCTCCTACGCAATCTGCTGTTCCAAACCAAACAGACATGTTTTGTTTATTTAATTACAAGGTGAACAGGAGAAACTGAATCCAATTCAGGTAACAAGACCCTCCACGCAGCTTATCAGGTTGCATTTCCAAGCCAATAAGCCAGTTATTTTTTCTCATTAGCACCTTGTATACTGTGCAGGTTTTGGCTGAGGTAATTTTCTTCACAGTGTCTAGTATAGGGCCCTGTTTTGGATTTGTGCTGAACACAGGGTTGATCATATAGAGATCATTTTGTTATTGCTGAGCAGGGCTTACACAGAGCAAAGGCCTTTTCTGCTTTTTGTACTGCCACACTGGTGAGGAAGTTGTGGGAGGTTGGGAGGAGACCCAGACCAGAGAGGTGACCCCAACAGACCAAAGGGATATTCCAGACCATATGACATCATGCTCAGTATATAAAGTGCGGGGAAGAAGGAGGAGAATTTGGAGTGTTAGCATTTGTCTTCCCATGTCACTGTTACGTGTGATGGGGCCCTGCTCTCCTGGAGATGGCTGAACACCAGCCTGCCTATGGGAAGCAGAGAATTAATTCCTTGTTTTGCTTTGCTTCTGTGTGTGGCTTTTTCTTTCCTTATTTAACTGTCTTTATCTCAGCCTATGAGTTTTCTAGCTTTTGCAATTCTGATTCTCTCTCCCTGATTCCATTCATGGGGGAATAAGTGAGTGGCTGTGTGGTGTTTGGTTGCTGGCTGGGGTTAAACCATTGCAATTTTATATATTTTTCCTAACAAGTACCCTTCCCATTCAGAAAAGTGTGTTCAAAAACATGAAAAAAGGCATTAAGAGGACAAACAACAGCTATATTAGCACTCCAAACTATTTCACCTATGATATAAAAATTTAAAAATATTTTAAAAAGCACAAGCCCTTAAACCTGAATTTACAAGATCAAAAATAAGCTCTTCTCCTCATGTAAAGGGGAAACAGGTCTGTTCTGGTATATGACTAAGATTATCCTGAACTGCCAAAATAAATTACTGTTTGTTTCAGTAATCCTTTGCATGTATCACCTTCTTTCCAGAAAGAAACTCCAGCTTACTAACATTCAGTTAGCGGGCAAGTGTGGGTGTTGGCCACCACACGGGTCTTCCCACAAAGTCAGATGAAAATCTTAAATCCATGCACAGGGAAGAGTGGAGTATACTCTTCCTTTTTCATACTGAATGATAGAAAAGCATGCAGCTTCCCACACATGGGTTCTTAGAAGTTAAGACCATTGAGCAACACAATGGTTTTCAGTTTTCATTTCCTGTCTTTTGTTTGTTTTCATTTCTCATTGCCTAGTGAAGGGTGAACATCTGTATCACACCTCAGGCATCCAAATATGCTTGAGAAAAAGGAAAGGAACAATGAAAACAAGGAAAAATTAAAGTCCAAAGCTCCATAAATAGTACTTGGTTACATGGCTTTAAGTTTTCATGGCAGACCTTGGTATTTTAAGTTCACCAAGTGTTTACAAAGCATATTATTGAAACATTTTAAATTTAATTTTTAATTTACACCAAATACCTTAACATAAAGATACAAGCAAAATCATTATAGCAATTTAAATTTTCACTTATTTAGTTGAGAGTAAAGGGCAGGCTAGTTTATTTCAAGGAGTTTTGTCCTCCTTTCTAAGTGTTCATCTATGAAGAATCCTAAACTTTAAGTTATGTTTTAGTTTTCTTTTTTTTTTAAAGCTACCAATGCCAAGAACCAGACCTTCCACTGGGGATGGCCAGTGCAGCCTCTCGGAAGAAAACATAATATCTGGTAAAAGACCAAGCATGTCAGAGTACATGATTCCAAAACATAACCAGTCTACTGCCCCAGTTAAAACCAACTTAGATTTGACGACTACTCCTTAAATCAAAGATGTTTTGGAATTTCCCAACCTGGTGTTGAAATAATGTCATATACTTCAGTATGACTACTTCATTTTCACTGTACCTTTTTCCCTTAAATAACACAGTAGCATACAGATCACAGTGGTGTCAGGGAAAGGCAAATCAGTAAGGATGATTTGTTCCTCTACATCCGTTAGTCTTTCCTTATTCTAAATTTGGAAATGTTAGTGGTGCCTTTATCAAGATAGACTGCAACAGTGGTAATCTTCAAGCACTATACCAGGCTAAAAAAAGCAAAAAATGTAATAAAAAAGAAATCCCTGCACAAGTCCATCAGTCTGCCTTTAAAAATAACCAGCTGTCACTTAAACGTGTTAGACTGAAAGAGAAACATTCTTCTCAAAGACAACATCTTCCAGGAGCTCTGTTGAGGCCACCTATCAGGATAGCAGAGGGTTAGGATGAGTCGATGCCAAGTAGCCTGCTGGTATGACACAACTTTGAAAAAACATCCCAAATTAAAGCAGCTTTAGAGCTAACTTTAGAAATAATAAAGCCTCAAAATATAACTTACTTTGTATCTTAAAGGAAAGCCAGTTTGTGTTTGTAACTCTTCCCTAATGTGTATCCCAGGGTTTAAGGACATCTGAAGACATGTAACCTCACAGAAAAAAAAAGAAGTTTTCTGCTTTGCATGAGATAAGAAGTTTGAAAGTCAGTAGCAGCAGTGCTTCAATGAAAAGAATGCAAACCTCAAAGAAAACATCTTCAGGGAAGGCAAGACTACAGGAAGCAAATTCTATCTGAAAAACAGTTACCAAATGAGTGCACTTACTAATTAGTATGTTTTATCTCAATGCTGTTCTTGAAATAATTTGTAGAACAAAATAATAATGGTACCATATGCATATACATATATGGATATACATATATCCATGGTGTAAACAGAGTGTCAGAGTGAGTATAACACGCAGGCAGAAAACGGACTGGGTTATCTGCTCTGAACTGGTGAGGCACAGCCATAAGAAAGTGTTGTACAACAGGGAAAGCAACCTATGAGACTTCAGCAAGCCAGGTGTGGGCTCCAGGTCTGCGCTAGTGCTAATTTTTCAGTGGCAGTAGCAATAAACTGAGATGCTCAGCAACAAAGAGGAAGAAGAACTGACAGGGAGGCCTTCCTCACAAAGGCTGGGGGGCCCTGGGCCTAACTAAAGTCCCCTTGAAGTCCTCTTCAGCACTGTCTTTTCTGACAGGTTTTGTAAGCAGCAGTGATTTGAGCTATTTGGCTTAGATAGGCAAATCTATTCATGCCCTGCAAATGACATTCTGGATAACGTATCTTAATTTGGGATTAGAGCAGTTTTTTGTCTATAATACAGATGTAATGGACAGCTCCAACCTTTTCTGCAGACACTAAACTAAGAGAAAAATCGCTTCTTTTCACCATGTCGGAGTCCCAAATTGTTCTTGAATGTGAAAGTGCCTTAGATAATCTGGGCAGCAGGAGCAACAAAGCTACACCTAACACCGTGCTCACAAGCTTGCCCCGGCTTTCTGTAGTTCACCTGAGCGCATAGTTTGTGCTATTTTCCAGTTTTCTTTTTTCCAGATACAGCCTGAGGTAAAAACCTCAAATTTCAGTTAGAGGGCACAGTGTTCACACAAAGCACATTTTTAAAACAATTATTTTGTCCTTAAGAGAAACAACATAAAAAATGACAAAATATTATCAAGACTCATCTCCAGCATGATGATTTAAAGGATTTTAACAGCAAACATAGTTCTGGATGATGACATGTTGATACGGTAAAATATCTTCAAAGAAATTGAAGAATATTAACAACTGCTATGGTTTATGGTCTCTAAACTAAGAGTTGCTCCACATAATTTGTTTTCTAAATTGTGTACTGTTTCATAAAAAGACAGTAGAACTTGATTGATTCCTATGCAAGAGTAGACAGAGCAAGGAAGAAAATTGATTATTAAGAAAATAAATATACTTGGTATTGTCAGGAAGGAAAAGAAAACTGTATAGGGAAATAAATGTACTTTTGCCAGCAGTGGCTGCTTCTACATTTCTGATACTCATCAAGGTTCCAAATGTGCCTTGGCAGGATTAGGTAAATGGCAAGCCTTGTATATGAGTTTTATCTATGATTTGCCTCAAAAAGCACTCTATCATAACAGTTCAGTTTGAAGGTAGGTCTATTCTACCTTCAAACAACAAACCACTTGTTCTTTTGACAAGAAAGTGAAAAAGAGGGAAGGCTATTGCCCACTCCTGAAATGCTGATGGCAGCTGGAAAAATAAGTGAAGAGCCATATTCCATGCTAACCGCAGTTTGCAGTCTTGCTTCAGAAACAGTAAATTAAATTGATGTTCACTTTACAGAAATCAAGCTGTTGCAGGATTATTATTATTAACATTTGAGGTCACAGACATAACCATTCAGTGATTAAATACCAGTATTTACAGCTGTTTGCCAGCAGCTCTCCAAAAACGTTTCAGAAATTTTTCATGCCAAAGCTATTCAGTAGTTATAATTAGCATTAACTAACAGCTTTATTAGCAGTCTCAGTGGGCTAGGCAGTAAAAAAAGGCCCCCTAAATACAGTGTGTATTAGCAGGACCATGAGAAGCTACTCTTGGCTCTCCTCTAATGAAAAAGAAATACTGAAATTAGAAATATGGGGTGTTTTCCATCGCATGTTTCTATTAGGTCAATTCAAATCTACTGAAGATCAGCATGGCAAAAATGGGTAAGTTGGCTGTACAAAATTTATCAGTACACTAAAATGCATTTTATAGCTAATGCTGGAATATTCCCAATGTGTGGCAAAACCCCAGGCCAAGCATCTATATTTAATACTGAGGATATGCAAAGTAAACATTTTTCCTTACAAAACAGATTTAGCTGATAGCAGAAGATTCCCTCTCTATCAATAAAGCATTCATGGAAAGACAGATTTTACTATACATACATACCTAATTTTACTTTACATCTTTCAACAAGGGAAGTGAAGCAAGTAATAACTACTTTAAGATTGCAAAAGGAAAAAAACTGGAATGTGGACTAACAAATTTCAGTGTAGAGAAAAAAAGAAATTTTATTTGTATGGCTACTTTGTATTTTGCCTCGATTGTTAAAAAGGAAATTATTAATGACTATTTTACATCACAAAAGTCTAACAGTCAATACAACAAAGGATCATTTATTTCATTCTTCTTCCAAAACACAACTTGAATTTAATTAATCAGATTTATGCAAGCATTTATTCATTTACCTGAAGAGTATCAAATATTATAAACATACCCAAAAAAATGATAACTCATTTGGGATAAGACGTAAGAAGAAAAGCAATGGTTTGTATGAGGTAGTAACAGTAAAAATCTCCACAGTGAGTGATATTACTCAGATTCAGCACAGTCATTTAGGGCTCAGAAAATAAATGAATGTGCTATTTTCAAATTTAGAACATCTTTTTTTCACTGTCTGAGGAAAGGCATAAAGGCCGGCTTTTCCCACTCCATTCTCAGGAGGTATAAGATAACTGAACCAGGAAGGAAAGAGAAAAAACTACAGGGGAAGAAAAGAAAAAGGAAAATAAAAACAATCTAAAAATATACAAGCTGGCAGGACACAATTCACAGTCACAAAACACAGCATGGCAACATAATTTTCTGTCTACAGCTTCTACTCTCATCATCTCTTCTTATGTCTGCCTCTCAGCATTTTTACTCCGAAAATATTTCTAAAAGTGTATCATCTGCTAAGTTTAAAACACAGCACAGACGTGGTTTCCTATCCATGACTATTCACATCTAGAGGCCTCAGTTTTATTTATTATCATGGCTACTACTGCCATTAGTACTAATAAATAGTATTAAGGTTCAGCTGTCTTCCAGTCAGAAAAACAGAAAAATGAAGTGACAAACTCAAGATACTTAATACACTCAAAGGAGTGACAAACTCCAAATATGCATACAACATGTCAATTTTTCTGTTCTTTTATTGAAAACTCTCTGCTGTAATGTAGTAACAATATTACTATAGAATTTAAAGAAAACAGTTTAAATCCAGAATTCAAAGCTACATTTAGTACCTGCACAGTCACAGAGGCAAGTGAGTCCTATCAGCTTCCATTAAGACATTGCTTCTCAAAATACACCTTGCCTTGAAGTTACTAGGCATCACTAGAAACCATTTTTCTTTCGTAATGCTACAAAGGAACTTGCATTTTAATACATAGCATTCTCCCCTGCTCCAAGTTTTAAAGTAGCTGTTTTCATTTTGAGACTGAAAAATTAATGACTTTGTACATTATTTCTGAAGTTGATACTGTGATAATCTGAAGTTACCCATAAAGAAATGAGTAGCCACACATATGATGTAATACACGAGCAAACAAATAATCAATGTGCACAAAGACAGGTGCTTCAAGTCCTGGAAGAAAACCTAGCAGTGGTTAAAGCACTGCAGAGAACAAAGTTGTTCCTCAAGGAATATAGCCAAAAAGCAGACACTGCCTTTAGACAAGCCATCGACAGTTCCTCTGAAGAAGAAAAAGATGGATGACCACTAGCATTATGATGTGTATACTCAAATGCAATACCTCTTTCAGCCTTTGACAAGGCTGAGCTGATGATGTGGAACTTGAGTGAACTCTTAAAGGAGTTCACTAAGTCTTTCTCCACACAAAAAAGTTTTTGACAGGTAGGAAAGGGTTGCAAAAGCTACTAGGAAACAGGATAATACAAATTTGAACAGGCATGCATTAATAGCTCTAATTTTACTAACAGCTCAACTACTGAGTATTTTTTAGGGATGAAGGGTTGGTTTGTTTTTGACTTGTCATTTTGTGTCACGGCATTTGCAGCATAGCAATTGGTCAAAATAAAGCTTATGCAAACACAAAACTGTTTGAACTCATCGAAATATTACAACTGATTGTGTATGTTTCACACTACAACACTTTGGTTTTTGTTCGGTGCTTTTAAAAAAATCAAAATAGGCAATGGGTTGTTTGCAGAAGTCCTTACCTCCTCTGTGGACTACGGTTCTGAGAGAATTCTGAATCACTGTCCTTTGATGTTGGAGAGCCCTTATATGTGTAAAAAACATCCTCTGTTTCAGTAATATAACTAATCTCATTTGTAAGGTTATCTACAGATGAGTGTCGTGGTTTGCGGATTTCGTGACGTAGTCTAGGACTCCGCCTTAAAAATACAGAATACAAACACATGCAGGAAGATTAGAATATTTCACAAAACTTTATAGAAGAAAAATTTCTATCCTATTGCAGTTATGAGCTGAATCTTCATAAAAGCACCATAAGTCTCACTTTAAATAATCAATTTTTAAGCATTTTGTATGGTATACTAGGCAATCATACACTGCTAGGTTCAGTACACTGAACTGATACGGTGTTTTCACCCCTGTAAAATGCAACGTATTAAAGTTTCAATCATAGGACAACTCTGGTTGGAAGGGACTCATGGGGGTCATCTAGTCCAACCTTCTGCTCAAAGCAGGGTCAACTAAGGCCAGAGTAGGCTGCTTAAGGCTTTACCCACTCATATCTCAAAAACTCTGAAGGATGGAGACCACATAATTTCCCCAGGCAACGACTGTCCATGTGGTGAAGCAGTTTTTCCATTATATCCTGACAGAACCTCTCTTGTTTCAACATGTACTTGTTGTCTCATCCTCCCACCATGCAATACTGAAGAACCTGGCCTCATCCTATAGATGGCCTCCTCCTAAGAAATTCCGGGCTGTTGTTAGCCATCTAGGAAACCCCTGCTTCTCCAGGCTGAACAAGTGCCACTATGTCAGCCTCTCTGCACAGGGTAGGTGCTCCAGCCTCCTGAATACCTTACAGCTGGTGGTCTTTGCTGAGCTTGCCCCAGTTTGTCTTGTATTTGCAGACAAAAAGGGCTGCAGCTTTCTAATAAAATTTAGAGAATGCTGAGCAAAAGTGGGCTCTCACTTCCACCGACTTCCATCTATGATTCTGTTAATTCTGCCAGGTTGAAGTGGACTTCTTTGCTGTCAGGGCACACCAGATGGCTCATGTACCACTTCTTCCTGTAAAGATTATCTGGTTGTTTTCCAGCAAGATGAACTGCAGACAATACTGTTGCACTGGGTTCTTACTTCCCAGGACTCTATGTTCGTTGAATTTCACACATTTCCTATTGGCCCATTTCTCCAGATCATTGAGATCCCTTTGGAGAGCAGCCCTGCCCCTAGGCTTATTGATTCAACCCTCCAGTTTGGTGCCATCTGCAAACTTTATGATCAAGCACACCATTGCCTCCTCCATGTCATACAGATGTTAAGCAGGACAGGTCCCAAGAGACACCTCTGTAGTCATTCACTTTTTATTGTTGCCCAAGTAGAGTGTGACCCATTAACAACTCTCCTCTCAGACCAGTCATCCAACCATTTTAACGTTTTTTTAAAACCACCCTGTTGTCCACGCATCCAGAAACATAATGTCTTAACTTCGGTATAAGATTTTGGCAGACAACATGAAAGCCTTGCTAAAGTTGAGGTAAGTGACACCCACCCTTCTGTTGTCATATCTATTCTCAGAATAACATTGTTTAAATATATATGTACACACTACATAAATATTCTGCTAGAGTACATACAATTAGAAACGGTAGGAGGCTAGAAGGTGTGGAAAAGGCTGAAAATGGATTTACCAGTTGGGGGTAACAGGAGGTGATCGAGAAGGAAGGCTTTTGGTCTCTAGGTGCTCAACTGATAAGGATCGTCTCATAGACGGGTTCCAAACCATCCCACCTATCACTTTTCTGCAGTACTGGTTGTTTACAGACCTGAAAAGATATAAAACAACTATACGTGAGTTATTTTGCATAGAAAACTTAAATGAAATAACGTATGCTTATGAAAGTCACCTTCATAATTTAAAGCAACCCCTGTGCTTACCCCTCCTTACTTATGCATTTACATTCTCACAGAGACATTTGCTGTCCCTCACTTGTGACAATAAAAGTGATTGTTAATCCCTGCTACACTGCTAATCACAAGCCTGGGTAAAAATAACTTTTTCTGAGAATTATTTTTAACCCAATTGTGTTTAAGAAGACAGAGGGGAAAACAGGAAATTCAGTATGTCCTACTGGTACTGAACTGAGTGCCTGACAAAACACAGTTCAAATACAGGTAAAATGTTCTGGAGCTTCCCTGCTAATACTCAGAAAGGGGTAACAATTCACCAAGAGCTTCACCGCACACAGGACAACTTTACCCTACCATTTACCATCTACCTGCTGCCACATCAGTTAAGAGCTACACCAGACAACACCCTATTTCCAGGAGGAAGCCACTTTTGAGCGATGTATTCCTTACAGAGATAAACCATTCAAGAAAAATCTATCATGAAAATAGGCTCTCCAGGTTTGGACTGCTTCCTGTGACAAGAATCTGACAAGAAAAGGGCTGCATCAGGACCAGAAACACAGCTAGGAAAGCAATAAAATATCTTACTAGTGAAATAACACAGCATAAAGAAAATCTTTAAGTAGACCAAAATTGAGGTAAACTAACTTTCATGCATCATTTTTTACATCATTCCACGAGTCAAGCTGAGAGATAAACTGCTCATCCTTGAGTTTACAGGCCTAGGATTTCTCATGGAAGAAACAATTTATTAGTTATGGCAAAAAACACCTTTGGCTCATTAAGCCCTGAGCTGTACATAATGGGCATGTGGGATAGCAGACTATGTTAAGGACCTTACTATAGAGCTGAAAATTTTACATAGCATTAAAAAAAAAAAAAAAATTAAAAAAAGCCTTACTTAAGCTGTGGATATTATGCTAAAACCAAACCTTAGGCATGCTTTGCATTGTACTATTTTTTGCTTATGTAAGAAAAAGCAACCCATAACTTTTTTTTTCCATATATACTGAAGTATTTCATATATCTTATTCATGATTTTAAAGGAAATCAATTCCTTCATCTTCTACAGGTAGTTTAAAAGCTTCTCCCAGTAAAAAAAATAGAGGAAAAACTTAGTACGAAGCATCTACGTATCAAAACCAGCTACCCATGTACGTTTTCATTCCTAGTAAACAAAGTCCGTCAGCTCAGGAGAAGATTTTGCCTATACTACTCATTTTATTTTTCTAAGACTTTTGAATACAATGACAAGGCACCAACTACTCTGATCTTCTTCAGAAAGAGAGTTTTTCAGAGAAGCCTTACATAGTTGGAGCAGAGGGAAAGACTGGAAAAAGAGGATGCATTATGAAAAATGCATTGCGAAGAACTCCACATTAATCAGCTTTTCTTTTTTACAAGTGGCTGTTCATGCATGTTCCCATACAGACAACTTGAAGTGCAACGTAACTCATGTGATGGAAGCCAGAACCCTAAACCCTAACTCTAATCTTAAACTCCTAATCCTGACCACAAAATCACTTATACGGTATGTTCTGTAGACGTTTCAGTTAAGGCACAGAAGAGAAATAATCTCCTGAACTTCAAGTAGCTGCCCTTCAGATGCCAAATATCAGCATATTTCTCAGCAAACATTCTGGGAGGCTGCCAAAGCCTTTCTGGAATGGGCTGTACTATCTTGAAGTGATGCTTCCTTTCTCCCATCTATTACTGAGGTTATCCTTGGTGAAAAATACAGATACTTTTTTAGCTTTTCAACAAGGAATGAGAATGCACCTAGGAGAGTTTATTCAGCATTCAGTCCAGAATTTACCTCTCAGGATATGGGAGATGTGACTCAGTCTGCTCCCAGAACAAGGTTTACAGGTGATTTATACAACTCAGCAGCCTAATTTAAATGGAATGCCACTAGTACCTTAAGCTAAGAGAATCGAGAAGGGCACAGGTATGTGCAAATAAGAAATTGTACTCAAGTACTGCAACTACTTGAACTGATGCAATAAATTCTAGGCTATCTGCCTCACATAAGTGTAGAAGAACATCGTACAAGAAAGCCACAAATTCCATAGGAAAACCTGTGATCCTTAAGATGGTAAAACCTTAATGTAGCACCCTTCAAAGCTGATGGAAGTGTCATGAAAAGAATTATTGAACGCAAGTCAAGCTTAAAACCTCCAGGATTGCCTGATGTGGTCGGTGGAGTCTTTGTGTGCACATTTGGTTTTGCGGGTTGGTTTGCCTGCTTGTGTTTGATTTATATAATGCAAAAATTAGTTCTCTTTCACAAGGGCGAATGCAGAATCTCTTTTTTGGTTGTGTAGCTTCCACATGAGTTCAGAGCCATCCTTGAAAAGGAACATGGAAACTCTTACAACATTCTACAATCATAAACAAGTAGGAAAGTGAAAATTTTCAATATGTGAAATATAACCTCAGAAGTGACTTTGTCACAATTTTTCTTAAATCTTTTTAGAAAATAATTTGCTGAGTGACAATGACCAAGTTCATAGGAACTACCCAAAGCCTTTCAAAACTACTGTTGCTTCTTATGGACTTTAGCAGTCTTTCATAGCAATGGTTGCTGAGTTTCTTCTTCCTCATGTAGATCCTAAAATTCATGTTTATTGCTGGTATAAATAAGGCCAAAGAATGCATTAGTACAGAGGTTATCATTAAGCTGATGGAAGGTATCACCATAACTGATTCTTCCCCTGGAGATTCCTTAAAAGTAGGCAATTCAGCAGAGACAATGCCTCAGAGCACCGAAATTATCAAAAAGAATTCTTTCTTAGTAACTCAGATCAACAATGAGAACTGTCCTGTATGCTACAGACTATTAAGAAACTGTAACAGCAGATTTGTCAAAAATAAAATGTTTCGTAAAAATTGGAATGATACTAAACTGGTACCCTTTGGAACTCATACCGGTTTTTTTCTTAACATTACAAAGGCAGTGCAATGCCTGTGTGCATATATCCATCTATAGGAGGATCAGGGTTTTGAATCTCTTCGCAAATTTGAAAGAAATAAAGGACTCCAGGACCTGACAATCCTACAAACTTTGAGAGAGTCACCTCCTCAACTGGAAGAACAAGGTCATAACACTCCATAAATGAGTTAATTCTAAAAATAGGGATCTGCAAAAGTTAGAAAATTAGAATACTGTTCGTACAACTACTTGTTTTCTGTGATCTAGAAACCAGATCATCTAGCTATGACCTAGTACTAGGTGAAAACATGGAATTACACTCTAGCATGACACATAACATTTTATCAGACTTCCTACTGTTGGACAGCCCTCATGGGTTAACTGCTTCATATACAAGCAATACCAGTGCACTTGGTATCAATTTCTGCAGTATCAAAAGAGACATCGGAGTGTGAAAAGCCAGATAACCACCAAAGTCTGAAAATCTATTTGAAGTATGTTGACATAATTCAGAAGTTGAAGCTTATCCAAACAGAAGAGAGCGAATCAGTCTGGCAAATTAAATGTAAAGTTAAACTCTTAAGGGAATACACTACAAAAAACTCACAAAAACATACTACCCATGAACAAAAAGAAACCAATAAAATACTTCTCCAAAAATCATGAGAAAAAGCAGATTTCTAGAGAGTCTATAGATCATCAAAGGGTCAAAGAACCCCCCATAATATCATATCTAGAGAGGATAATGACACAAGACTTTCTTCCTCATTCACTATTAATATGAAATATTTTTTATGTTTCATTACAGAATGTTTTTTGGGGGTGGGGTGGGTGAATCGGGATCAGATATGGATGAGACAATGGAGACACAGGACATAACATCTTTGTAGCTGAATTGCTGATAAATGTAACAACAGAACAAATCAACATAATGGAAGAAATCACTGTGATTGATAATTATCAAAAGAGTCTAAAAGTCCCTAAGATAAAAGAGCAGAACTACTCGAGTAAAATTTCCCACTTCAAAAATCACACAGGATGGCCAAAATAAAAGCCAATTGCAAAGAAATGGAGAAGGACATTACCATGCTAAGTGACTGGACAATAAACTGGCAACTTAAATTTAATGAAGATAGGGCCCAGTTACTGCATATGGGGAGGAATAATCCCTTCTTCATATAGGAAAATTACAGGCTTTAAAGAATTACTTCTGGGTAACTAGATCTTAGTTTCTTGACCAGGAAACTACCAGCTCTGTAACTATAAGAATCCAATGAGGAAAATAAAGGATTAGAAGTGACACAACAGGGGTATCTTGAATACCTGAACAGGAAAAAGCTTTTCATCTTTATGTCAGTAATAAGTGGTTGGTATGATGCACTCCAGAAATTGCCCTAACATATTAAACAGAATGTGTACATGACACTAATGGCTAAACATTTCAAAACAAATCTGTTCTGCAAATTCCCTTACCGGATCATTAGCTACATGACATTTTTCCTTTTTAGTGTTTTTACACTTCAGACTGAAGCAGCAAGTCAAAAAAATAGCAGTAAAACATATATTCAAACACTTTTTGAGGCAATTATAAGAAAAGTGCTATTGTGAGGAGACCACATTGCAGAAAGTGAAACCAGAACCGTGTAACTGGTCAAATGGTTCATATACAGACTGGGACAAAGCTATGGACAGGTCTGAACTCTGCCACTCCAACTTGAGCTACCACTGACACAAATCCTCCCATTCCCATCATAGAGCAAAACATGCTTTCATACAATACTTACTTTGCTGGATTTCTAGAACCCAGAGTCCAATAATGTGATAATATCTTTTTTTCATGAGGTAGTGACTTCTTTGCCTGAAAAAATGTGTGATGCTCTACACAAGATTTCCAAAGATTTTTGCATGCTCTGTAATTTAACATGTTGAAGGCAACAATATGCTCTCTGGATTCATTCTGTAACAGTAGGGAACACCATGTTTCAACATATATAAGTAGATGAAACAGTAAACAAGGTCATAAAACAACAATAAAGTTATTTCAAGCTTAAGCATGAAAAATACATTGAGGCAAACAAACAAAAAAATCAGCATATAGTAGATTTTGAGCTGGAGATGGCCAAAATACCACTGTGACCATGTGAAATTCCAAACTGCAAAATGTGCACTTTAACAAGTTAATGAAATGTTAATGAAATATTTAAGTCTAGAGCGGTAAAGATTTTGTATATATGAGTCGTCATGTTATACCGATAAATATATTTTCAGGTTTCCAGTCAGATTTTGACCACCTAAGACAAACAAAATTCTTTAAAACATTCCATTAAGGGTGCAATGTAAAAAGGAAAAAAACCCTCATTCTTTGAATTCAAACTCTTCACACAAGGCTTCAATTCAATAACGTTCTTTCAAGCACCATAGTATGCAAAAAGCATATTCTTGATAGTCTTTCAGAAGAAACTGAAGATGCTAACAGTGATCCTTCTTGAGGGAAAGAAAGTAGCTGTGATGAGACAGGAGCTGCTGGTACCGCTGTTCGAATCCACTGCTGCTTGGAAGATAACGTGAAGCCACAATGAGGAGGATCAGAAGGCAGCAGAATACAAAACTTGTGTATCTCGGTGCAAACTCTTACAAGTAACCTCAGGGCCAAAGTGCCAGTGAAACACGAGTGCAACACAATTGTGTCACCCATGTTTTTGCCCAAGATCTTGTACAAGAGAAAGCTTTGGTTAGTTAATCTAGTTGTTGATGGGAAGATAGTGGAATGAGAGCAAAGCAAATAGAAGAAGATAACATGAGACCTTGAGTCAATTGCTATCACAGCGCAGCACCTCAGTGAAAAAAGCAAGTTTTCATCACTCATCTTTTCCAGCTCTTCTAAATTATGACTGATTTTGACATCTCAACATATAATTAGGCAACATTTTGCTTATTCACAGCAACAGTCCTGTTGGGAAGTAACTACAGACCATTTTGGCTGGAACAGTCAATCTGTTTTCCTTGTGCTCTTTTTATTTCTAGACAGCATTTTACAAATGCCACGTATCAGAGATCAATCCTGCATTTTGCAAATCACTTCATGTCTAGTTCAGAGAATCTATGGCTTCAGAGTCTCTTTTAGAAAAACAGTGAGAATCTCAAGAGAAAAAAAGTTTTGCCTCTTGATTTTAAGTAAGCACCAAAAAACATTTAACTGATTGCAATCTTTCAGGAATGTTTTCCCTGTAACTACTAAAGCATTTAAAAAGTATTTTCTTTTTAAGATGTGGGTTTGTTATTTGAGTCTCTCGCATACTGGAACCAATTCATCTTCTGTTAGTTCACCACGCTTGCTTTTAACTAGTTATGTAAAATAAAGCAGGAAAGCATAGTGAAATCTTAACTCAGAATTTCTTGAAATATATAAAGCATACATCACAAGGATTTAATGACAAATGCCATTTCTGACACACTCCCTGTTGGCTGGACACCACTTGAAGGGTTTTACTATTCCAGCAGACAAATAAAAGGAAGTGTACAGATATTTTTGTTGGTCTGAAGCACTGGTCTTTCAATTGCCACAAAAATTATTTTATCCAAACTTCTTAATTATACTGAAAAGCCGTAGTATAAAGATAAAGAATTAAGTGCACCTAGTAGTCTGTTTTTAAATTTAGACTTGAAAACAGTAATGAATTTTACTTGTTACATCACAAGTGTGCTTTTCTGTTGTCACAGAACCTTCTTAGCAACCTCTAAGTATGCTGGAAGTTTTAACATGGATTTAAGCTAGGAAAAATATTTTAAGAAGTTTCATAAAAATTTATTCAATTTTTAGACTAACAGAACCTTTTGTTAATAAAAATCTGCCTCACTAAGAGACCACCTTGCAAGTAATGCTGTTAAATCTGTGTACTTTTTTAAAGGTGAGGAGAGCTCTAGTGGGATCCAAGGATCTAATATTTCTCAGCAAGTTCTAACAGAAAGGCATTTTAATGATTATCAAGAAATAAGGATTAGAGAAATTTGTGACGGTTAAGGTAAAGGGAGTAATTTCACAAAGCTAAAGTGTCTTGCTGGTTCAGTACATAGAAGAACATTTGCATCAGCTGGATGCGTATCCTATTCACAGAAAATATTAAAATATCTACAGCATAGAGAGATCTATTTTAGTATGCAGCAAATGAAGTTGTTTTTAAGCATTAGATAGGAACATAGAAAATAAAATTCCATTTCTGAAAGGTACAAAATGTTGGCTGTAAACAGCATAGTTCCTGTTCCTACCTTAAATCCTGTACCTTTCATTAAGCCTACATGTCATGAGCTTCTATAGCATCAGACATTCACAGATTCATCAGTCTTGCTCCCCAGTCCTTATGTAGTTCTTCAGTAGAAACAGAAGAAACACTGCATACTCCTAATCAAGTAGCTGATCAACAGACTGAAGCAGTGGGAGGGTAAAAGAGAAGGTGAATAGCAGGGAAAGAGTGAGATAAGGTAAGGTGATTTCAGAAAAGGCACATAAGGACAGAAAAATGGAGTAAAAGAAATAAGGAAAATAAATCAATGAAACATGGCACATCCTAGAGGACTGCAAATTCATTGCCTTTGAGAACTTTTTGTAGATTTTTGTAAAGAATCTACATATGACATATAAAATATAAACGAAGTGCAATAGCACTCTCAGCATCTTTAGTCAAACCTTGCCTATGAATATACAGTATAGGCTCTGTTTTCCCCACATTCTTTCATCTTCCTTACTTTCAGATTCATTTACCTATTTGCTTCTGTATTTCCAAGCAAAAAAACTGATCAATTCAAAGACTGACACCAATGCAATCATCTGCCCTCACACACCCCTCAAGCATCCCACTGTTCTGGTGAAACCCCCAGGACTCCACTGCCCTCTCTCCTACTGCACTGCACCAGCAAGGTTTTCCAAGCAATACCACTGGAGTACTGCACACCTGATGCCCTAAATTTCAAGCAAAGAAGCAAAGGGGGCTGACAAGGATTGATGCATCCACAGATTTAGTAGCACACCTGGTCTGCTTTTTCATACGTACTGAGAAGGAGTAAAAAGGTCATGCAGCTGGCCTTACTTTTCCTACTGTTCTGTAGCTCTTTAAGCATGACACTGTGTGCATTACTGTCATCTCCACAGGTTATGAAACAAAGAATTATGATCACTTAAGAGCAGGTAAGCTACAAGAATCTCGAGTCTTGAACTGTCATCATTTATCAAATGTTTAATTGAAAAAATTAAGATTGCTGCTCTCTTCAAAGGTGACATAGGTTTCCAGAGAGAAAAATTCTACTTTTGACAGCAGTCAAGTCTTTATGTAATGAACACATATATTTTATATTAAGTCCACAGATTGTTCTGTATTGACACTTTATTCTTCTATATTCCAAAACCACTGTAAGTACACTCATTTTCAGAGAATCATAGAATGGTTTGTGTTGGAAGGGACCTTAAAATCATCTTGTTCCAAGCCCTATTTTACTAACAATTTTTAGAGAGTTCTGTTACTACGTTTATTGTCACAGACACGTTTGGAAACTGCTGTCTGTAAGCTTGCCCTTATTTGTATATTTGGAAATATTTCAATTTTAAAATTACTACTTATCAGTGAATTTTTATCCTCAAACCCAGGGGAAGTTACTACTTGCAAGTGTTTACACTCATGAGGGAGTAGAATGGTTTATCAACCACTCATTTCTTCATGCAGTGAAATATATATTCAGACTGTGACATGTCTGCATATAAACAATATATTTAGAAACTTACAGCTAGTAAAAAAAAAACTTAAGACCCCCCTACGGTGTGTAAGGACAAGCTCTGTGCATGCTTTGTGTGTGTCCAAGCATTAGTGCAGTAACACTGTCTCTAGATACTAACTTTGCTTAAACGTGAATCCTGAAGAGTAATATGTGCATACATGCAGATGCCTCAAATTTCAAAGAACCCACCAAACTGGGAAAAAAGAAAGACACACAGAAAAGAAAAAAGAAGAAAACATTTTCCTTTTGGGTAAAAAAGGCCTCCCTAGAAATCTGTGTTCAGCAGACCTTCTAATCTATGTGGGTCAAGAGGTGGTCTTGTAACACAGCTCCTATCAATTTAAGAGCTCATTTACTACCAGAAAGAGCCTTCATGAAGTTTAGGTACAAGTTAACACTTATCTTTTATTATGTTCTCAAGTTTTGTCCTCAACTGAATTAAAATATTTATACATCTGCTGATCACTAGTTTCTGAGAGGTTTTTTTCTGTCCTGTTAAAAAATCTATGCTTTTTGTAAAAACATACCTTAATTTATTTTTTTCATATTGTGGCAGCACAATAAGTAATCAGGATTTCCCTCCACATTGAATAGACTAATATTTCAACTGTTCTGCAAAGAGCACAAAGCAACCAACAGAAGCCAACTCTTAACAGTAGAAAAATTTTACATTCATTTTATCAACTATCTTCACAGAATTTGCCAACTCCTAAAGCTCTCCATGTTACACATAGCAGGATGTGTGCTATTCCCCTTTTCAGCCTCATGTTTTTCAGCTGCAAAGCTCTCCTTTCCTCCAGGAACCTTGCTTTCTTCCTGAGCTCTGAGCCCCATAAGCTGAAGGGATCTCACACAGTCCCCCTAGACGGGATAAGCAGTTGTTTAGTAGATGCACTGCATTAAGGAACTCTACAGGGCAGGGAGAGCAACAAAGGGAAGAGCAGCAGATGCTGATGAGAAAAGGGAAATATGCTAAGTTAGTAATTGGAGAAAGGATGGAGATCGGCATTTACCCAAAGTCTCCGAGGGAGACGAAACCTCCATGAGAAAGATAAAACCCAACAGACTGAAAGTGGAGGGATTCAGTGTTGGAGAAAAAAAAAAAAAAAAAAAAAAAAAAAAAAAAAAAA
>VZTI01004494.1:386249-425495 GCA_013397865.1 Struthidea cinerea
AAAAAAAAAAAAAAAGGCAAAAAGAGAGGGAATAAGCAGACCAGAATAGCAAGACCAAGTTAACAATACAGAGTTTCAAAGGCAAGTTACCACAACACAGCATTTTGATCAGCAGTTTGTAGGTTACATTCAATACAAAAATATTGAATATGACCACTTGAGCAAAACAAAATTAGAGGACTACTTACATGTTTTTGCCGTTGTTGTATAAAAAACTTTTTCCTTTTAAAGGAAATTTTTAATATGTTCACCCTAAAAGAAAGAAACAGGCCATGAAATACTGAACAATGTTTAGAAGCATAAAACAATGAAAAATAATACTGCATACAGTGAGCCTGAAAGATTATAGCTGTAAAATATTCAATAAATAATATGCAGCCATCTCCTGTGTTGAGTGGCAAATAGATGTCCTCATTTAATCTTTAAATAGTTCACAGCAGTTGTCTCCCACCAAATCTATTCTTGCAGCAAAAAACTTGATGACATCTTCTACACTAAGCTGTACAAATGTTAAATGTGTCAACTTTTGTATAACTTCAGTCATATGACAACTGTGACTAAAGGAACAAAATTTAAGACCCTAATGACATGACAAGGTTGGTCTTACAACAACTGAAACTTCACAGAGGCTTTGCAGAATTGGTTCCATAATGTGAAAAGTATCACGTACTTGTGTTAATAACTAAAGAAAACCTCCAGATAAAATCATAATTTTAGAAGGATGAAAAGTGTAAGAAAGAGTGTTAATATATTTTTCACTTCATTAACATTGCTATGTAATTTATGTGGTAATTTTAGAACTGAACACCTCTTTTTATATATACACAGTGTGAATACATATTTTCTAATGTAAAGATTACAACTGGAATTGGTGCTCAAGCAATTTTCATTTTATTTATATGCTTACCAGTTTTGCTAAATTAAACAAACTTCTACCTACCCACACACCTTCCCACAGCAAAACAAGATTTGTCTAAAATACCTAAATTTTCTCTGCAATAGTTCTACATCAGTAACTGAAAACCTGCATTTTTCAGACAAAGAAATCTCTGATCTGTGGTCAGCTGGAATCTTATGGATGGCTTAAGGAAAGCTATTTAAGGTCTGATCAAGTCATGTTTGCCTGAAAAAAAAATCGTGAAATGGTCTTGTAAGTTTACTGCTAAGAGTCTCATAATATTTTTGTGCACTGATGCTTCACAGGATGTTAGATATCATCACATATGAACTATGCTGAAAGTCCTCTCAGTTCTGGCACAGTTTTTGCATCACTCTCATCAAGCAGGATGGCATAAAATTCATTCCCCATTGCTCATGGGAGATGCACTTGAATTATAGAGCAACATCCTTCATGGATACAGGAGAGTATATTTGCGAGTTACTAATAAGACTATTCATGGCATTACCTATCCCCCCTCCTGCACAAGAGGTGGAAAACAGTGTGTGCCAATTTCAGGAAATGCTTTTCTTCATCAATTACAGAACCACAAAGAAACAGGTATTTCAAGGCTATCCTTTGACAAGACAAATTATGTGAAAATTAATGGAAAATTCAAATCATATCCACCTCTCCTACTAGGCCAACTCTTGAAATACTTGCGTCACTTGTCTTGCTACCTCAAATGACAGTGATCTGTGTTGCTCATCTAAAAGTTCTGGATTCTGAACTACCTGACAAGTCATCTAAATTTTCAGTTGTATTTACTGAGCTGCAACTCATTATATATTAATTCTTTCTTGATTCTAGTGCTACTCTGTCTGAACTAGCACCACTCAAGTTTTGTGCTTCTGGTTCTTTCTTATCACATTTCTTGACTTAGGTAAAACTTCAACAAACAAGTTTTTGGAGTTACTCTCAGCTTACACAGTTGCTGTCATGGTCTGCTCTTACCCCAGCATGGAGCCAGCAAAAATGCAGGACACAGAAAAATAACCTTGCAGACTAAGCAAAAAACCTCCCACCCAACAACAAAAGGGGAAGCAGCATCCCAAAGTACAAAAACTCAGTCCCTCTCCTCTACACCCTACTTTTTTTTTCTTAATTAAAAAAAAGCCCCAAAACTGTGAGAAAACAAAAAAAACCCACCAAACCAAAAAAACAAAACCAAAAAACCCAAAACCCCCCAAAACAAAAACCCAAACCCCATGATTCACTGCATGACCATTTAATCACTTCAAGCCAAATCAGGGCTTTAAGTCTCCTTATTTTGACATTCTCCTAAATAGAGCACCTCTCTCAATTCCATTCATTCTTCTTAAAGTACAACTAAACCTATTTAGTTCAGGCATGAAGAACACTTGCTACTCTGATACTTTTATTTAACAATAACTAAAAATCATTAGCAGTGCTACACCTAAAAATTGAGTGAATGTTCACATCTAGAAAAATCTACAAAAAGATCCAAGCAATTAAGGGGACAAAGGATTTAGACTTAACAAGTTCTTGAAGATGCCATACCCAAAAGTTATAAGAATAGAATGCAGTTACTGTTATTATAAACTGTGGCTCAGTGGCCCTTCTCTCCCACCAATAATCTGTCCAGTGACTATGCAAAATTCACAAATCATTAAATTTCATGGTTTACTTATAAAGCACTCACTAGTTTTAGCACATTAAGAATGATGGATCTTTTGGGTCCCATCTTCCTATCATTCACAAGCATCAAAAAAGATTTGTCACTCCGTGGGCCACAGAATTGCTAATTTCTGATTAAACTGGCAGTCCTGTCCTAGCACTTAGTACTAACAGCTGGTACTTATGACTTGAAGCAAAAAAAGCTTCTTTACCTGTAAATCCTATAATTTGCCACTGAAAGATTCATCAAGAAAGGTTCTGTCCAATTTGCTATGTAAGTTAGTTGTTTTCCAAGTTTTAACTAGCAATGTATTATGCATTCCTCAGCAGTTTCTCTGAAATTTTCAAGGCAGTGAAACTGCATACACAAAATAGCATTTGATACCTAACTTTAGTTGCTGCTGATAGAGAGAGTATTTATATGTTTTTTGCCATTACTATTTTACTTGCAAAATCAATTTGGAAATTACCACAGAACAGTTAAGCACCCTTGAGAATAACTGCAGAGTGTATAAAATACTGCATTGAATCCAAAGCTATTTTTTAAATCTATCTTGACTTGCATTGCTGCTGACTGATCAGTCAGCTCTTTAGGTAGGTTGCTTTGATTGAAAAGCCTCTTTTTGCCAAGGCAGAACTCTCTCACTGCCTCTGTTCCTGAAAACTTTTGGTCCCCTTTGACTACTACCATATGGCATAGTTGTATTGTCATCCACTGCAGAGTGTTTTACTTAAAATTTTGGAAAGAGTTCTCTGATGGTGTTTGCTGCCACCTTGAGTTCCACCTCGTTAATGGTGATGTCTGCACAGTTCATAGGAAAAACCACTTGGTACAAACGGTGTTACATAAAAAGTCTAAATAAATACCACTTCAGGCATTACAGAAATATATCTTGCTTTGAGGTCTAAAATAAAAGTGAGAATCCATACTACAAATACATCCCAAGCAACTGTGCTCTGGTGGCTTTCAGTGTTTTCTTGTTTTGGCGGGGATCAGGGAATGGACACCATATCTGCACAAAGAATTATGACTAACTCATGCAAGATGCCAGAAATAAAATATCAAAAAGTTAGTCCCTGTGTAGGTAGCTTTTGCTTTCAAGATGAAAAGTAATTTTTAGAGAGAGAGATAGAGAGAGAGAGAGAGAGAGAGAGAGAAGGAAAGCTTGGAACAATTACATTAGCTGTCAGCTGAAAATATTACTGCCTAAACCTCATATTTTAGAGTGGGAATTATTTGAGCTGAAAAACCTGGGGGTTTTATTTCCCTCAATTTCTTTTTGTAAATGAGAATAGGCTTTTGTGAAAAATGTTTTTTATTCCATGGTGCTCTCCAGGAATAAAAGTAGCACAGGAAGTTGTAGATTCCTCTTGTCTTGTGTGCTACAAACTATCTTTCCCTTCCTTAAAAAATTCATATAGTCACAGATTTTAATATGTCATTGTTCTATGGTTTTCAGGAACACCTATTATCCATTCCTACCTTACTTAGGCCAACTAAGTTGGCAGAACAAGACTGGCAGAAGACAGAAAATGTGCCTCCAGCTGGCAGTTTTTAAAACCTGCAGCAATTCAAAGAAGCTGAGAGGCTGATGTATGAAAGAGCAGCACTCAAGGCACAAAGAAGAAAGATAAAAGTCTTTTATGCTTTAATGTGCATTAGAAATGGAAAAATAGAAGTTTTCACTGTGCTGCTGTATGAGAGCATTATTATTGACATACATTTATCCAGGATGATTGCAGTATATCCCAGGGAGTTGAAATGCAACTCACAGCAAAGAGAAAAAAAGGAAAACCCAGACACTATGCAGTATAATTTCCCCTAGAATTTTAATAGAAACTGATTTTATTGCTTTTTTATAGGAAATAGCTGTTTGGTTGGGTTCATAAATGAAAGGATGGAATGACTCCAGTATTTAAAGAATACAGCTAGGGAGCGTTTTCTTTTTTTGTATAATTAAGGGCCAAAAAGCAAGCACAACCCCTTGTAATGCATTTTTCTGTCATGATTAAGAACACTGTACTATCTTATTGAAAAAGTTATTCAGAAAAATTTTTACAAATTCAACAAAGAACTTCTGTATAACATGACAAAGCTGAAGTTCTATCAAGCACAAAAAACCAAGTTCATACTTCTTTTAAAAACGAAAGACTGGAAAAAATTCTTTCTGATCCAATCCAAAAACCTTAAGGAAATGCCCAGCCTCCATATAATTTCTAATTCAGGTTGTAATTTTTAGTATGGTATAACTAATAAAGCCCAAAAGCACTTTAAAAAAAATTATAGCTTATGTAACTTCTCATGTCATTCACATTAGAGTTCTTGTGCACATTATTTCTTTGCAGAGATTATTTTCTACAGCACTATCACGCATTCTAATGTTTTATGTATCAGAGAATAATGTAAAGGTCTCTCCCCTGCTGACTCCAAACCTTGTTAATGTTATATACCCATATTTGATGAGATTTTAAAAAGTCTAAATTATATTATCCTATTTCCTGTAAATCTGAAACTCCAAATAACTCATTTTATATTTCTCCTCCAAGAAGCAAATATCTTCTTGCTGAATGCCATGTTAAAAAGTTTAGACTGAACTTAATTCAGACTGAATTAGCTGCTGAGCTTTAATAGCAATACTGACTGGTTTTGTTTGTTCTTAAAGAGACATATTATTGGGCATAACTGCAGCAAATCTCTAAGACCACAGGGTCCTCCTAATCACGTACTCATACCTGTACGCAAATTAACTTGATCAAGATTTCACAGTGCAAGGACTTCAAAAGTCTTAGAGATTTAAAAGCCTAGGCAAGTTTTCATTTTTATCTAAACACAAGGAAATACCACAATACTCCATAAAGAACAAATATATGTATTGCAGGTTTCTTTGGAACAAATGTGAAAGCAAATGGAAGTAAGATTGTAAAAACTGACATATTTCTACGCAATAAAGGAATTTACCAGGGATAGAAGCTTGTACAGATGAGTTTTCTATATACAGCAATTCCACCGGATGCAATCCCAATCATAAGATCTAGATTATGGAGATCCTGAAAAAGAAAAATACTGTAAGAACACAGATGTAGTTTGTGTCATTTACAGTCATCTACTAATAAGTTTATTTTCAAGCTTTCTATACCTAAATTGCTACACTTGAGGAGAAAATTCAATGACATTTTTGAGTATTGATTTTCATGCATGTCTTTCCTTTCATGTTATCTACTACATATTCTAAATATTATTCATTCATTAAAACAAGTTGTAATGTTCATCCTACTACCATGGATATTCCTTAGGTCTGTACCAAGAGTAAATTTGCAAGTCTAGCCTTATGAGCTTCGGGAAAGGAGTTGAAGTACTTCCCAAGATTAGTCAGGTAATTGTCACAGAATTTTGGGAACTGAACAAAAATTTCCTGATTATAAGCTGTTTAAAAAGAGAGAGCAACTAATTCCTTACTTTTTCCTAAAAAGTCTTACCAAGAAAGAGTGCACAGGAGGTGACCACAATTTTGCATATGAGAATATGTTGGAGAAATACACATGTGTACATGAATATTTGATACACTAATTGAAATCCATTATTGACTAAATCAAAAGCTGTGCATTAGCTTAACACATGCCACTGTGTAAAAAAAATCACAAATGTACAATCCTTTCTAGGTATTGAGATACTCAAGAGAAAATACATTCTTCCATATAAGCAAACATTGAGTTAAAAAAACCCAAAAAGGCAGGGAGGAGGATGCTGGATGGTCGTTTTGAGCCTAAACCCAGACTGATGTTAGAGAAGTTAGAAATCTTGGCTTCCCATTTCTTATGATCAATACACACTAATATGTTACTACATGGATTTCTAAACAGAGCTAAACGCATACATAAATCCACATGTAAGTAGAATCCATTGTTTAAAATACCAGGCTTGACTCAAAAGCAATTTCAGACTGTTTTTAAAGGACAGCCAGTGGTACCAGATCCTTTTAAAGCCTTCAGTAGCACAGTTGCTCCTCTAGATGGTACTATGGGCTCAATTAATAGATAGCTTTCCTCCATGTCCAATCCCAATTTCTTTATATTAATAAGGTGCAGTAGAAATGGAACAGGCAGCACATGCTCTGACAATAGTGTGGAAAGTCTACAATAAATCCTTTAAAAAGAGTTGAATAGAAGTGAGATACAGGCACATGAATGAGTGAAGTCCAACCTAATTTGCAAAGCATAATACAGGAATCCAGAATTGACATCCTTTTATTTTAATGTTTGGGAAGAACACTGAGGTATTCAGGAGATTAACTGCATGTAATTTAGCTTTTTCTGCCACGATATGGCCAACCTAAAGCAGGGCAGAAAATTTTATTATTAGCACTTGGAACTTATTCCAGGTTCCTGCTTTTAAAAAGAAAGGGAAGAAAAAACAGCTTTAAGACTAAAGGCTGAAAATCGACATGATTAAGCAGAAATAAAGGATTATCTAAACACTTGATAGGGATTAATTAAGCCAAACTACTCTATTTTCTCCAGAAGCTTTGTCAGAACAAAGTTCATTCCTCACCCTTCTCTGCACCAGTCCAAACCACTAATCTCCCATATTATTTGTTACTATGAATTCTCTTGTGTTAAGCCTAAGAAACACAAAACCAAGATGTTGGAATAGCATAAAGAGAGGGTGTCCTATATGAAATATGATACTGATGCGCAGTTATCTCCCTTTCAAAACATCTATGCTGTTAAATTGAACAACAAAGAAATAACATGCATATATTTATTTAAAAAAAGGTAACATGAAGAATATAATAATAAAAAAGTTGTAAAGATACAAAATTATCATGCCAGGCATCTCGCTAGTTGAGAACTGATTCACATTTGATTTAATTTACAATTACCATCTTGATTTTTATAGATATGGAAATAATATTGATTCAACAAATTTCCTATCTTTGACTCTCTGAGTAAAAATGAAAGATGAGTTAACAGCAGATTAATTATTGAGCAGATGGGATAGTGGTCCAGAGTCAAAAGGAGATTAGGAATTCAAGAAATATCAATATAGTTTTAAGATACTGAATTCACTCTCCTGAGTCTCCTAACACTATTACATTTTTTAATATTTTAGCAGTTCAGATTTTTCATCAGAAAAAAAGCAGAAGTGTTTGCAGATGAAAACTGAGCTCAGATTAAAGTTGCTGTTTAGCAAGTTGCTAAAAAGAAAGCTCATCTATGTTAAATATTTAACTTTGCATCATAAAACAAGAAGATTAAGGAAACTATATATTCATCTGCTCTTCAAGAAACATTATCCAAAATTTTCGAACTCTCAAGCACCAGTACAGGAGCACCAGCGTCTTTGGGCCATTAGTATAAAAGCCAGGTGCTACCTGGTTCTTCTGCCATACACAATCTAAGAGGAACAAGATCATCAGAACCCACAGAGATAAAGCCTTTCACAGAAAAACAGTTTAATTAGCCCCTGATAAATCTGTTCAAGGCACTGGGATGTGACAAAACTGGAAGGATGATTTAAAAGTAGTACTCAGTAGGGGGAGGATATCAGGAGGCACTGTAAACATCCCTGCCAAAGCAGGGGCATGACACAGTAGCCTCTTTGAAGAAGCAGCTTATAACCTTCACTGCAAACTTCTTACAGGCCCCCAGGAGCAAAACCAACAATACCATGTCGGCTGAGAGGTTTGCCTCATGGCATTCAACCCAAACAATGACTTGTAACTGATGTTTTGGAAGTACAAAACTTCAGAGACAACCAACTACATCCCTACTAACAATTCCCCTTCTCAGCTTCTGGTCATTTACAGCTAGAGGATTTCCCGGTTTAGAAGCTTCTTTTATGTTTAATGGACTCCAGTGACTGCCTAACTGCTCCTGATAGCTATTTCACCTTGGGCATCCATTAAAATAGCAGTAATGCTTACAGTTCAGCTGCAGCCTTACGGACAAAGTTCCTGTACTTAAACTTGCCTCTTTCTGGGTAGACTGAAGATCCTTAAATCTTTTATAACCAAAGCAAAAGAAAAAAAAAAAGTAAAAAAAAATTGTTGGCCATTCACATTCTCCATGCTGTTCACTTGCTACAGGAGGCTTTCCCTTAAAACATTTATGATTGTTATCCTTCTATGTACTTTTCTTTTTCCATTACCCACTTTGAGATAAGGAAGGGAGGGGAAGAATGAAGCTCAACATTCAGATGATATCGAAACTCAATTTGAAAGGTAGCATGATATTTTTCTGGTTTGCTTTCTATTTCCTTCCGAGCAGCTTCTAAATGTACAGATGTCAAGTTCAACTGCTAGAAAAAACAGATCACTTCTAATATTTCATCCTTCAAAAAAACTGAATTGCAATAAAACTATTATTTTGAATTGAAACAGTAGCAAGATGGTCTGCAGTGAAATTTCATTTAGCTGAAAATGTCTGAATTCTGTCTATCTTCACTACTTGGCACTGGTATGACCACTCCTGCATGCAGTTCAGTGGCTTGCAGCTCAGGCAGGATAAGAAAAATTGGAAGAGCTTTCAGAAACAGCATCCCATTAATATTAAGACACTAGACACATAGTGGAAGTCTTAGCACTCAAGCTGGGTTATCAAAATACTAGGCTATAATAGAAGTTAAAAGGCAGACATCCAATCAAGTTAAGTGCATATAGTGAAATCTCAAGTATAACAGTAAGAGCTTCTTCAATAAAGTAGAAAGGTGACAGATGACCCAATGGACAGACAGTGTATTTATACAAAGTCAGATTTAATAGGATAATTTCCTTTCCTTTCCACTTTTGTCCATTGTTAAAAAAAAAAAAAGGCTCTACCTTTTGAGCACTGTATTTCATGAATATGAATGTAATTACAGTGGCTTCATATAGAAGTATTTCAGGAATTCCTAGAAATCCAATGCAACACTCACTTATTTGTGGCAGCATAAAGAAAAACAAGAAGAAAATATCATGCTGAAAGGAAGCAAATTACTCATTCTATTCCTTCCTTATCATTAGAGAAATTTATGAATTTTTCATTATAACTCTCAGTTTCAGGATTATTAACAAAACTCAGAAAAATGTTAAGAAAACTAGAAGTCATCTTCACCTAGGAAATCAGTTATCTGTAATACACTTCCCTTAGTTCTTACACTACAAGCCTTATGCCAAAACAATTTACTATTGCATAGAAGCACAAATGGTAATTTGCACACTAGGATGCAAATAAAAAGGCATTTTGGGGATTGACTTCAGATGAATAATGTCGTCAAAAAATTAAATAGCAGTAGCCATTGAAATACTAGGACATGTTTCTTATCAATGCACACCCTGTATCTAAAAGATTTCAAACACATTTTTAGTGGTTATCTGTCAAGCTGTTAAATACTTCTTAGATTTAGCCTGGAATCAGGGAATACAGGAATTTAAACAAAAAAAACAAAACCCCTCTATATTCTTAACACTTAAGAAATGAGTGTTAGAAAATCAGAGAAATTAGACTCTTAAAACACCTGCCAACTAATAGCACTAAACAGAGCATTCTTATTCATTAGCATTTTCATTCATGCTAAGACACTCAGAAACCTTAGTAAAATTATTAAGTAAAATATATTTCAATAATTAAATAGTTTATCTTAAAAATACATTGTTACACTTTCAAGGAGCTCTAGGTTATTTGGTTGAAATCCCAGCACCTATGTTACACAGAAGTTATTGGAAAATTACCCACCTCTAATTAAAAACAACACATGTTAAAGTCAATACTTAAATACGAATTTTTTTTTAATGCTATTAACTCATGTAGAAAAAAAAAAGGATATAAATTTACTTTCCAAGGGAAAAATTACAATGTAAACATACTCTACCACTGTGCAATTCCACTCCATAGAATTCAAGTGTTCGTGCTATATTTATATAGCAGGACTCTGCTTCAGATTGCTTGAGGCCACTAAAAGAAGGGAAAAAATAATAAATATGAACCACAGAGAAGCCAAAAATAAAAGATACAGTATTATATTTATTCCAAATGCATTAAACTAGAAGAATGCCACAGTCCAGTGTCTGAGAAATAACCCCACATTCATTAAATAGTGCCACGAGTTCTCCACTGGTGAAGGCCCTGCTAAAGTACTCTCAAAAAATTGAGTGAATTATACATGATTTTATTACCTTAGCCATTCTGGACCAGCTCTTTTCAGAAAAATCTTTTTTATCTGTTATGTACAAAGGGATGAAGAAACTATTCCCCTATAAAATCTTACTTTATAGTAAGAAGCTGTATCCATAAATATTCTATATTTCATAGTCTCACAGAAGGAAATCATTTAGAAGAAAGATTAGAAGCATGAATGTACTAATAAAATAAAGGGGAGAGAGCAGATTAAAAGTTAAAGTTATGAAACTCACCAAGGAAAAGCCATCCGAGTTAACCTGCAATCTATAAGTCCTAAAATACCTTTTTTGTCCCGCAGCTAAGACATACAAGAATTCGACCTTCTTGTCTTCAAGAAAGCTTCTACAAGTGCATATAAAAACAACTCTTTGCTAGGTGAGCTTCCGAAACAACATGCATAAAATTACATTAATCAAATGCAATTTAGGTGCAGCCTGCAAAAAGCTAACATAACATTGAGTTATGTTAAGAATTCCAGCATCTATCACTTTCAATTAATATCCCTCCTTTTAAATGCAAAGCCATCAAAATACTATGCTATGAAACAGCCACTCTAGGAAATACTACATCATGCTCCAGAAAACTGAAAACCACCTTGAACTAGAAAGCCATGGTCAGCGTGGCTTGAGGATGTCATAATATCGGCAACAAAAGAGCAAAGATATAAAAAGAGCAGTTTGTCACAATCCTGAGCTAAACTGGTTTCTCAGATCTACACATACACTGACTACTGTCACCTTGATTCTGACAAATTTTAGTAGATCTTATCTCTTTCACTGTGCCAGAAAATTACAAAAGCAAACCAACGCAAAATGGTCATTTTGTTATATAACAGGATGCTGAATATATTTGCAAGAGTATTTTACCGTAATTTTAAAAAATTTGATCAAGTAGTTTGTTCAGAAAGTCTGCTGCACACCAACAGGATATGCCTGCAAATTTTTATTCTCAGTTTGCATACTCCATCTACACCAGACCTCATGTCTTGAAGGGCCAGCAAGTATCACAGCACAGACTTAGGTTTTTTTACTCATTGTTGTTACACCCTCCTACTCAATTAGAGGTGAAATGAAACCTTCAGGTCCCTAAGCAGATGGTAATTATTCAGTGATATACACAGGCAAGAGGAAACTGGTCTTGATTCCAATTTTTATAGTTGTTGATACCCAAGGACTAACGAACCTCATCTGGAATATAAGCATACTATTTAGCTTCAAATGCATCCTTCTCTTCAAACTGATGGCTGGATCTAGCAAGCACTACAAAAACTTTACCAATCTGGACAATAACTGCATCCTAAGATCTCAGGCTGCTTATGTGACTAAGCAAAACACAGCAGGAAAACCACATTAAAACCAACTACATACAGAATAATCCCCCTATGGGTTTAGGGACGAGCACAGAAGGAAAACTTCTGAAGCTATACCAGTTCAATATGACAATAGTTGCTTTCTTAACAGCTACGTACTGAGGTAAGTTGGTTAGTGTGACATGGACTTGTTCAGAGAATAGTTCCTCAGGTTTTGCAAAGCAACATAAAACCTAGGTAACAGAAACCTTGCACTGAGTTACAAAATAAAACAACACAAGACATAATATGACTTCTCAAGTCTGTATTTCAGCAATTCAAGCCTTTTTCTTTTCCTTTGTGAAAGTTTCCCAAAGGATAGATACTAAAGAATGAAAAAAGAATAGATGCTTATAGAGTTGGGTTTAAAACCCTATAATCTAAGAACACTGATTTCAAAGCTATAATAATTTACAGATAACCTACATGGTTTACAGCAAATATTATTTACTCCAGATTAGCAGAAATCTCATTCCAAAGCAGCAATGTTCTCTCAAAGGGTAAAAAAGTAAATTCTTCCTTTCCGTCTTTCCTTCCCAGCAGCTCTGGTGAACACAAGAACCGTTCCTGTCAAGTATGTTCTTGGAACTGATCTAGTCAAATTCATGTCCCAGACATAAGTATTCTCTACAAATGCTAAAGGAGTATGCAGGAAATACTTCCAGGACAAAAAATAATTTGTCTGCCTCTCCTTGTACTCTGAAGTAAATTGGCCTTAAGAGCCCAAGTTTCAAAAAAGGTGTTAAAACAATAAAGAAACATTTTTTCCAGTCCAATCTACTCAGTACTTTTATTCAGACCTTCAATTACCACCACCTCTGATAATTCCAATAAAGAAGATAAACTTCTCAGTCATCAAGGCTTCACTCTACCAAAGATACTCAATGAAAGCATTGATTTCACTGAAAGGACCCAGAGAAGAAAGGAGTCTTTCCAACAGACCCCACCACATCTTAGTCGGGACCAACGGTAACTTCTGATCTTTCCTCTGCAGGACATAACCAGTTTTACATCTCTTGCTATCACAGCACTAAATACATGAGCTCAACCCTGACACTCTAAGACTATTCAGAAACTTCCCTCAGTGGTCTCCAAGATGACTGCTTCCTAAAGACAAGCAGATTTATTCACTCCTGTCTAAAAGTTCCCCTCAAAACACAACTGGCCCTACTGGAAACTGCAAATTATTTTGGAAGGAGTAGAGGCATCAGCTATTGTGTCTGAACATGAACTGTTCAGAAAGCAGTCCAGATTAGTACCTCCAACACAAAGGACAGCTGGAGTTAAGAGTTCAGTGTTTATCTTCTTTTGCCCCATAAATGACAATGCATGTTCTCAACTGCTAGGGAGCACACGTGAAGTTCAGAACTACTCACTACACCCACTAGCAGTGAAGAAAATAGAGGGAAAAGTAAGAGTATGGAGAAAAAAAACAGCTGAGGGACGTTAGGAAGAGATGAAAATGGAAATATTTCAGGGTATAACTCAAAGAAACTAAGTGGGGAATTAGCTCTGCTGCAGTTAACATACAAACAGAGAAAACAAGTCTACAGAGATTTGGATTTCTTAGACAATTTGGATTTCACAGACAATTTCTTAGATTGGCATATTTGCATTCAGTTTGCAAGTATCTGATCAACACCACTAATTCCAAAGCTGCAGTCTTACAAGAGACAAATCAGCAGGGTCAGAAAAAATAATTAGCAGCGCACTGACTGGAATAATCTGTTACAGCCTTCGTATTACACTCAGGAGAGGGGAGAGAAAGCACAAAGTTAATTGAGGCGTTTTATGGTTATGGTGCTTATTGGAGGTTTTTTCCACATATATAGACAAAAAAAAACTATAGAATTTGAAAAATGATCAAATGTCCTTCATCCAGAAAACCCCTCAAACATCTAGTACAATGTTCTAGACGGTTGCCTTTAATAATGTATAAGGCTAACTGATCTACTGGAGGTTATAACTAGAAATTTATTTAGATGTTTCAACACATTAGCATCATACTCTGAATATAATTAATCTAGCACCTCTATGCTAAACCCAAGTATTCAATTTAACAGAAGCTATATGAAATACAACTGGCTGTTGTAATGAAACTACTAAGAACTTGAGTCTTCCTTTTGACATAGTTTTTTTCCTTAAAAGCTCAAGAGGTGAGAGAGAACTAAAAGTTCATGTTACCTGTGTTGCTCATGCAGCGTTTCTACTTTGGTAAGAAAATCTTTGTTCTGCTCCGGCATAAAGTTGTAATTTGACAGATATCCTGAACAATGCACTGAAGCATTATAGTCTCCAAGTTGTGCTGTTAAGAAAAAAAAACCACATACACGAAGTTTTCATAGTTAATTGGATTGTTGTTTAGAAGAAATTCCTTCTCATTTAAACATGGACACATATGGGGAAATGCAGGAATTACCAATTATTTCCCAACATACATAGAGAATTGTATGACACCAGTGAAGCAAGATTTTTTTCAAAACACACCACAACTGAATGACTCAGTACTCTACTTAGTTACTTATACAGCCCCACTTTTTCACCATAAGCTGTAACAGCACCAGACAGGCATCATGTGCCGAGTCGGCACAGACGTGCAGTACTGTAACATCAGAGAACACCAAATTGCTTCAGTAAGAGATGGCAAATGAAATCAATTTGACACATTTACTTGACTATAACATATTAGAAGTCTTCAACAAGATCTGTCACTTAGAAAGCATCTACTTTTCACAAATTCAGGTGGAAATCACTCTACTACCAACTGTGGCACTGTCCTAGAAATTCAGCTGTGAATTACTTAACAGAACATGTGAAATAACTGCTGATTTACACCTAACATTATCAAGCTGCTACAAAAGGTAAAAAACTATAACCTGTACCAATCTTCTTTTTTGTAAGGAGCATGAAATGGTGATTATAAAGCCTTAAAGTTTTCCAGAAGTTATTGCTATGGTTTGCAAATTAACACAAAAGAAGGTAACTGATAGGCTGCAAACAACTCAGCATAGAAGGCCCCACAAGTAAATCAAAGTTCAAGAGCACACTTTTAGGATATACTATCAATAATATTAACACTATTTTCCGGAAAATTAAAAAAAAAAAAAAAAAAGTAAAAAAGAGATATTTAAATGATTCAAGTTGAGGGGCAGGAGAGGCACATCAGAAATAACTTACATCTGCACTAATTATGTAGGATCTGTAATAAAGGGGATAACTAATATTTTCCACTTATATATTCAAACAGAATGATTTATATGGCCCAGAAAATGAAACTACTATGACACAAGACAATTTCCAGGCAAATGCAGTCAAAAGCTAATATTGTTGCACACCTAATTGTCTGCATCATGAGAAACATTTAAATAAAAAAGGGAATGACAAAGAGTAACTAATTTACAGATGTTCTTGCATGCTTAGTTCTTTCTTTTCAAAGGTAGCCTGACCTTTAAATTAGATAGCAAAACAGCAGGCAAAGGACTAAATATTTACCATTAAAACCAAAACATATATTTGAACATTACTGTCAAATTATCTGAAGAAGAACACAAAAACAAGAACGAGAAAAACCAAACCAAAACAAAAAAAAAAAAAACCAAACCAAGTCAGAAGATGCATAAGTATCACAAGACACTGAAATAATTTTTAGGAATATCCATATATTAACAAAAGTCCAAGCCTGAAAAGGCTAAGAGAAAAGCAACAATGATAAAAGCAAAAATTGGGAACTTTTAGAACTAAGTAGTATGCTTGTGACAGTGTAAAATAAAACCCACAATTTCACAGTTATAGTTGATTGAGAATACTTTCCTTTACAAACCATTAACACAACCCATCTTTTCTATGAAACAGTCTACATCTTCATGGTTTGTTGTAGCCAGTTTGAATTCCAATCTTGCCAATGGGAAAAGACCAGATTGCCAGGAATAAGGCAACGTAGTTTTCTACTTCAATTTTCTTTTCAATAGGAAAAGATATTTTTACAGTAATTTTACCTTCTCTAAAGTGGACAACTGTTATTTCTTCATACATTTTGAGATATAGTCCTCTTTCTAATCTTCGAAATAGACTACGCTGGGTTTTTTTCCCCTCTTCCTCCCAGCCACCTGAGGCCATGCCAACAAGGGGAGTAATTTAGCTTCTCCAGCTCCCTAGCCAGCTGTTACAGTAGAAGAGAAACATCTTGCAAGAATAATGATCTTGTGTAAGATTTAATTATCCAAGTAGGAAAAAAAAGTTAGGACATATCGAGATGTTGGCAAGAATAATAACACATGATGCTTCTATCTCTTTATTGGATTTCTCCAGAAGAGAGCAGAAGGGCTGGAAATATTAAAGACCTACTTCTAAACTGAGTTTCTCCTGACATAATTTCTGCTCTGATCACAAGTCAGCAGATACTGACTCAATGAAGATAAAGTTACAGTATAAAAATAAGCATATTTTACCCTTCTCCATTCTAGACCACTGTTGCTCTTTAATTTATTATAACTGGCAAATGATATAAAGTGAGAGAAAACAGAACCAAGGATGAGTCAAAAAACAAAGAAACCCCTGCTATTTGAATATCAGAATATAGTATTTTAGGGTTCTATATCTAATATGAAAGGCTTTAAAGACAGCAATATGATGGACCATTCATTTAGAAGGCCATATTCAATAAAAAGAGTACATTTATCTTTTAATTTCTAGTAAAAGAAGAGTTCAATAGCCAAGTAGCCATGTTGACATACCAAAACACTAGTTCTACAAACTTTCGATACAATAAGAGCTTATAAGTGCTTGAAACACAAGTCTTGAGATCATATATATTTACAGAGTATAGGATCTGTCTATGCCTTAGTGAAGCCTAAACAAGCTATATATTCTTCATGCTTTTTTCAAAAGTTATTTGTTCAGATATCCTTCAAGGTGCAGATGACATATTGTTCTCCAATTCTACAGATTTTGCTTGTAAATAATATTAAAAAAATTCACATACTAAGTAATAGCACCAGAACCTATTTCTGCACATGGGCATTTCAAATAACTCCAGATATAAGAAGGGAAATGTATGAATGGCTCATGGCTAACCATGATGACAAATCAGTCATAGATCATATGAACAAACTGGTCCAAAGGAATGCCTCCAAAAGCTAGTCTTCGAAAACTGGTTTAATATCAACTTTCTATAGACCTGAGAAGTGCTCCAGAAAAGAATCAAGCAGTTTCATATTGAATTTGTAACTTTTTTGCAAGTTTAATATTTTAGGTCACACAAATAAAGCACAAAAGTGAATTGAGTTGCCTGTTTTAAAAAAAGGATAACTATACATGAAGATCAGGTTCCCAGGGGAACAGAAAATAACTAAACAACAGGACAAGTCTAGCACAAATTGTAAAAATCTTCAGGTATAAAACTGTAGTCCAGGATTAAAACACAGCTAGGATCACATGACTGGCCTCCAAATCAGGACACCAATAACGACTCACATGCTTGAGATGAGGGTGAAATGTAGTATTAAAGGCTGATGATTATCTTCATATGAGCACTGAGGTACAAAAAGAAAAGATCTTAATCTATAAAGTTTAATCAGTTTAGAAATTTTAAGTGATTGCTTTTTGGCCAAAAAGGGAACAGAAGAAAGGTGAACTTCCTAGCATAAACTGTTTCTCAACAGTAACTACAAAGTATTCAAGTATTAAAATGTCTCTGGAATCAGAAAACAAGTTGATACAGCAGAATTCAGTTTCAAAGAACCAACACAGAAATGTGGACACTTATTAAAGACAGACTGAAAAGGTCCATTGGAATGAGCAAGAAGACACCATGTTGAAAAAGGTTTTCAGAGAGAAAGTCCTAAAAGGATCATAACCCTCAGAAGTGAAGGAAAGGCATTTCAACAAGTGGAACCTGTATCAAAATAAAGATGAGAACACGAACACTAACCCACTCAGCCACTAAGTAATTGTGATGTCCCTGCTGGACAAGTAGAACTAGCTATCATGTGAGTTAAAAGTAACTTGTTTTGTAAAAGGAAATAATGCTTCACACTCAAGAGCCCTTACAAAATGTTCAGCCTAGGCATGACTGTAAATAGCTGCTTATGGCCACTTACAACAGCTGGCCATTTTGTGGTAAGACAGAATGAGAAATTAGGCATTAATAAAAACAAAGGAACATTTGTAGGGAAAAAAAAAGAAAACTATGCATACACAATGGTAGTCTCCAAGTTATTTACCACTCCAGAATGAAAAATGAGCCAGTCATTGTAATGCCTTTTACTAAAAGAACGAAAAAATAAAAATCAGGAGCTCAAAACCCAGACACAGTTAAACAACAACACAAAAAAATAGTCTCTAGGAAAAGGAAGAAACAAATTAGAAACTATAAATTATACTGAGTTGCTGTTTCTGCATCTCAAATACAACATGGACTACAGAAACCATACAGACACAATCAAAAAAAGTAAAGTATAAAAAGAGAAAAGCAAAGTATAATCCAAAGTACAAAGAGTATTCATTTTGAGAAAGTATTGGGATAAAAGACTTAAAGGAATAGCTACCAGTAATCCCAAAACATTGTGACGTTTTGCCAAACTAATGCATCTGATCCTCTGCCATATATGTTGTTTCTCAGCATTCACCACCACGCATTTCAGAATCACAAAATCATTTAGGTTGGACAAGACCTCGAAGATCCTTGAGTCCAACCCTTAACCCAGCACTGCTAAGACCACCACTAAAACATGTCCCTCAGTGCCACATCTACACATTTTTTAAATACCTCCTGGGATGATGACTCCATGACTTCCCTGAACAGCCTCTTCCAAAGCCTTCACCCTTTCGGTGAAGAAATTTTTCCCAATACAGAACCTAAACCTTCCCTCGCGCAACTTGAGGCTGCTACCATGAGTGTAATACAGGGTTACATGGACCTTGACCTTGGGAAACTCTTCTTTCCCCCTTTTTTGTTATGTTACACAAGAATATTTAATAGGTTTATCCAACTTAAAAATACGGAAGAATAGTATCAGGTCTATGAGGCACTGCGGAAAGTCAGCTCCTTCAGCTACAGCACTGGCCAATATCCCAATCTGGGGTTCTCCACTCTGGAGATTGTACCTTGTTTTGAAGCGTTACAGTTCAAAAAACTATTTGTGGCTTAATGGAAGTCCATCACATAAACAATACTTGAAGCAATGATCTCCTGAAGTGGCCTCAGTATTGCCTAACACAACTGTAAAATATAATTAAGGAAAACCAGCCCAAAAGAGCTGGAAAGTTGCTGTATATAAACAATCAGGACACTCTTAGAAGATCTGTTGTACAGAGATGCTAGCAAGCTCAGGAGCAGCAATCTAGAATTCAGTGAACCATATGGAAGGAAATGGGAATATATTTCAATTAATCTCTCCAAGCTGTTACTTGTCTTGTGAGTTTCATGACCATCACACATATAACACTGGCACTGCTGATGACAGGTACTATAAGATAGGATAAAAGGTACCTGTTACTGAACAGCACTCATGCAGGCTTCAGAAGAACAGATGTGACATGCACACAGTCCTCAGACTACCCAACACATCTAGCAAGTAATTTCAAACACCAGAAATTCAGCTCAAAGTTCGCTCTATTAATCCAGTCTGATTTTGATTCTAAGGCACAAGGGTTAAAGATGCCCTGGATAGACGCAGAAACCTGGCTGATCTGTAAGCAAATCTCTCAGCTTACATGTGACGTCCTGCTGAGCACTATTTCCCTTCAAGAAAGCATGGGTGGGGAGCACACATAGAGAAAAATCCTGAAATGCTAAACATGAAAAGAGAGAGGTCTCCATAAAGTAGGAAGTCTGAGGTTTCAATCTAATTTCTATAAAGTGAGGCAAAATGAAGGCAAGTTAGAAGAAAGAGTCAGGCCTCACTGTGGAGCTGCTGTTGCTGTTTCTCTAAGTCTTACAGCCCTCTGGGATATCAGTCTTACAGCATTCCTAAAATTCTAACTCTCTTATTCCCAGTTCCTGAGAGACTTTCACACTAAGCTCAGCTTTCCTTGACTCCTCATCCTCACTAGCCTTCCTTTCCTTAGAAGAGGTTAAAGTCCATTTGAATCCCTAGCAACCAGTCAACCCCTTGCTGAACAAACTCCCAAAGACAGATAGCAGTGTACTATAGATAATTCCTGGTTCTCAAAGCAGGGCCGAGAGGAGCAATACCACCAGAAACAAGAGCAACTGGTGCTCAGGGAAAAAAAAAAACAAGCTTAGAAGCATTCATAACATCTTTCTTGGCTTTATTGCTGTGCTTCAGATTCAAGTCCCAAGTCAGCAATGGATTTATTAACATAAGAGCATATTCTCACCAGTCACATGGGACTTCTTACATACCAGTAGCTGGGCATTTAAACAGTGGCCTGGACATGGCAATTTGCTACGTGAAGTGATAGAAAGCAAGTGGTGCTAAATCAGCTTTGTGACATTCGGAATAAAAAAAAGGAATAGATGCACTGTATAGGTTGCCTTATTTGCTTTTATAGATGGTACGACATTCCCATTTTACACAAATAAAAACACACAATTTATCATTAAGATTTTTTGGTATGAGTGTGTCCCTCCAACTTCACAATGATTAAGTTATCTCAAATGCACCTTAACAAGTTCTTCTTAAAAAAAAGGATTTCAAAATCCACCGATCATTTTGTCACAAAGCACATTCCTGATAATACACCAACAACTTATTCTTGAAGTGTCTGAACTATGTTCGTAATCAGGTTCAGTCACATGTTATTTAGACACAGTACTCACACCCACTTGCATTCCCCTGTAACTTAGTACCAGGAGGCAATGCAGGGCGTGCTGCAGCAGGGCAGAGGGACGTGTCAGAACTTTATTTCAGAACCACAGTTCTGAACCCAAATGCCTGCTCAAAGGGCACCACAGAGAAGCAGCATTCCAGCAGCACAGCAGATACCACCAAAAACTGTCCCCTTGCAAAACTCATACAAAGCCTCTGAAGGCCAACCATACAACCAGCACATGGAAAAACTTTAGTTTAGAAGCAAGAGCAGAAATATCAAACACCAGACTTCATACACTGTGAAAGAGAACTGCTTCAGCCCTCCCATCAGCAACAACTGCTACACCTTTTAAATAAACAACCCACAATGTTGTCAGACAACAAGGATTTCCCCTTCTGCATACAAGGAAAGCTGCAGAAGGAGAGAGCAGCCTGAAAGCCGCCAAGAAGTGGCAGTCAACAGCTCAGGTACAACTGATTCATGGCTACCTAAGACAATGGATTTCTCATAAGCAGCTACCTCATACCCAAGAACTTCAGCTCTCCTCACTAAGTATGATTAGAAATTAAAACACTAATAGAAAACGACTTAAAACAAATTCAGTTGACAGGAATCACAGCAAACAAGACTCAGTAAGGAGAGCGAAACCCCCAGATTTCAAAAATGTCTTCCCTATGCCATCATCACCAGGTAAAAGAAAAAAAAAAAAAGAAAAAGAAAAAAAAAAAAGAAAACCTTGAGGGAATATGTCTTTCTATTAAACATTTCATTCTTTACCAATGCAGAGAATAAATATCAGTATCATACAAACAGCAACAGGCAAACAGCAACAGAAAGGACATCAGGTAGAAAAAAAAAGGTTACTTTTGGGTTTGGGGTTTTTTGTGCTTTGGCTTTTTTTTAAACAAAAAGGAAAAGAAACAAAAAAAGAAAACCACCACCTGGTAAAAGCAACACTATCAGGAGTGAGAAAAAACAGGCAGATAGCTCAATGGTAAATCCAGAATCCACCATGAAAGAGAAAGATTAAAACACACTAGCACCCTTCGACAATCTTCACTGTCCTTCTATCATTTTCCATTAATACAGATTACTGCATTAGTAGGTATCCTAGCCTAAGCATTAAAAAGGGAACAGCCATAAAACTGAAGGAGAAACAGGAACTATTTTGGGATTTGGGGTACACTAGATATGGCATTATTAATTTCACTTTGTGATAAAACCTTTTCATTCTTCATTTTTGAACTTCAGCACAATTGGATCACCAGTAGTTCATTTAGCAATCCTAATTGTGCAGAGTGTTTCAGCCTTCAAGTACCCTTACTGGGCCTCAGGAACACTAGAGTAGGATGAACTTCATTTGGCTACAAAATTGGGACTGCCACCTACTATGGAAAATTTTTCTGGTTTCAACTGTTCTTACTGAAGCTTGAATCTGATTACAGTTTCATTTTATAAAAGGGTGCAACATATGACATGCTTAAACATAAAAGGAAATGTTTCACAGACTCTTATGGTTTTGACAGATACTAAGAGTTTATCACATTCTTCTTTGAAAACCACACTTTAATTATTTTAGCTTGGCCCTTATTTCAAACAAAAATTCCTCAATTGTTTCTGTGGGCCTTGTTAGCCTTTCCATAAAAGAAATGAGATTCAGCCAAACAATTACACAAGCCTTTTTGCATACTTTCCCCTGACTATTTTAACAAATATGCCAAATGCACTAACCCCTCAATCTGATTTTTTTTCTTTATTTGTTTAATGAGAAAGGTCTTCCTCCAGCTGTTTTCCACTATCTGTTGAGGATGCTTGTGAGGCATTGGATCAGACTCCAATTTGGTTTTCCTACAGAAGATATTTTTCTAGTATCATCATTTGAATTTTTTTTGCCAGTTGAAGGCAGATGAAAAGGATGTAAGTTCTTACATGTAGAGTCACCTTAAATGCATTGCAAAGGGCCAGTTTTACACAACTAACAAACCAGATTCCATGAAACAGACATTATGTAAGAACACTGTAGTTTCTTAATCATGGGTTTACCTTCCTCTTAACTGTTCTCTAGATGACCACTTATTCCCTTGGAATGCTTTCCCATAGCTATTGTAACACACAGTAAGTTTCACTGTTTTGTTTCCACTGACAATGCAAACCTGACTTTTTGTCAGCAGTAGAAGCACACATAAATAACAACATTATTCTTGTATCAACTTTTTTTTTTTTGACAGGCCTAAAAGTATGTTTTTTCTATCTAGACGGTCTCTGGAGGCTGCTTTAATAACCTGCACCTGCATATTGAATACTCTGCACAAATAGATAAGGAAAGAAATCTCTCCTCACTTTTCACTGGTGAACAGCCAAGAATGTAGTTGGTCAAATAAATTTATTAACAAAACAATGACTGGTTATTACTTACATTGTACTGCGTATGATGCCAGGACAACAGCAGAATTAATGGGGCATGACAATCTGGAAAGGTGAGGAAAAAATTTTATTTAGACATAGGCTGTACATACGTCTTATTAAAAATGTCTCACAATTAGTTCAGTATGAGAAGACTAATTTAGCTTCAAAGAGTATCTGATTTTTTCTTACTAAGTTTGATTGTTAAAACACAGTACAACTGGACATTAAACAGCTCCTTAAGTGAATAGTAGTAACTAATCCGAAAAGGACATGATAAAATCCTTGCTGGATGCTTATTCGGGAAAGAAAAAGGAGAAGAGATTTTTATGGAGCGCTGGACATTACTTTAATAGCTGCATTCTGGTATATTCAACACCAGACACAAACACTAAAATTAGCCAAATGCCAAGCACAAAGACAGCTCTGATCTTACAACCAAAACTGACTATAAGAGAAAAAAGCCAACCTATAGGCAATTGACATTTGGCAGCAAGTACTTGGACCATGTTTTCCTTTTTATTTTTTTTTTAATGTACAAACACACAGAAATCACACCAAAGAAACCACTGGGTATATGCCCACCATGTAGGTAATAAAACCCTGAAATCATGAGAAACGATAGCATGAACTGCCCTTTGATACTCCCTCCTGACTACTGCAGTAGGCAGAGGGTCCCCAGGTTTGGAATTCCATGCCTGGAACACCAAGCCTTGCATAAATATCTCTGTGGCTGATGTTGTGCTTGTTGACATACAGCATCTTCTACAGCACATTCACAACAGACTTCTAAACCGTTCTTAATAAGTGAGCTATGTGAAAATTTGTAACATTTCCTAGCAATGTGATTTTCCTTTAAAGCAACATTTCACAAGGCATATTTTTGGGATAATTGGGATAATCAGTTGGGATAATTTTACAGCAACAATATCCTCAGGTAAAAGGCTTTTTAATTTTATTTGAAAAATAATTATAGAGAAATTGAAGATTCTTCTTATTACCTTCCTTCTGCAATATCAGTCTTCAACTGCAGAAAGAATAAATGCCTAGAAAAGATTTTTTTGGAAAAGAAACAAATGTGCATTTATTTTTAAATGGTATGATTTAAATACCTACATATATTAGTTTCATTTCATTAGATTTCCCAGCAAATTATACAAACAGATGAACAAATATTAGTGGCATTTACAAATATGCAATCATACACCCACTCACTCTCACAACATGTTTAAGGATCTTTGGCAGTCTCTACTGCAAATCCAGAGCCACAGTATTAATGCCACAATTAACACTACAAAAACCAAACCACTACTGAACTGGGCTCTTTTTCTCCATGGAATACTCACTTTGAATGCAACTTAAAAAAAAAAAAAACTAAAAAAAGGCAAAACACTCCAAATCTCAATCAAGGTTGACTGTGACAGTCTATCTTGGAGCTACTCAATGGAGGATGAGACATTTCTCTAGCAGCATATGCTGACAAAAAGCTCTTAAACAATTCTCCAAGAGCAGTGCAGTCTTCCTCTTATTAGTGTGTTTGACAATGTTAGTTTATCGTGATACTGCAGAGTGGGCAGATGAAGAATCTCAAAGAGCAGATCTTAGAATAATTTCAATTTTTAACTGCAGAACAGCTTAAAACTGCATGATTAACAAATACCAAAATAGGTCAAAAGCTAAATTTTCTTCAAGAAATATAATTTCACATGTTGTATTATTTATATTCCCAAGTCACTGAAATTAACAAGCAATGAAAGTGCTACAGAAATGCCAGATTAATGGCAAGATTAACGTGCGCCTTCAAATTCTAAACACCAAATAACAGGCACTGAAAAAAACAAGTATTCAATTAAAATCTTGTGATAAATTGATTGAAAATTGCTTACAATTTATGTACCGCACCACCCCAAAAACTCAGAGATGGGTTAAAAAAAAAACTTTAGAGGTCTACTGTAAATGGAAGCACTATATATCTTTGCATGTTACAAGTAATGAGCAAACTAGAAAACAAGAACTGTTATCTGCTCTTCCCAAAAAAAATAAACCCCACCCTCCCACACCCTCAGCATTAAATCTACTACACATGTTCAAAACTGACTCAGTGTTGACACGAAACATCTAAGATAGATAAACCTAGGGCATGCAGACTCAAAAAAAACCAAAAAAAATTAAGATGTAAATAAATGTACTTTTAAAACATATGTCTTTGTACTAACTTATACTCCAGCTGTATCTCGGAGTTGTAGGCTGTATATGCCAGAAACTACTCATCATGAGTATAGCATCAAGCTCTCCATTCCAATACATTCAATATCAAGAGTCATACAAAGTTATCTATGTAATAAAGCATAGTTTGCCAAGCTGCAGACATGGGAAAGAAGGGATTTACACATTTTTAGTTCATGGAAGCAAAAATCAAACAGAAGTTACCTGGTTTGTTCTTGCTGAAGTGTGTTAGGATCAGGTATAAAAAACCTTACACGAAAATGAAGGGTGCAGGGAAAACTTCCTGCAATGTTTTAGAAGAGCAAATCAATTTTTAGTTTAAAACTGAAAGAGCCTAATATTTTCATTTCTATATTTACACAAAAAATTACATGAACAACCACATAAAATCTCAAGTATTTTTTCAAGAAACTAAAAGAAACTATGAGAAGTCTCTCCTGATGCCCCAACACCAACTTTGAGAAAATACTCTCAAATGTGGTTATGCTTTCATTTAAAGTACTTTGCATATGATACTTTGGATAAAAGGCATTATTGAGCTACCTTTGCCTCCTAAGAATTAGAAGAGAGAAAAGCACTAAATATACTTGAGGTGTCTCAGCTGGGATAATGCTCAGTTCCATCTAACATATAAATACATGAAATTACAGAAGTTCATCATGCTAATTTTGTGTAGGAATTAAAATAAAAATGCATGATCTGTAGCACTAGGTAGAAATGAGAGTGCTGAAAAACACAGCTCAAGTGTCACAGCACAAACTGGGACAGTGTCACTCAGTCCTCCTAAGCTGCTCTCTGGCCAGGCTTATGCTGGCTAGCCTGTCCTTCCTGGTTAGCATTCTGTGTTACCCAAAGCTGTATAAAACAAGACATACTAGAACAACAAATAAACCTGGAAGAGTGTCACATTGTTTTTTTGGTTGGTTGCTTTTAATAAAAATGCATAAATTTGTTTTTTCTCACTTATGTGAGAAAAGAAATTGCCAGAACCGATACATGAGCCTGCCTATGCTTCCGTCAGTCAAAACCCCCTCTTCCTTTGCTTCCTTCAGGAGGAATTCACTGGCACCACAATATGACTACTGCTTTCACGGCCACCTAAGCATGTCTAACACTGTTCAGAAACCAGGTTTAGCTGCTATTATAGCATCAAAGTTAATGATCTACCAGGTCTTATTTCCGGCCAGGTAGGAGTAAGGAGAAGTAGAAGGATCTGCTGAAAAGACTGGCAGACACAAGACTTGCTCTTGAAGAAAATCTACCATCTGGACAACATGCATTTGTTTTAGTCACAAGAACACAGAAAACCAGAACTACACAGTTAAAATCAAGATAGTAAAATCAAGTCTTACCTTTTAACTGTTTTCTGATAGGTTTGCTTGGTTCAAGCCATCGCTGTGAAATGAAAAACTATTAGATGGATTAAAAATATTTACAGAAAAACAGTGGGGTTTTATGTGCATCTGTGTGCATGAATATGTGTGTACACATACATGTGTATATATTTATACACACATATGCATGCACACACATTCATTATTTATCATACTTACAGGAGAATCTACTGAAGTTTCATTTTGCTGTAAACCAAAATATTCCTTCTCCGTCACACCCAACTGGTTATAGGTCATATCCAACAAAATCTGTCCAGTGTCTTGTTTCTGAAAACAAGAAAAGTTTAGAAGTAAAACCCTACAACACTTATAGGTTTTAAGATACAATTAATTGAAACAAATGTTTTTGGGTTTTTTCCTAATGTAACTCATGAATAAAAATAGCTGCTAATTCATCAGTTCAAAGTTTTTCAGCAATAAGAACTTTATTCTGATAAAGCTTTGGGTTTCTTTCCAAAATACATTAATCACATGAAATTTCCTAGTATGAACAGACATGTATTCCAGCCCTTGATGTAAGTGCAGCAGACCACCTCTCCCTTTCCCAGAGTGGGAGCACTACCCCTCTCCAGAGTGGCAGTCTGCAGGCATGGCTTGCAGACATGTGGGGCTGCTCTGGCCCCTGCTGTGACCACCAAAGCAGCACGCTGTGCTTCCACATCAGCTGATAAAAAGCAAAGTGAGTATACACTAGGATGGGAAAAAAAAAAGGAGGAAGAAGCTGTGATCCAGCCATAAAATCCCATACTTCAGCCTGCACTCTTACTTGCCCTCAGTGTCCACAAGCTCAGGTGCCATTCAGCTACCCCATTTTCTGTCGAGATGTCCCCCATGACAGGAATCACAGAAGAACTGGTGCAAAACAGTATCAAACAGGCAGCAGAGATCAGAAGTGCAATGCTGGTACAATTTCCCCCAAATCAAAAAAGAATCTCCATGCCATGGCATTGTGGAGAACAGGTTAACCAACTTCTGCCAAAGAATATCATGAACCCATTCTATTAAAAAAAACCACCAAACACTAAATAAAATACAAAACCCCCTCGACAAGACTGCAATCCTAAAAATGCTAATAAGTAATAGCTAGCTTGCTGTTTTGGGTTTGTGTGGCTAGATTTTGGTAGTGGGGAGGCACCAGAGCAGAGATTCCCCTGCAGCCTATGGTGCAGACCATGGTGAAGCAGCTGTGCCCCTGCAGCCCATGGAGTCCCACAAGACAGCCAGAGATCCACCTGCAGCCTGTGGAGGATCGCACACCAGAACAGGCGCATGCTTGAAAGGAGGCTGTGAACCCACGGGAAGCCAGCAGTGGAACAGGCTGCTGGCAGGGACCTGAAGACCCTTGAAGAGAGGAGCTCACACTGGAGCAGGTTGCTGGTAGAACCTGTGACCCTGAAGGACTCCACCTCACGGAAGAGTGATCCACCTTGCAGCAATTTGTGAAGAACTGTGGCCCATGGGAAGCCCGTTGGAGAAGTTTGTGGAGAAATGTCTCCCATGGGAGGGACCCCACGCTGCAGCAGGGGAAGGACTCCTCTCCCTGAGCAGTGGGAGAAACAACCTGTGGCAAACTGCCCAAAACCCCCATTCCCTGTCTCCCTGTGCCACTGCAGGGGAGGAGGTAGAGCCTGGGAAGGAGGGATGAGTGGCAGGAAGGTGTTTTTAATATTTATTTTACTTCTCATCCTGCCCTGATTTTGTTGTAATAAATTCAATGATTATCTCCAAGTTCAGTCTGTTTTGCCTGCGACAGTATTTGGCGAGTGCAAAGCTGTACAGCATCTTAGCTCTAGATCTTCATATACAGAATTGTTGGACAGAGCAAAAATTGGGCCAGTTTGCTTTTTTTAATTGAAAAAAAAAGAAAATAAAAGAAAATGAAGTTTTCCAAATTAGTTTAAGATTTTTCCAAATGTCTCTCTTAAAAGCAGAAATAATCTGCACACATAACCCCCAACCCCCCCCAAAAAAACAAAACCAAACAAAATCTCAGAGGAAAATTATTTGAACTGCAAAAAGCACTTTATTCTTGAACAAATTTCTTAAAAATTCAGCTCTGGTTTTATTAAGTTCTTTTCTTAAACAAATTTCTTTATTTTTAAAAATAATCACTTGAAACAAAGGACTTAATGTACAAGCATGATACTGACAACATTTCTGTGGCTGGCCCCAGTCTTGCTCAGTAAGTAAGAGTGTTCACTCACAAGCCAATTCAATTCTTTCCTTAAACCTTTTTTAAAATACAACAGTCCAGTAAGTCCTGTTCAGAAGAAAGATTTTTATTATTTTTCAATAGGGTACAACACTGTTGTGATTGAGTGCTTTAAACAGCAACATATTCCACAGTCTTCCCTTATTTCATAGGAGCATTCTTCCTATTTAAAAAGATGGGAAAAGAAAAACAAAATCTCAAGCAACGGACAGCCACTTGGCCCATCTTATTTTGGAGGACGGAATATTATCCAACACTTTCTGCTGCTAGAGCAGAACTCCTAGCAGCTCATTTGTGACTTGAATGCTCAGTGTTCACTGAGCAGTGTTACTACATCAGGCTGTTGGCCTCCTGTGAAAAGCTGTGCCCATTTTCCTGGAGCAAAGTCACATGTGGAAAAAACAATGTAGGCAACACCCAACTGTTGAGACTACCTTTTCTCCTCCAGCAGTCCCCCACCTTATTTAACTTTCAGAGCAAACAGTTAAGGTCTAACAATAAATGTGAGTCCACACAGGCCTGTAAAGGCTGCGTGGTCACTAAGAGCAGCAGCATTGTCCCCTCCTTCTCTACCCCAGCTGCACATTCCCACTCCCCACCTTTCGAACAGGCTGCCATTCCCTGGCATAGTCAAACCACAGCGCTGATCAAATCCCACTTTTTTCTGAAATAGCATAGGCCTAAAATCCAGTTTAGAAGCTGAACTCTCAGTGACAGGGACCATGCAACCATGCATTCCTTGTCACACAAAGCCATGGCACCATGCACCTGTAAGGCAGCTCTGTCCAGCACTATCAGTGACACTGCCTCCACCATACAGACTGAGATTTGTCCATCAGAAATTATCCGTATGTGTACACAAGAGGGCCCTATGGAAACAGTAGATGCCACTCTCTGAAATAATGGGCATTTCCTGACATCGGTAAGTTCATCTTTAGCACACACCATATTTATTTCCTCAGGGCTGGGTTTTTATAAGCAGAATGTTAAGACTCTTTCAAGTGTCATCACAACACCTGCACAACTCAGAAGCCTAATTGCACACCTATGGTGCACACTTTCGACAGCACCTAAATGAGCACCTAAAGTTATATTGTGACCAAAAGCAGTAATTACAGGGGATGGGACAGACACTTTGATGAAAGAAGGTGTTCAGGAATCTCAGGTTACATTACAAACAGGGCAGGACAAGACCACAGAAGGTGGATTCTTCTGCCAATTTTTGGTTTGAATTTCAACACTTCTTACTCTCTTTGGTCTCCCTTCCTCACAACAGCATTATCTCCTAATTCCTTTCTCGATTTCCATGCTTCCAATCTTTCATCCCAATTCAGATGCCTTCACCTTGTCTCCCCCCAACCCCTCACAATTGCATTCCTCCCTCTCCCCCAGCATATATGAATTGCTAAGCCTTCTCACTGCTTCCCTGTACAGAAAAGCGAGCTCCCTGCTACGACATTCTTGCTCAGCAGTCACAGTTCTGTCTTTGCAATGTTCCCATGGGTCTCCCAACCCCAAACCCAGATGTTCAGCCAGCACTAGTCTCATCCACCTACACATCTATTTACTTCTCTTCTGCCTCTCCACATTTCCTAGAAAAAAAATTATTTCCAGCACTATTTTTAAGTGGTTCCAGTTCTTGTCCTCTGATATTAAAAGCAAGTTTTTTCCCAGTGCCTAGATCAAACACCCACTCCAGAAATCTAAGCTAAGTAAAGAACGTTATTTTAAATTGTTCAAGTCTTCTTGTTAAAATTCCCAGTGATAAGGGGTTTTGTTGTTTTTCAAGGAAATGTTTATTTCCTTAACTTTGGCATTGTTTTAAGAAACACTAGAATTCTTTTTCAGTCTATATACCTAAAAATGACCACACGGCTCACACTGCACAATCTTCAGTTTACTTTGTACATTAACAGTTTTGAGACCTAGGTGTAAAGTGAGGCAGGCTAAGCATGTCACATCACCGCTTCTGAACTTTGACATCCATTCCAATACAATTCATAGCCACAGCATATTCAAATACTACAATGCTTCAGGTGCTTTACAACACATCCTATTTTCGTTCCCCTGTGCCATAGGAGGAGGGCAAAACAACATGAACACTGCTCAGTTATACTGGACGTTAGAATCAAGTTCTCCTTAACCCTATCAAACATTAGAGCAAGTAGTTAAGACATGCCTAATTAAGCTCTTGCTTTTCTACAATGAAATTTAAAAATTATGGATATTCCTCACTAGTCTGCACTGCTATAATGACACAAGCTCTGAAGATAACCTAAAGAATTTCAAAGTTTTTACTGAAAAGAAACATGTTCAAGAAGTTTGAGTGTTTCCACCCTGAAAAGAACTTTCCATTTATTTCACCTTCATGATAGCTACCAATCCTTATTCTGAACTGTTAAAAGCTTTGCATCAACCACCTCATAACCACACACTATTCACCTCCATTTAAATCTGTCTTCAAATCAATTACACCTTATGTTGGACAGGCCAAAAATTAATACTTAAAGCAGTCATAATTACTACCTATTACATTCTACCCATGCCACAACAAGTTCCTACAACATTTAGGGGATTCAAATTAGTCAAATTCAATTAAACAATTGTGAAGAGAAAATAGCCCTTCATTATTTTTTAATGTCAAATACTGCCTAGAACCTGGGATGATCAAGACTCGCTGCCCTACGAACTGCATAAACTTAAGGTAAAACTGTTAGTTCCTCGGACTAAAGAGGCAAATATGCAAGTAAAGTTCTTCAGTTTGTTAACTTCTACAAGGTAAGTGGTACAGAGTGACAATTTAAGAGGACAGTGCAATGTAAAGCATATCTCCCTGACCTCTGCAGAAGCTTTGCCCCCACTTTCTGGTAATGATAACCTCCCAGTTAAGTACCACCTAAGCTTCTGCAAATTCAGTGTCACTTCAGACACAATACCCACTGCCCCTCGTGCTGTTTGAGGACCTTTCCTAATTTAGCCTGTAACACGAATTTGCAACCAAACAGCTTGTGTCCTTTGGTCCTAAAAGATGCATGAGCTTGAACACAGTGCTACCACTTTCTTTTAATTTCTGCAGTAATTTTACACACAGCTAATTTGCTCTTCTGCTAACTCTGTCCTTTTCTCTTCCTGGAATTTATTTACCCACCTGATGCTCTTATTCGAGCATGGAAGATGTTGTTCATCTAGAATAAACAGAACAGGCTCTTTCCTAAGGTCCAGTCTTCTGCAGAGCATCCTAGTTTTACTTTCTATGCCTGCCTGACTGGAACTTTCCTCTTTTGTCTGCAAGTGGTCAGGATCCACATGTAACATTCCTAGGAGAGTTGCCTCAATGCCAAGACTAACATTGTTAGTACTTCCTTGACACTGGCTGAAGATTCTTGCCTGGTGCATGAAAGCACACACCTTTTTCAGAACAGTAACACATGAGCAGCTCAGTCTGCAAACTGCCACAGTTCTCTATTGTTTGCAACTGAAAATTGAGCTTAAAAACATTACCTCATCTCATAAAAGCTATTAGTTTACACTACTGATTTCCCTCACTGCAATTACTCCTTATTCAAGATAACCTGCTACCTCATATTCCTGTATCTTTTTATTGTTAATAAGGCCTCAAACCTGATATTTTTGATTTTTTGAAAAAGTTTCAAGAGCAACAGGTTAATGAAATCTGACAGACAAGAACTCTCTTAATGTCCTTGCACTATTTAACATCTTTTCACCAAGATCTACTGCCACCTCCTCAGCCAACTCCCTGCCCATCCCATAAGGCTTCTAGATTCCATACACTTTAGCCCAGTATTTTCCTATATAAAGGTCATACAAAATATTTATCCAAGGACAGAGGTTTAACCCACTGCATTTCCTCTGCCTCACAAAATGATTTAAAACAAACATGTATATGAGGTTAATCATTTCAGTTCTAACTTTGGAAAAATCTTACCTCTATTAATTCTTTCCTTCAGCATTTATTATGAAGTCATGCCCCACAAAGGGCTAAGACTAACAAGCCTGCTGTAGGGCAGATCACTTTCTCAGTCTCCTCAAAGGCATCATCAAATTTCATACTGTCTTACTGCTTTCCAGTTGAGTATACTGACCTGTCTCAATACAAAACTAAATATTTGTTGCCAGCCTGAAACTTCATACAGCAGTTCTTTCAACATGCAGGGACACAGAGCAGCATTAAACTGTCTTGTATTATCAAACAATACTGAGTAGGAAAATTTGATGACAGAGATACAAAAATTCTTCATCAGTGCATTTTTCTACGAGTGGTTTAAAATTATAAAACTCACACTCACAATCAAAAAGAAGTTTAAAGACTTGTATCTCTGTGCATTATTTTAAATATACTAGTAGTAATTGTAAGTGTTCATTTTAACAATTATATTCCTTCTCAAATACTGGAAGAAGAAACTTAACTGAGGTGGAAGGGAAGGAAAAACATTCCTTACAATTTGAGCTTCAATTCATGCAACTTTTTGAATTATTACAGCCTCATCATTTTATTTCTAGAAGGAAACCCTATTGCAAAAAGCCAACTAGTCTAAAAGCAAAAATCACAGATAATAAGACAAAAACATTAACTTAGATAGACAATACAATTCAGAAGTGATCTGATGCTGTCAGTTTTATCCCTTCTCAAAAGTCAATTTGCTGGAATGACATGTTTCCCAAGTGGTCATTCCTGGTAAATAAGTCAAAGTAGAGCAAAACCAGAAAATTCCTGCATGTTTATATCAAAAGTTACAGAAAAATTTGCATTATTGCACTACGTAATATACATAATATATACCTATTAAACACACTCAAACATGGTATGTGCGCAAATTCTGTATATATCAGAATGACAGCTAACATTTTCCCCAGGCGAAAAGCCTATGCGGTATAGCCTTAGAACAAGACAGAGGTGACATCAGAGACAGAGGTGACATCAGAGACAGAGGTGAGTTAACCTTATCACAAAACTGAAACACCTGAAATTTTACTGGGAGCTTCACGACAGCCTGGACATAATTAAAGTGCAACATTCAGTACTAAATGCAGTCAAGTCTTTGTCTCAAATGTGGTTTTGAAAGAACATTTCCAACTCTCACCTTCCATGCACCTTCTATTCTCTGCCTGGACTTTGGACATGTTCCATCTAAGTACTGAAACACATAATGGTGGAACAAGAAAGGCCACTTCAGCCTTGCACAGTTAACATACATTTCTTTTTGGACTGCTGTCTGTACTCCCACGTGAACTTTCTTGATAATGATGACCTAAAACCAGCACACACAAGTTATACTGATGAACTCTTTGTGATATCATGAATACAAAATTCAGATTCACCGAAACTGTAGTATAAACACCTTTCAATAAAAACAATGAACAAAAAAGCCAATCACTTCATTACTCTGACAAAGCAACAAATCCAGGAGAAAAATGGCACTGTTCTCTTGCAATTAAGTCTTTAGTGACAGCTGGTCAGGATACCAATATTCTTTGGGATAAGTGATTAATAAGAAAAAATTTTGAGAAAGGAATTTACGTAGCTATCTTCAGGTTTCTCAACAGACAGAAAGTTCCTCTGGTTATATCCATATGCAAAATCTACCTTCCTTCTTCCGTTTCTAGGATACCTGGGTTTTATTCACCCTGCTACAGACAGAACCACTGGGAAAAAAAAAGTACCATCTGAAGTAGCATTCATCAGAATGATAAAGAAGAAGAAACAGATACGTGTAACTACAAAAGTGCCATGCAGTTTGCTAACAAAATTTGATGAAAATCAGCACTGTGGGTTCTACAAAGATCCTGTTTCTAGAAAATGAAAAGAAAGTTTTATTTCTATTCAACCTGTTCTCTAAAAGATGCAGTATTTTGAGATACCATGAATGTTCTACCATCATTTTAAAGATGTCAGTACTAGCTCAAAATTCCAAAATATATGTTGTTCTCAGTGTTGTAAGTTTAGGCTATTTAATCTATTATCTTTCTATTAAATTTAAATCCACCCCGTATTTTGTAGTCTTGAACACATTTGCATTGTCAACAAGATAAAAGAAATGACAACATAGGAATATCTATTTGTTTAAACTTATAGTAAATTTATCTTAAGTTTCTTCTCACCCTCGATGTTTCTTTTCTTTAATGTTAGTTTTCTATATAATCTCCTTATGACTTTGAAAGAAAGAATTCCTTTTGCAGTAAGAATTCTGTGTTCAGATAGCTGCTACGTGACAAAGCAATGCTCAGTTGTTTTCAGTCCATTGTCATTGCAATGAGAGAACTCTCCAATTCCACTTATGCTATTAAATGGACAAAGGCCAAGCTTCAAGCATTCTGCTTTTTCACTTTTACTTTCCACTATTTGTCGTTGAAAAACATAATCCTGTCAATGAACATAAAGCCTCTTTATGCATATGTGAATATTAGCCTAATGTTCAAAGTGGAAATCTATCCAAACTTTGAGCCTTCACAGATCAGAACCAGATACCACTAGATCATAAACAACCCTGAAAACTTTCCAACCTTAATTTTTTACTGATAATGTTTAAGTTCTTTTAAAGAGAAAACACTACACTTTATGCTTAGAAGAGGTGATCCTGTTCAGTTCCCATTCTCCAAACTCCAACAGAGGAGAAAAAGTCAACATATTTCAGCAATAATTGTAAAAGCTGAGAAAGTAAAAAAAACTAGAAAACATATTTACAACATCCACAAGACACAGTAGGTCTTTTTATCCATGTATCTTGTATCTATGTCTAGTCACTTCAGAAAGCACCTTCATTTTAATAATGTACTACCACATTAATTAATACATTTCTGCTAATTTGTCTTCTGGATAATCATGCCATGTGATATGCATATTTAATTTATTTCAAATATGGAATTGTCAATTAACCTGTCATCCAGAAATGAATTAAATGTGGAGAAAAACATCTTGGTATGAGAAACAGTTTCTCTAAAGCAACCCAGAAAGACTTCACCAGTGGGGAAAAATCTGTTCAGAGCAAAACTTATTGTCCTTCAGTACATGCCCAGATGATTCCCAGACTGACCAAGGACCCAAGTCATTCTTTGCTCAAAGATATAAAACTAAATTATGTTGGCAATTAAAACAAACACACACACACAGAGTCAGGCAAAAACTTCACAAAGCTGAATTTTTCTGCTAATGTAAGCAGAACTTGGACACAAATTTTCTGCAGCTGGCTTCAAACCCTTTTGAAAAATGGACCTTATGAGACTACCAGAGTGTGGCAAAGCCTATTCTTAGGCTGATATCAAGGTTAGATAATCAGGAAAGGCCATCCTTACTGAAAAATGCAGCCTCCCTCATTACCAGTATGACAGCTCAGTACTCAAAGAACATAAATCTTCTGTGAAACCTCTTCCTTTTCATAGTCCATAACACAGTGGGGTAGCCACACTCCCTGCTTGTTTTAAGTAGAGCAATAATGAGTCCTACATCACTCCTATGCAGTTCAGCATCACAGCTGCAGTAAAGGAGGCCCTTACAATTCCTGGATGAAGGAGGTAACCAGCAGTGATACCCTAGGGGTATGCTGAAGGTAGGGAGAGAAATCAGTTAGGTTTGGAATTTTAAAAAATCATAGAATGGTTTAGGTTGGAAGAAACCTTAAAGATCATCCAGTTTCAACTGCCCTGCCATGGGCAGGGACACCTTACATGACCCCAGGTTGCTCAAAACCCCATCCAGCCTGTTCTTGAACACATTCAAGGATGGAACACACACAGCTTCTCTGGGCAACCCATTCCAGTGCCTCACCACCCTCACAGCAAAGAATTTCTTCCTAATATCTAACCTAAATCTACCCTCTCTCAGTTGGAAGCTATTCCCCTCTTGTTCTATCACTACATGCCCTTGTACAAAGTCCCTCTACAGCTCTCTTTTAGGTACAGAAGGCTGCTTTATGATCTACATAGTTCCTTCTCAATGGGAGCCACATTGCCTTCACTGCCAAAAGCAAATTTCACTTGTATAGTGCTGGACTTCTGGCCAAGCACTAAATGTAAAGCTGTGTAACCATCTGTTTACAAAGAACAAATATACTACTATGCATAGATTTAAAAATACTTTTAATTCCTCATTTTACACAGATCCTTGTGTGGGGCAGGGTGGTGTATTGCAATTATGCCAGCTCACTGACAGACAAGGCAATTCCTAGGGCATGCTGGAGACAAACAATGCAAATTGTATACTAACATGTTGCTCCTTCTCTTACTCTCTCTCCTTCTACCCCACTCCCCACTATTACACACATATATGAATACATAGTATGCAAAATACATACTAAAATGAGACTAATGCTGTATATGCTATAGTGAAAACAACCTTTCTAACCTATCAAATAATTTATATTTCAGTTAATATCCAACAGACAAAGTTAAAAAACAAAATCAGTCTGCAAAGAGAACTGTAATAAGACTTGGGAAAATACAACTTTCGGGTGCAGTTTTGAATGTCCTATTAGAAAGCACCGTGTAATCTAAGATATCTAAACAATACAGCTTCCTCACCAAATGCTTCTTCTCAAATAAGGTAAATTAGATAAAATAAGTATCATATAAAGAAATACACACAATTCTACTTAAATTTATCCACAGTTTTTCTGCATGGTCAGATAATTCTATTGAAAGTTGATTGAGAAGTGAAGTCATTTCCTCTGTTTTCATTTAAAAATAAACTGATATTTTAATCAGTAAGGTTATAAACCTAACAGAATGAAATACACTAAAAATACAGAGTACAAACCTCCATTAATCCCCTTTCCCTGCCCATACTCAAATAAAGAGACTGTATTGAAGCACAAAAGACTGAACAGAATAGTCCTACTGAGCCACAATGTCTTCACTGTTTACATCATCTTTGCGTTTCAGAAAATATGTACTGACATTACTGCAAGAATTTATAAGGCCTCCTCCTTTCAGGAGGAGACCTTTTCACCAGTCCTTTGAAGGAGGAGCACACCCCAATTCGAGAGTTCCCTTTAGATATAAATTATTTATTCATAGTTGATGATGAACACCAGATCTGTTTCTTTGTGGTTCGTATATCATATATAAGACCTTTTTCCAGATACAATCTGCATGCCATGATTTTATGACATTGAAGTTGGTTGGCTTGAAAATAAATTAAAATAGCACTTTATAAACCCACTTCATAAACAATAATTCTGCAATTCGTTATGGCAAACTTACATCTTCAACATCTTTTGGAAATACCATGCTTCAGGGTCCCATATTTCATTTGCAGCTTTCAAACAAATTTCTATGTATTTAAAAAGAAAGTAGTTTTCCGAACTTACGTTGACTTTGAAGCTTTGTACTGAGCCATCCAAAAAGTGGACGTTACAGATTATTTCTGATCGTGTTTTCTCTTTTGGTAGCTCTGATGCTCGTATGTTATTTATCCTCCCACTTAAGGCTCGTAAACGGGAGTTCATAACTATTGCTGAATAACCTATAAGACAAAAATTATGTTTAATGACAGTTCTTGTAATTATCTATGTTTGCTTTTCAGAGTAACCCACAACATCATGAAGACCTCATTACACCCCAAGTTAACAAATGCTTCTCATAGAAAAGAATAAGTTGTAAAATTAGCTTGTTGTAAACCAGAACATAAATGCATACATATAGAGGGGGCTCCCATGTTCTAAATGTGAACATTATCAAGAGAACCACAGGTAATCCCTGCAATGTATACCTAGGTTAGGCATGAGCCACTGCCTTAGTTTAAATCAGTAAAAAAACCCAAACACCTACTATAAAGTAGGAAGGCAATGTCAAGACAAGTTTTTATCATCTGTAACTAGGAAATCCCTTACCCCCTTTTACATTTCCCACATATTTCTGCATTTACAAGTTTCACTACAATAATTCTGTTTACTCTCAACTGACAGAACAGTCTTGAGTTAATGCAAACCAGGTTCTATCAAGTAACATGCTGTTTCAGGAGTATGTACACAAACACCATATGTAAGGCAAGCAGAACTAACCTTAAAACATGTCAATATTTTACAGTCTAGCATACATAAATTCATGAAGCCAGAAATTCATATCAAAGAAGAACATGCTACAAGAAAAAAAGTTCTTTTGTTGTTTGGGCTTTTTTTTTTTTTTTTTTTTTTAATTTTTT
>VZTI01004494.1:425513-443052 GCA_013397865.1 Struthidea cinerea
TTTTTTTTTTTTTTTTTTTTTCTAAAAAAAAAAAAATTTTTTTTTTTTTTGGGTTTTTTTTTTTTTTTTTTTTTTTAAATCTTCATGAAAACCAAAACTCTGGAAACCAGTATTTACAAATTAAAACAAACAAAAGAACATCCCATCAAACAGAAAAAGCCATTCATTGAAATAAGAGGTGAATTAAATTCAGACAAGCCTGTAAACATTTCAAGCCTCTCTTCACTGGATCAGTTTACCAATTAACATCACAGCGTTTAAAGCCAGTTGGCAAGCGAAGCAGAGGATAGTTTTCCAGGTTAATTACCATAGCAATTACCAAACCATACCTCACTTATAAGGGGACAGCTACAAAGGGACTTGCATAATATGAGTGTCACATAGACTGCTGGCCAAGCTAGACAGGACCTATATGAGTATTAATTTGCCATCTCCCCTTTTACGTGTATCTGCCTTAAAACACAGACTGGCTTTTCTTTTACTCAGCTACAGAAATGGAACAATTTAGGAAAAAAAAAATCCCACTTAAAATACTGAAGCATTGCATCTACTGCACATCTCCTCAAAAGGGTAACATGAAAAGCATGATGAGCCATGACATGTAAAATTATATAAAGTGGGGTTTTTGGGGTTGCAAAACAACAAAGCAGCACAGTGATCCATCTTCACTCAACTATGTGTAATCTATAATCAGAAGCAGCTAAAACAATTGCCTTCTCACAGACAGCTCAGAAGTCAGACACACATAAGCATTCAACACTTCCAACAATACTCTCATAGGTTTTTTTGTCCGCTAATTGATATTTCACCATTGTATATTTACTAAAATCAAAACTGTAAGCTGTCAAGACTCATTTTTCAGCCAGCATGCATTTTTTTCCTTGGAAAAGGTGTGGTTTGGGGGTTTTAGCTGTTTGTTTTCTCTGGCTCTTTTCTTTTCTTTTGTTTTTAAAGGAGGAGATAAAAAGGAAGAGGTAATCTTTAGGAGAATTATGAACAATATTTCCATATAAACCACCAAACACTCACATTGCTTTGCAATTTTTCTTGACATACAGTCTGCAGTTACCCACACTATGTTATTTTTTTTTTTTTTTTTAATATCCAGAAAATAGGCTAATTCAGGAATGGTTGCTGTTAAATGAAAGATACAGTTATCCAATTATCAAGAGTATACAAAAAGGTGATGACAAACTAGGATTGTAGAGGAAGCCTTCAATCTCACATTCTCTAATTTTCTAGAAGCTAAGTTTTAAACTACTTATTCAGCACTGTGTTCACCTTTCACCAAAAAGTCAAGTAACTACATGAATTATACTACAAAGTCATTTCTCCACTGTCCACCTCAGCTGGCAAAAAACCCCTTCTCACTTACAGAAATAGCTCTCTACCCACTAGCCCACTGATGGGTAAGAGGAAGGTTATCCTCTACTGTGGGCCAGCCACCAGATGAGAGAGAATGTTTTTGGTAGCCAGATTCAAAGCTTCATCAGCCTGGCCTTCAGGACTCAGTCTGCATTGCGATGCCTAACGCTCCCAGCACACAGAATTCTCCACTCCTGGGAAAAAAGGGTATTTGACTTTTCCCCAAAGGGTATTGGATTTTTCCCCAACCTCTCTTACATTTCCACCATTCCCTTTCTCTACGCCCTAATTATCTTCAAACTTTGTCAGGCTTCAGCAGAGAGCAACAATCACGGGAGTCTCCAGCACCCTGCTCCGGATCTACCCAGATAAAGGAAGAAAATAGTGCACAGCCCCTGAAGCCCTAGCACAGAACATGCTGCAAGCTAAGCCACACTTCGAGACCCTTCAGACATTTTGATGCCTAACCCTAATCACTCTCCAGAAGAGCATCACTGTTTTTTCAAGCACATTATTTTTTACAATTTAGCTAGATCTCGCTACTCACTTCTTCAAACTTCTAATGCAGAAACCAATACAATAGCATCAATAACATTTATATACGTATATGTGCTTGCTCTCCAGGAAAACAACAAGAAAAAAACACCAACTAAAAAAGAAAACTCTTATAACTGCAAGAAAATAAACCCGAATAAACCAATTGATGATTTTTATTTAAGTGACTGTGCATAGTCGCACAAGAAATAACAGCTTCATTTCATACCATGGTCCCTCTGTAGGAAGCCCAGCCTGTCTCCTGGACAACCTAAGCTATCCAAGAACTAACAGTAACACACACTTACATACTGCAGTTCATTAAAAAACAAGAGGTGCTTAGTTTGAAATTTATAGTCTTGTGCTCGATTTTCACAGTTACAGTTGGCTTAACATCTTCAGGTGATCTGCTGGATGCTGGGTTATATGCCCAATGTCCCAAGTGATGCAGTAAGTTGGAAATTCATCATGAGAAATTTGAACCTGCTAGTGTGACCAATTTGCATTGGGTTCACAAATGAAAACCTGCAATTCCTTTCTTTTTACAATTTTTTGTAAAACCACACCAGGAACACAGAGTCCATGGTTTATGTTTATGGCGTGCAAAGAGCCCCAGCTGAGGCTGTCCTTGACAAAGCCAGTTGACTACAGAAACCGTGCCAAGACAGGGACAAATGGCTGAGTGTTTGGACACCGCAGCCATCAGTCAACCGGAGCTCAAGAGGCCTAATCAAGCCCTAGGAAACTGCCACCAGCTGGAGTCCCCAGCAGAGAAAGCCACACCTTCTACTTCCCACCTCCATGGCCTTGAGCACCACTGTGCAGAAGTGAGCTCCTGAGAGAGCAGTGTTAGAGGTGTCACACCGCAGCAACCTGCCCACACCACTTTGCATGTCCCATCTCAGCGGGTCGCATGCTCAGCAAGACTGCAAGGAAACAACTTTGTGAATCCCTAGCCTAAAGGGCAAGGGAAGGAGAACAGGAGACAGGTGAGCAGCTGAGTTGTTGGCATCTACTCCATGACTTTTCATCCCTGTGTTTAAAGCTGTATTTTTAATAGGGCCAGATTGCTGGAATGGCTTATAGACCCCAGTGCAATATGTAGAAGCACATGAATGAACCTGCAAGGGCAACTGCTTTTGGGGAAGGCAGAGGGGCCACTGAGATCCCCAGCAAGACCAGAAGCCGGCTCTTAAGCCCCAGCAATCACCCTCCAGCCCTGAGCAACCAGAACTAGCCATTATACGCAAATCTCAGTTCCTGTTTGTAGCCTCAGGAAGGAGGCTGATTCACAAATTAAACCAAAGAAAAAAAAAACCTGCAAGACAATTTTGAACATTATCAACAAGTCAATACTTAAATATTTTTTCCCCTTTCCCTAAAATAAGCATGTCAAATCCAGAAAGTTGGGAGCTATATTTTAGTTAAATAAACAAACAAAACCACCCCAAAACACAGTTATTTTCACAGTTACAAAGTATAAAACAAACATGTGGAATTCTATCCCATAATGAAATCATGCAATAGCCTTACAGGAGAAAAAAATACAAATACAGCTACAGAAAAAAGTTAATGTTTTCCAAGTACATTAAACACATTTCCGGACAAGTTTGGTTATGCATGCTTTCTCCTACAGTAACGCTGCAGTCAAGCAGAACAAAAACAACATGTTTTCCTCTCTTTTGTATTGAGGACTGACTTTAAAAAATATTTTTTCCATACCAGCATTTGATTTCTTTCCAACTTGCTCGGAAATGGTTGTTAGAAAAACTTAAGACTCCATTATCAGTATAACTACCATTAACTTCTTTTTTACCAAGGAATTAAATCAAGAGCAAATTTGCTGAGTATACATTCAAGGACCTTCTACACATATTCATACTGTGTATAACTGTGAATAGTTTTGTTGGGTTTGTGATTTTTTTTTTTTAAACAAATCATTTATTACCTTCATTTCATTGGGTAAATGGGGATAATTTACTCCTGTAAGTGGTTGCACTCATGTTTTTTCTAGGAGGAGACTACTGCACTAAGTTTTCTCGGTTTATTGTAGTCTTGACTGAAAACACTGGCCTCTCAAAAATCATATATATTAAAGAATCTGTGGGAATGCAATTTATGAAAAGACAGTGTTTCTAACCCACTTTCATTGTCTGAGTGACCATCCCTGACAAGGAAGGGGAAAATTGCAGTACTAAAGATATGCCCAAATCTTGTGTGTCCTTTAAATAACAGTTACATTTTCTGGTTATCTGTTCCTTTACTTAAAAGATACAAAATAAATTACACGGGAATAGTAAGAGGAGGAACAAATTAAAGGTGTCTTTGTAACAATGTATATCCCTAAGACAACTGATACAAATGCTCTTTAGCATGCACCATCCCGTGCAGTAAAGAATTATTTACACACCTCAAAGCCATATCTATCATCAGTGCATCTTAATGACGACTAAATTATTCAGCCAGATTTTCCAAATAGAAGAATTAGTTTTAACTCACTATCTGTGAAAACCAGCTTCTGCTTTCACCTTCTGCAGAGGAAATACTTCATCTTTTCTACATTCCCAATGAGAAACTAGATGCCTTCCTATTAATAAAAAATTCAGTTCTTCTATTTCACAGGAAAATCCCAAGAGGTATTGGCCATGATAGAAAATTACCAGGCATTACTAAAGCAACAACTAAAGTAAAAGATAAACTTCATTTTGAGCAAATGTGTGCAGGTCACAATTTTCTCCTTATCTGTAGTTATTTCCTCACAAAATTTTCCTGACATATTCATTGTAAGTTATATAGAAAGTAAATGTGGAAGCCAGAAGCATCATAACATGATGAAACTTCACATCACTTGGGAAAATAAAAGCTAAAAAAAAATCTGATCCAAAGCAATTAAATAATAAATAAAGAATAAGCATGAAAGTCTTAAATGATTAAGCCTTACAGCTTATGGTAATAAAATTATTAAAAATAAATTATAAAAATACCTCCAAATTGAGATACAAAGAATAAACAACTTGTTGCAGCATAGCTTTACTTAGAACAAAAATAAAGGTTAATATCCACGTTGAAAGTTGGTGCATGTGTGTAGATACACACACAATTTCCAAAGCAGTAGCTGCAAGTTTTCAAACCATTACTCTTTAAGAAAGGCAGCAATATCATAATAATAGAGACTCTTCACACCAAGGATAGAATCAACACCAATAAAATTAAAGATTTGGCCTCCTTATATTTGTTTCCAGTGGCTGACACCTGTGATATTTTCAAGCACAGCAAAATTATTTATCTGTCATATAGGTAACCAATAGGTCTACCAAAGCATTCTAAGAAAGTTATCAAAAATTGCACTAATAAGGCTTAAATCATTCTAGTTATCATCTTAAGTTTTCCAGAAAAAATAGACCCTACAGGCAGAGATTCTTCACAGAAAATTAGTCCATATAAGCAAAAAAACCCAGGCATTTTGAAGTTATACCTTAAACAGGTATAACATATTGCCAGCTCAATATTTACCAGAACTAATACAGAACAGAGCAAAGAAAAAATATCCTTCCACAGTTAAGTATAATGATACCTCTTCTTTATTTAATAGCCCTTAATTCTGGAGTTCACCCACAAATAAGCCTTCAGGGTAGACCACATATACTATGACACCTCTATTTGTTTATGTAGAATACACTTCAAAGCATTTTAGTTTCAATGAAGGTAGTTACAAGGGAAAAGGTCTTGTTCTAAAAACAAAAACCAGACCACAAGTAATTGTGAATACTCTTTCCTCCCCTAACCTCCACAAAATCAGAATCTAGCTTCTTATTTCAAAGCCAAAAAGTAAATAAACTAGATTTGTTCCTATGTCTAGAAATCAGGTACCTACCTATCTACAGTAGTCATTGTCTCTTAGAAGAGAATCCAATATATATGCAGTTGAATAAATTTTTAAAAATCCCCACACCACTACAAGATGTTCGGTGTTTAATTAGTACCTAAAATGGAGTTACTAAACGGATTTGTAAGCCTTTCCTGCACTTCATTCAGCTTTTCATTTTAACACAACCCTGGTAAATCCATATTGCAAAGTGTTTTCATGGGAATCCAGCTATTTTAAATTCTGGATTCAGCAAGATCACGCATGAATGCCAAAGACAAACTGGAAGAGATGGATGGGAGAGGAAATATGCCTTTTAGTTCTAGTATTATATTGTATCCTGACTGACATGTCACTGAGATCCCACTAAACCAATATCATACTGAAGGTAACGCAAGCAGTGTGAGCAGCTGCAGTACCTGGTGCAGATAAATCATGCACCATAGTAAGCCTCCCATTCTTATTCCAGTTCTGCTGCCTGGGATCTATATACACTCATGCAGCTGGATTGGGAACACCATTTCTGTTAGGGATCATCTTACAGTGACAGAATAAAAACACCAAGTGAATGAATTATCCTTAAAAAGGGGAATAGTCACATCAAATGGTTTTTTCTGTATATATATATATTACATATATATTCATTCCAAGACAAGTTTTAGAGACAAAGATTCCATATCAACTTTTTGGAGAACCTTCTTGTCTCTCCCCTCCCTTTTTGTCAGAGGTTTGATTTACCTGCAAAGATCTACCAAAAAGATTTTTACCCAGAGAGTCTTAAAGCATGCACAGCTTCAGGCATCCCAACAGTCCTTGCTGCTAGGACTGAAGCAGCAGAACAGGCTGCCATTACAGGTTAATAGAGATTATTTGATGAAAATAATCATAGTCTTTACATAGTAATAGCCTTTACATGGGGGACTGGGGGTTAGAAGAATTATCCCAGCCTTTCAGCAGCATGATCAGCAGCAAAGACTGGTTATCTGAAAACTTAATCTTGAAATCAGATAACCTAAAGGTAACTAAATTCTACAAGAGCTTATTGGTGGAAAAACAATACTGACCATCAACTTCAGTGTTGTTCAGAACTTGTGCTCTTAACACCCTTTATTCCAATTGCTGAGGTAAATATTTTGGTCACATTTGCAAAGGATCAAACAACATTGTACAAGTAACTCCTCAAACTTCAAGGGTGTAAATCTGGTCATACCAACTTCACAAATGCTTTTTACATACATAGAATAAAATCATGAAGCTAAGGCATTGTAGGATCCAGTGTGTCATTTCAAAGAGCATGAAGCATTATTGGTAGACCTGAGACACAGGATTAGCACAAGCACAGAGATAGTATCTACTGCATGCAGAATGAGTGAGAGCAGAAAAAAAATAGTGGGAAGAAAAAGCGTCTGAGGAGATCTGCTCCTTACACTGTTAAAATACTATGCAATACAGATGAGAACAAGACACACTTATAATGCTTTCACATTTCTGCAGTTTTTATTGCTCGTGTCAAAGATCTTTATGATGTTTATTTTTTAAGAAACATGTATAAAATAACACTTTTAGCCAGTGCCAGGGGCAGTAAACAGCGCCCTGCTGCACTTCCTGCACCATGCCAATCACAGCATTCAGGAACTCTATGGCTTCCTCTATTGCCAGCCTCAGCTTTAAGCAGACCACAGCTCAAAAGAAAACCATCTCACTGAAAAATGCAAGGGCTATCACTACTTTGTTGTCCAAATAATGCCTTCAAGAGGTAACTAACAATGTTGCATGAATTCAAAATAAAAACTGCAGAATGAAAGCTGAAGTTCACCTTCCTCACCCTGGTAGAGTCTTACACTAGCAACACTAACACACAAGAGTGGAAGAACATGAATGCTGAGTCAAAGTGAAAGCTGAGCACTGCAGTGCCCAGCTACCAACATTTCCAATAAATATATTAGTTTACATAGAATAAATAATTTATGCCTTCAAATTTTCAAAACCATGTAGGTAAGCATTCACCACTGAAATTTACAAAGACAAGCAACTAAAATATTCTAAAACCTCAGTTATCAAATTAATCACCATATGAAAACTGAAATACAAAAAAAGACCTCATATTCTAAATAGCAGGCAACAAACTGTGCATCCTGAAACTTTTGTATGACACATAACATGAAACAAGAACCATCATGTCAATTTTCCTGCCAAGTAAAGTTGTGATACTTAATCAGAATTCTAAACACCTGCATTACAGTTTCAGGAAGAGATGCAGAAAAATAACCAAGGATTAAAACATATTTCCAAACTGTGCTTTTAGAGGGAAATTCTACTTTTTTACTATATCCATAGTATGGTACTAATCAAACAGTCTAGAAACTACCTGTGCTACTTCTACTGTTTTTTAAAACACAAAAAACACCTTAAAGTATAACAGGGATTATTCACACAAATCTCGCACTATCCAGTATGCTTGCAGGTTAATATTAATCTCTACCTCCTGTAGGGTAACATAAATTAACACATACAAATTTCACTTTTGAGAATGTTGCTGTGAATGTCAGAAAAGCATCAAGGGCCCACATTCCCTATGTGAGACAGGCTCTTCTCTGATAGTAACTTTGAACAGTTGTCCTCCACCTATGACTACTGATATACATTGAAACATTTCATTTGCCAAGGTAGCATGATGATGGCCTACCAAAAAAAGAAAAAAAGAAAAAAAACCAAAACAAAACAACAAAAAAACCACTATGGCAGATAATGCCTCTTACGAGTATAGGTATGTTAAAAAAAACCAACCAAACATCAGCTTTCCAAAACAAGCCTTTCCTCATATCTCAAATACATGTCTAAAGTAATTTTTTCGTGCATAAATTAACCAGACAAATAAAAGAGATATTTTTATAATTTTTGCCTCCAATTAACGGAGTACATTTTGCACATCAAAGCTACAGTTATCAAAGATTTCAGTCTTTTCAACAGGACTGATGTCATTGTACCTCACATGTCATCCTCTTTCTTCAAAGCAAAAGAAATTTAAGCTGTTTTTTAAAAAGCAGGAAAGCAGCAGATTGTAGACAGAACAGAGCATAGACTCAACGCAAGGCTGTGAATTTAAATGTTCTCATTCTATTTCTGATGCTGTCACTATTGACATTTTGTAAAACAGTCGCTTTCCTCCTCCCCAAATTGAACACGGATCATGACGGAAACAATTGCCAAGGCATACTTTTCAAAACTTTGAAAAAGCAGGGGGTAGGTAACTGGACTGTGGATACACTTAAGAACTTGTTCTTCTACAGACAGACTGAATGGCCCTTAAATCTGTCAGCTCAGAAAGATGCTGCTGGCAGTGGTGACTGCCATTTGTTGCCAAAGGGGAAAGTAGCAGAGAAAACACCTTAATCATGGCTGTGAGAGTATTAATGAGTACTAATGCCACAGAAAGCTAACTCCCTTTTAAAGGAAACAGAAATTGCAGACAAAATTCAGTGCTGGGTTGTTACTAAACTTGAGAAATAGCCTGAAATTGCAGATGACTGAAGTTTCTTTCATGCGCGGACACAGTTGAGCAGCAGATCAAGACCTGCCACTGTTACTCGGTGTTTTCCACTGTGCACAACACCCAATCTGCTTCTCAACACAACAGAGGACTGCGTACCATTCAAACTCAGGAAGAAAAAGTCTCATCGCTGGCAACAAAAAAATCCAGTCCATACTTTTTGCAGGAAAACATTCCAGATCTCAGAAGAAAGCCTGCCTTGTAAATTGTGTTAATGAACAAAAAACTCTTCAGAATTACTATGAAATATCTTTCTGTACCCAGATACTTCTTTTAGACCTTAAAGCTTAAAACTTCACAGAACTGTTTTCTATACATTCCTGTTTCATCTGTTTTATAATCCACATTCTGCCATTAGCCTTTGAAATATATTACCTTAAGCATAACAGAATACTTCTGTTACAAAACTTCAAAAAGTCCCCAAAGGGATTTGGAACACAGAATTGGCAATCTGCAGTTAACCACAGAATACTCTTGAAAAAGATAAAATGGTAAAATAACCAAATCACAGCAATTCTTCCTTTAAAAGAAAAAGGAAGGACACAATAGCAATCTGGAAATTGAAAGTTATGTTATGAAGGGAACTTCAAGCTCTACGGACAGAAAAAAGTTATTTTTTTCAGAGACTATAATTCTATTATTCAATTTATCCTCCAGGACTGTTCAAAATGACAAAAGTTCAGGAGATCCTCAAGTCTCACAAAACTAGTTGTGTTGAAGGAATTCCACAAAGTTCTACCTCATGACCTTCAGGAAAGAACTTGAAAATGTACTGCAAAAGCCTTGCAACTCAGAATCAAAACCTAAACAACGTGATAGAATTAAAACACCTCCTGATATTTTGATCATAACTTCTTGTTGTTACATATTCAGAAAAACAAAACTGAAGATGTTCATGTAAGAAGTTTACTTACCATGTGAGGGGGCTAAGGGAGAAGAACACCTCCAGAAAGTTTACAACTTTTTACATAGACTTGTAGTGATAGGAAAAAGGGTAATGACTTTAAACTAAAAGAGAAATTTAGATTAGATATTAGGCAGAAAATCTTCACTCTGAGGATGGTGAGGGTTGCCCAGACAAGTTGTGGATGTCCCATCCCTGGAAGTGTTCAAGGCCAGGCAGGAAGGAGCTTTGAGCAACCTGGTCTAGAAGGTATTCCTGCTCATGGTAGGGGGTCTGGTACCAGGTGATCTTTAAGGTCCCTCCCAATCCAACCCATCATATGATGTTTTGTAAGTCAAGAAGACAAAGCAAATACACACTGTGAAAAGCCAGTCTAGGAACATCTGCACTTTGTAAACAACGGCCACAGATGACCCGTTTTCTGCCATTCTTTCCTATATTCAGCTCATCTTCCTCCCCCATTTACGACTAACAGACAAATTTGTATTTTAAGCTTACCAAAGCACATCTCTTTCTTCCCTTTTCAGTTTGTTCCACAGACTTCAAAACATCTGGTGTCACAAGAATTTGTTATCAATAAGATCAAACTGTTCTCCAGGACCTGAAGCAGACCTAACTGCATTTCTGTAGCTTTTGCACAAATCCTTCTCCTCCCGCACAAAGAGAATAGTCGAACAAAAAAAAGCTACACTGCCACCCAAACTAGCTAGACATTTTTCCAATCCTTGCATGTGCTTGGATGTCCTCACTTTAAAAGAAGAAAATAATTCCTACACACAGTGAAGAAAAAAATAGAGTAAACATACTACAGAACAAGTTGTAGCTTGCAAACAATTTGTGCTTTCTGGTTTTCCATCAGTATTCAAACAGTGTATGTTTCAGACCAGCAAAATCTAAACATTTACATCTTTACATCCCTGTTAGGCAATTTTTTCACCATCCTACAAGATTAACATGCACCCTGTGACCATGGCACACCACATCAGAAGGAGACCGCTCCAAAAAGCATTCACCTAAAATAGATGCTCCTGCATCTTCCCTCCAACTGCAAACCCAGTGGCAGCTATCTTTTGGTCACTTCCTTTCAACACATTAATTAACTTAAGCCCCCAAAGAGCCAAAAAGCAACCTCCCAGTCAGGATTCAACGCAGCTTTGGTGCCAAGCCTAGCCAAAGGCTGCAGGCTGGCTGGACTGCTGTGTCCCTGGCAGCCCAACACCTCCCTGGACCAGGGAAGGCAGAGCATCTCTCCACCATCATAGGGTGGGTGAGTATATTGGGCCAGCTTTTAGACAAATACCTGCTAAAACTTCTGCCACAAGGCCACCAAAGCAGAGTAAGCAAGAGTCATGCAAACCACAGCTGGAGTTTGGGGGACTAAAATGGAATGGCTTAGAGTGAGACTTTGTACAAGAGTCTGGTAAAGAACTGCTTGCTCTTGAGTGAAGTACTTTTCTGGGTTTATTGGGGAAGGTGGGGAGGTTGTTTTAGCTTTTTTGGTGTTTTGTTGTTTCTTCTCCAACTTTCCTACCAACATATAGCACTTATACAAATAATTCAAGCCCGCTTAGGTAGTTTTTGTTCATTTTTAACACAGTGATCCAACAAATGGGCATTTATCACAAAGTCTCCTGTTGCATCTGAAGTAATGCAAGTCTCTTCAACCTTGTATTTACAAGGTTGTTAAAGTTCCCATGCACAGCCAAGGTCAGATAATTAACAGAATTAAACCATCTCATTTTTGAGAATGTGTCCCTATGTATCAACTGCTGCTATTTTTTGGACTCTATAACTCAGAGGCTAGTTTGGTTTTTAAGTTTCAAATCATTCAATGCACTAGACAATGCCAAGCATTTTCAAACACACACACCAAATTTTGCCAATTAGATCTGACATTCCCCAAGCCTTTCTCTTTCAGTTTTTGTATTCCTGGCTGGCAGGTAAAATACTTATCTACTTCCCACAAAACCGTCTTAGCATGCTGTGGCAACCGATTACAGAGGAATGCAGGCACTAGGCCAGCATTGCTGGTTGATACTGAAACAGGAGCAAAAAGGGAGAGCTCTGCTTACAGTGCTGAGATCCAGTATCTCTCCCAATTCCCTCACTGCTCAGCATTTTTGCAAGACAGAGGTAATGGGCAATGCCCCCCAACAGGTAAATTCCTCAAGACCTAATGTGGAAGTGCTGGGAGAAGTAGGAGTTGACTGCAGCATCTCATCTGATTAGAGCTGTGACCATTCCAGAACAGCTGGAATGAAAAACAGGACTGAAGTCCACAACTACTAATGCTTTTTTGCCTTCGTGTTTCTTTCATAACCCTGCAATATACCAGAAATGCATTTTAAAGGAAAAGCATCAAAACAAGGACTACTTGAAAATACAATACTATAATATAATAAAATAATAATACTATATTTCTAGTTTTGCTTAAGACTTGTCAATTGACCAAAAGTAAGCAGTACAGCAAATCAATGGCAAAACAGCCTTTTTTGCTGGAAATAACTGATCATCATGAGAGCTTTAAAGGAGAAATTAATTTGGAATGGATTCTTCGATGTCATCAAGCTTATTTTACCCTAGCAACTGAATAAAATAGATTAACATCTTTCTTGATTTTGAAAGCTATTAGCTAAACCTTTACATAGATCTCTAATATTTAAGTTTATGCTGTAATCAGTAACAAAGGTAATGACCCCTATTCCAGATTGCCTACCCTAAATTACACCTAAATAAAAATACTCATCTTAGCTTATTTAACCTTAATTGCTTTCCTAGAGCAAAATGTACCTTGTCATGACCAAGTAAGTGGTCTGGTTGCCCAAAAGAGTTTTCCGAATGTGACATCAATATTTACACATGCTGAATGCTCTCAACTGCCAACTGATCTTTGGAATCAAAGTACAAATTCTGACCTACACCACATACACTTTCCGACTATTAATAAAACCTAGAATTTCACCAAAGCAAGTTTGTCCCTTACAAAAATGGGGTGGGGATTCAGCTACTGCAAACTAACTGCTAAATCTAGCCAAAACTTGCAAGGTATGTAACCTTCAACCAGGTGAAATTCATGCAGCAGCATAGAGTCCCCCTCTTGAAGCAATACAACAAGAACACAAATTCTTTCAAAGTAAAGGCAATTTACAAGACTAGAAAGAACAACTGGTAGGACAGTTTTGCTGGAGACTGAATGCTGCCTACCCTGAGCCAGCAAACATAAAGCAGCCAAAGAGAATCACAGCAGCATGTCTGAAAGGGAGGTCTAAGAGGACTTCATAGTAAAGCTCTGGCTGGGAAGCACTTCAAGACCTTGAGGAAAAATCAAAAAGGGAATGCCTCCTGGTTTATTTCTTATTGCATTCATGAAGAAAGAGCTCCCCTTTCCATAAATTTTAAAAGCATTATATCAGATGATGTTCAAATGTAAAAATAAATCAGAACTGATAAGACTAATCAAATGAGGAACTAGCACAGGCTCTGAAGAATATAGGGGGATTCAAGTAGAATAAGCAGAAGACCAGACATAAAAGCATAATGGGATGGAACAAAGCAAATGGTAACATGGGCATGACAACAGTGCAGAGACTGAAGAAGAAATTAGATGAGACAGTAGAGGGGAATTACCTGGCATCTTTAAAACAAAGAATGAAGTTTGCTCCTGAAGAACTAGATCAGTGCCAGGCAAAAAATAAAAAAAAAAAAGTATTTCGGATTTGTACAAATTCCTACTACAACCATTAAAAAAAAAATAAAAAAAAGGAGAGGGGTTAAACCACTGATTATTGTGAAATAAAAGATGGTGTTTGGGGAGTTTTTTTTGTTTTGTTTTGGGGTTTTTTGGGGGGGTCATGGTTGCTTGTTTTTTTAAATGCCCTTTGAAGTTTCAGTATCTTTTTTGGGTTCCCCTTCATAAATGTTAGCTAGTATAATTTCATGCTAAATCAGAAGTGTTTCCTTGACAGCACCTCTTTTCAGTCCCAGCCAATCTCAAACAATGTTATCTGCACAGCTGGGTGAGGAGTCAGATGCGTGTCATTCAACTATCTGGCATTCTCTTACTACTGAATTTGTCACCTTTTCCTCCAACATGACTCAAATTCTTCGTGTATAGACAGCTAACGGTGACCACATACACACATTAACTTCTGCACCAGACATGCACTACTACACTTCAGGTCTTAACTTCTTGTTCTACAGATGATTTGATCTGTCACAGTACAAAATATTTTGCCATCATTCACTTTTAATGCTGCAAGACCAACGCCTCAGCTCCCCCTTACTAATATCTCCAGAAGGAGAGGGAAATGAAAACCTCAGATGAACAAAGATGACAACTCTTTCTAGTGGTATTATCACAATCATCATCACAGACCATACTAATTACTTTCTTCTACCCCAAGCTTTCAATATACAACAGTTTGGCCAACTGTCACCTTCTTATCTCCAAGACCTTTTTGCTCAATGACCAATATTAAACTATGAAGGTAAAAACTGGCAACATTGTCAAAGATGTACAAAATTAAACTAGTACTGTAGAGTACTAAGCTTGTAAGAAAGAAATGTGCATTCTTATTGATGTAGGTTGAACCAGAGGAATCATACTGCAATTTGCTCCAGAAAAAAACTGTTTTGATCAATTAATAAAACACTTGGAAAGCAAAAATAGCAGAAAATCCATGTAAGTAAAATTAAATCCTTATGACGCTGTAGCACTTTTTCCTAAATTTAGAAGTCCAGCTACTACCAAGTGTTATCAAACTTCAGAAATTCAGTATCAAAATACAACTCTCATTACAAATGCAGTAAATACAGGATTAATAATTTCAAAAATGCAGATTTCAGATGGCTACTTTCCTCTGGTTTTCAGCCATGCAAACCTCTAAAAGAGGCTTGAAAACGGAGCTTGGAAGAGAAGCCTGGCTGTGCTGGGCCCACTGCCACCCCCAAAAGCGTGGCTGCAGGGCCCCCAGCCCAGCACACCCTACCCACTCTGCCGCGGTGACGCCGTCAGATCGCCCCGCGCTGGGAACACGGAGGTCCAAGCTACTCATTAACCAGGGCCGGGCAGGAGGCTCCCAAACCCCGCCCGGAGATGGGGGTGTTTCCAGAGCACCTGCGAGCTGAGCTAACACAGTGGGCTCACCACCCTCTCGCCCGGAACAAACCCCAGGGGAAGCCTGTGCCCTGCCTGCCTTGAGAAGTGGGCTCATTGCTGCTAGCAGGCATTCAAAACCACCAACTCCTCTGTTCTAGGACTAATCCACTTGCAGGTCTTTTTTCCCCTTCCTTCCCTGCCCTGTTAAGGGGAGCTGTCACCTAAATTATAATATTTGCAATTGTGCAAACAGTAGTTAATTATAAATCTAGCTATCCAGAGAAAGGTGACAGCACTCCAGTGCCTGGAGCAGCACTATCTGTTTGAACACGGTCTGTGATGGCTGCAATTATGCTAAGGAGTCGTGGAAGAATAAGAAACTTCTACATCAAACATCTCTTCTCAAAGGCAAGCACAGTGCAAACGCCTTGCTCCCCACTTCAAGAGCAGGTCCTAAAGTGGTTAGGTGCCAGGGAAAAAAAAAAAAAAAGGTAGGGTTGATCTAAATGCAAAGAAAATAAAGATATCAAATAATTTAAACAAGCAACAAAGAAAATAATAACTCGTTAGAAACACCAGGTAAAAAAATACAAAGTTTTCATTTAGAGAAATGCCGACCTTGTAACTGTTTTTCTCCCAGCTTGAAATACTTTTACTAGCTTAATGAAAAAGAAAAAAAAATTTAAAAGAACCTGAGGAGCCATTATAAAACAGGCTTGTAAAGTATATCCATATATATAATACCTCTTCTATTGCAAAGTTAAGCACTGGAAACAGTATCTAAAAGTTGCTAAATAAACTCAAGCCAAATCAGTACTAAACCAAGTAGTCCCTACACCTAATTTAACTTGCAAACCAGTTACAGGTTAACATAAAAGGTTTTGAATATTTAAGTATACTTTCCCATGAAGTAGTTTACAGGATTTTGTTATCTCCAGTAAGAGATACTTAATTTCCATTTTGAAAGCCAGGTCTAAATTTTGAGGTCTTCTGCAGCACAGTACAGATTTCATGTAGTAAACACACAGACATCACCACAGATCTCAGGATAATTTCCTGAACCAGTAGACAGCAGAATTACCTTGGCAAAATTTGAAAGGCTTAATTTGAAATGTTATACAGGGAATTTCAATAGATTACACTGACTTTGTAACAATTTCTACAATGAACTGCTGGGACAAAACCGAAAATACACCAGGAAGGCCAAACACTACAGCTGGCCATTTTGGAAAGCAGACAGGCAGTTTTTAAAAAAACCAAAGCCCACCAACAAAAATTAAACCAGAAATTAACTACAAACAGGATATGTCTACTTCAAAGTGTTTTGAAACAAATATAGCCCCACCATTTATAAGCTTTACACGCTCAATTTGTTCTGCAACAAACATATCAATATACATGTTATTTTCATATATATACATATGCATACCCAACATGCAGTCAGCCGTAAAGTCTTCATTCAGGCATTCATCATTTACATATAACCAATAAGAAAAGGGGGAAAAGTATTTGCTACTAATAGTAGCAAATCAAGTTTCAAACCTGATTAGGTTTGAAACTAGGTCTTTAAACACTACTCAAGCAGCATGGTGTGCATCAAGCAAAGTCCTTATAGGATGCAAAGAGCTCTTTCTGCTCTCATATAAGTAAAAATAACTGAGTTTTAGCATTATAGCTATTTCTCTAATATAGAACAATGTAAACTATTTTAATAAGGTTATCGTTGTGTACTGGCAACAGTATTGCATTGGTGGACTGATTTCTCACATTTATTTTCAACAGAAAAGACATCTTTTATTTTAACAAGATTAATGAAATTTTCATTATGCTATCACCAATATTTCAGAAAAACATGGCTATATATGACCTAGATCACAGAATCATAGAAAAAATCTAGGTTGAAAGGGACCTCTGGAGATCATCTGGTCTAACTGTTCTTGAAAGTAGGGCTTTAAAATAGATTTTCCAAGGTCCTATCAGGTCAAACCTTGAATACTTCCAGCAAGGAAGACTTCGATACTTCTCTAAATAACCTATTCCCAGAGTTGAATAGTTCTCAAAGCAAATATTATTTTTCCCCTAATATGCAGGCATTTAATTAAAAAACAAAAAAAAACCAACAACAACAACAACAAAAAAAAAAAACAAACAAAAAAAAAAAAAAAAAAAAAAAAAAAAAAAAAAAAAAAAAAAACAAACAAAAAAAAAAAAAAAAAACAAAAA
>VZTI01004494.1:443061-454482 GCA_013397865.1 Struthidea cinerea
AAACCATGAACAAAATGAAAAAAACCAGTAAGCAACATAAGCCTTCTGCAAATAAAAGCATAATATTTGAAGTTAATGTCTGCAGAAAATTTTTTCAAGTAACTACAGCTTTATAACAAGTAACTGGTCAAGTCCTATCATAACTTGGTATTATACCAGTGATCCCTTTTGGTGAGTACCTCTGGCACCACCCACTGTCCTAGAGAGTCACAGAGGTATGCCAGGATGCCTCTGAACATGCACCTACTACTAGTCTCATCTCTTATGATTCCAAGCTGCTAATTCTCCAAGCCTGAGCCCTTCCCCTCTTCCCCCAGATCCCAAGCCTTTGTGAGTCCCACACATTCCTCAATACTACCAGTCTTGCCCAGCTGTCAGACAGAGGATGTAGAGAGCACCATGTAGGTAGTGACTGAAGGTAAGTCAGGCACCTGCTCACTCTCTGCCATGTGGGCGGAGCAATACAAACATCTGCAGAGCCTCACACAGAAGCCCCAGCCCTAGGGCAGGCAGTAACCTCTTTATATAGCTCACAGCTTGATGTCTTTAAGGCATTATACATATAAAATGTGTTGAAACTAACCAACAGAACTGGACATTACCAGTACAGGGATGGACAACCAGCATGCATTTTATACAGCAAAACTCAGGAGCTGAGCGTTTATTTGACCCAATGTTGCTTGAGGTCAGCTGAAAGCACATCAAAGTTAAAAGTATGAAGACACAGAAACGTGCACCTCATTTACTTGTCACACACCAACTGCCAAAAGGGATCTCAACAGATGGAAAAGAAGGACATTAATAAAGCCAGGTTCCTCATGCTATCTGACCTTATCTGCTGGCAAGAGGCACATTTGCTGATTGTCTTGAAGTTGCCATCTAATCATTCCAGTAAAACAGGCTTTTTTTATTACCCATGTTAAAAGTTCAACTTTGCCTTATAACATGCAGATGGTTGTAAAGCCAGTTTTTATCCACACTGCCAGAAAAGCAAAGCAAACGTGCTTCAGGGAGTGCTGCGAGCCATCTCTAACCAAGAGAGGCCATTTCACAGCTCTGGGTGCCGGCACGTGGCAGCTGAGGACCATTGATATGCACAGGACTCCTGCAGTGCTGTGACCATCCACACAACCGAGGTGACATCTACAGGAACACTTTCTTCAGAGTTTCTGCAACATTAGGCCTACAATCTACTTTTGTAAAAAAAGTTATAAGGATAAGCATAGTATCTTAGGGTTAGAAGTAATTTTACTTAATTAAATAAACTACGCCTTCTAGTCCCTAAAGGGGGACTACAAGAAAGCTGGAGAAGGAATCTTTTGCACAAGCATAGCAATAGGACAAAGTGGAATGGCTTTAAACTAGGAGAGAGTAGATTCAGATCAGATATAAGGACAAAATTCTTTCCTGTGGGGGTGGTGAGGCAGTGGACACCTCATCCATAAAAGTGTTCAAGGCCAGGTCTGATGGGGATTTGAGCAACCTGGTCTAGTGGAAGGTGTCCCTGCACATGTCACAGAGGTTGGGACTTGATCTTTAAGGTCCTTTCCAACCCAAACCATTCAATGATCCTGTGATGATAAGCAGTAGAGGAGACAAAACCATGTTTGGTGTTTATGTTAATATGTTCTTTTTACAAATCTCTGGGGGACAGAAGGCAGAGGCACAAACACGGGACAAAAAAAAAAAAAATCTACTTTTGCCTTCGGCAAATGAGGTGATAACAAAGTTGCAGTGCTCAACACTTGGGAGACTAAGCAACATTCAGATTTATTTCCTTCATACCCAGTTAAGACAGCTTGTAATTGTCTTTGGCTGCTTGCTTTGACACCTAAAAGAGAAATTGTAAGCCAGTTGTTTTATATTGGGAAAGATTTCCTTCCTGGGTAATCAGTATAAAAAAAGCAAAACCAAACAAGGATGACTGTAGTACTCAATATGACACCACTCCCAGTCTGTCACACACGGCAAGCACTGGTTAACAAGTAACAGAAGTTGTAACTGATAATAGTAACAAAATCGCTCACTCCTGAGAGTATTCCGGGACAGAGCTAACTTTAGACCCCTCTACAACAGATTCTAGAGGCTCACTTTTAAGACTACATTAAGTAATCCCTGCAAATTCTAATGAAAAAGGATATCCTTCAAAACTTTTTAATAAAGGGTCAGAATCCTCCATCATAAGCTAAAGAAAATGGGTAACACATCCCAAGAAAAGTTCTGTATAAAACAATCACAACTCCTCTGGAATCCTTTTGCTCCAAGAAGATGGAGGGTTTTTTTGAAGAAACATTATTTATATTGTGTTTTCAGAATCAAGAAGTCAACACAAATAACAAGAAGTTATTCTAGTGACGAATTATCTTTATCAAAATCATAGCATCATTTAGGCTGGAAAAGATCTCCAGGATCATCAAGTCCAGCCAATAGCCTAGCACTGACACCACTAATCCATGTCCCTAAGTGCCACATCTACATGTCTTTTAAATATCCCCAGCGATGGTGACTCCACCACTTCCCTGGACAGCCTGTTCCAAAGCTTGTTAATTCACTTGGTGAAGAAAATTTTCCTAATACTGAACAGGCCCAATTTCATATTCCACTGCATCATTGATTACCACAAGACCTTTGATGGCTCACAAGTCAGATAAATTTGTTTAGAAACCAAGTACAGTTAGATGAATGACACTCACAGTAAAATCAAATGTACTGCTATCTCAGGATCTAAAGCCAATATATATTAACATGTAATAAACAGGGTTTACCACAGATTTTACACAACTGTGTAATGGTGTTCTTCTGTTCATAGTGACGAGGAGAAATAACCGTGATGTTGTAAGCCTATGCAATCTGCTACAACAAAAGTGTGATCTTCCTGACTCATTCCAGGGAGATACTACCTGATACATGCAGTGCACCGGCTGGAAGTAGAGTGCTGTCAGCCATTCAGGCTCTGTGACTGAATAGTAACAGAACACTTACATGACCCATCAGTTATTTGGGACCTTCGGTCAAAGGCACCACATATCAGGACATGAATGAATCAAAAGATTAAATATTTATTTGAAAAATAATAAAGCACTATCTGTTCAAAACAGACATAAGACAAAAAAACCCAAAAAACACACAACCCACAACTTTTCCCAACACTGAATCACTTCCTAGTTACAAAGAATCACTGTGCTCTCCTTAATCCTGGCTCCCAAGTGCCAAATCACCAGTTTCCTTTAGATAGGTATCTTTTTCTCCAGGTGTGCATTTTCAATATGAATAGGAAGCACACTAACCAAAGCTGGAGAATAAACTTTAAAACCTTGGAATTTAATGAACAGAAAGCTACAGTTAGGACAGCTGTTTTAGTACAAGAGTATTCCAGGGAGTTCTAAAATATGTCAGGGATTTTTGGTTTCTTGTCACATCAGTAGTGCTACGTGAATGGTGTGGTCCCACAGAAATTTTCTCCACTTGCTAAAATTTCTGGCAACTACGTCAAAGAAAAACTGTGTTGCTAAAGTCAAACCAATCTGAAAGAAAGAAGAATAGAAAACCACCATCATGGCTGCAAATATAAAACCCTACACCTATGTGCAGTCTTCTTAAAAGCTGTTAATTTAATATACACAAAGTACACTATCACAAGTATTTTCACAAATTAGGAGTTGCTTAATATTTGCAGATCTGAATTTTCTCTCAACCTCAAATTGCCTATACTTTTGGAGTAAACCAGAAAGTATTGATTTCCCCCCCCCCCTCGCCCCAATTGTTCCCCACAATTATAAGTTATAAACAAATATTTGTAATTTTATCACTGGCTTGCAACATTCTATGAAACAGCCATCAAATGCTGAATACCTCGACAAGCAGCCTATGCTGCCTTGTTCTACTATTTTTTAAATTGTTTTATTAAATATATGGAAAAATTAAGTTTTTTTAACTAAGCAGTCAAACTCATGCATGGCTAAATTCTTAGCAACATTTTCAGGCACCATGCAAAATAAACTACATTTACAGAATCTTGCTGTGAAGATAGAAAGCTTTATGACCATTAAAACAATAAGGTTTTTCTGTAAAAATACTCCCAAAAGACATGATCTCTTTTCAGACTAATTATTAATAGAATAATGAACAAGATGATTTTTAGAGTAGCTTATGCTCTACCCAAAGTCAAGCTCACCAATGAGTTTCCATCAATTGAAAATTGTGACATCTTTTTCAGGCACCTGAGAAGGTCACAGATCAAAGTGGAAATGGGCAGAACAGATACTAAAATTGCAACCAGGTTTACGCTATTATTAATACAAGGATTGTTCTAATAAATAACTGTACTGATTCACAAATGGAGAGAATCAAGACTTAAAATTGAGTTAGGCATAGGAAAGGGTGGAAACCTTAATCAAACAGCAGTAGTCTAGGCAACTCTATGTGAAAGAAGAAACTATCAGAGTTCAATAATTTTATCCCCTTAAACTCTTTTGATAATTAACACAATCCACTCACACACTGAACCCAAAAATAAGAAGCCAAGGACATGATAAAAGCTTGAACTATACCATAACTATGAACTTAATGCGCTAAGTAGGTCAAGATGTGAGATAAATGTTTTTAAACAAGTTTCCAAAGTGCTTTAATAAATCTGATATACAGATATATACATATGGCTAGAAGCATGTGAAAAAACTAGAAATTATCTCATCCTACAATAACCTCTGAAATCCAATAAGGACAGCTTGTGCTCACTAAGTTGTTCAATGATGCCTTTCTTTCCTCCAGTAAACATGGCCTCACATGTTCTGAAAGAACAATGTGAAGATAAGGCAAGCTGTACTTTAGCATGTGCTAGCTGATCTTCAACTTGACCAAAGTACAATCTGCTTTATCAATAGGCTCTTAATGTGTTAGTTAGAATATCAGCAACAGTCAAGATACCTTCTTCCAGACAAAGCACTAGCATTGAAACAACCATGGCAAAAAAAATACTTGCATGTCCTTAACTTCAGGTACATGTCCACATTTGCCTCAATCAAAAGCTGTGCCTCTATCTATACCATTATAGTTCCAGAAGCACAGTTCTTCCCCATCTATGTAGGGAAAAAAACCACCAAAATCACAAAAATTATTAAAAGCATTTGGACTGACACAGCTGTAGAAATATAATACAACTGCACACACATCCAACATCTGGGATAAAAACCTTAAGTTTAGAAAAAAATAAAACCCACACCAAAACTGAGTGAAACAGCAGAGATCAGACCTCTGCATACTCAGACCAATCCCTGGGAAACACCCCATGTTGAACAAGAGGATCCATAGTCACAGAACTGTAGGCAAACAACACTACTACAGTACAAAATCCCACATGTATACAAGTCACAGCTCAGGCTCCCAGCTTTGATTCATAAAATGCGTCATTCCACAGAATGTAACTGTATCACATAACTTGCTAGGGAAATAGCCATGGTTACTCACCACAGTTTGGTGTTATGAACTGCTGGCTTTCCATAACACTGCACACACGAGATTAAAATCTCTCCAGGGGTGGAGGGAGAGGATAGCAGGAAATCAATGAACAAGATGTCAAATCGTAACTACTTTCATACTTTAAAGTGCAAATAAAACAGCATTTGACTTAGTAGTGAAATACTTCACTGTTGATTTCAGCTGCTTACAGCTGCTCCTTCTCTAGAACTATTTTTTAAATTCTTGCTCAGGCTAAGGAAGGAAAAAAGTCTGGTTCGGAGTAAATAATAAGTTACTTGAAAAGAAAAGGGGCGTTTTGCTTCTTGCTATACAAAAACTTAAAAGGTATCTTTACTTTGTGCACATGCATGCTTAATTTGACCTTTAAACCATATTGTTGAGGCACAAGCCTTGGTTAGTACCACTGGCACCTGTTAGAATTACCAAAATTAGAGCTGCCACCAAAACACTGCAACTGCATTTGTCAACTACGAAGGCTGAAGCATTTTATGGTTTCACACCAATTTTACTATTATTTCTCTTTCAGAAAACATAAAAGTGAAGCATATTTTGTACTTTCCACCTTAACATTTCAGAAATTAAATATTTTAGTTTGTTTGAAAGGTTAAGTGAACTGAAAGGAAGCGTACACAATTAGTTTTATATAACATTGCAATAGAAGATTAAAGAGTTGGAATCACTTTCTGTACACCCCGTTTTCTTCTTGCAGAGAACTTAAAAACACACTCATTTTATTTTCACTTTGAATAATGAAAAACCTCTTGAACTCCTTGTAAAACTTCACCTCTCACTAAGATAATACACATGTACAGGTTTGAATTGAGGACTGGCTTTTGCTTCAGTTTTCATTAATTTCTATGAGCAACATCACTTAATGTTAGTGGGAAAGTTCTAAAAACAAAACCAGGGACTGAACCAAGAACCTCGTGACTGGTAAGTTACTACCTTAATACTACACAGTATTGATTGAGAATAATTACCTAAGCAATTTCAGAGCGTACCAGCCACCAGCTTGAATTAGTAAGATAAAAGCTGGTTGTTGACAAAGATGATAGAGTAGGTGGCTGTGACAAGGGTTACTACATTGCCTGTTGAAATATGCTCACCGAATTGGTCAATACAAGCAATGAAACATACTACCTTGGCTGTATTTCGACTCTGTGATGCAAGGAAAAGAACCCATTTCATTTTTGGCAAAACAACACCTTTCAGAAAGCCTAATACTCCTTCTGCTAAAAAAGGAATTGAGACCACTTATCTTGAAGAGGTCCTCTCAACTCCAAATCCTGAAAAATAATTTCCTCCGCAATGTTTTTAGTCAAAATTCAAAGCTTGGGACACTCACTCTCTCCCCCTAACATATGTTGCTGTGCTTGTATCAAACCTAAACTTGCCAAGAGAGGGAACTGATGAAATTACAGTTCCATCAGTTCCAGTATGACAGATTAACATATGCTCATGGCATGCACAAGCTTCACTGCTTCTGGGATTTCTGTTTTATTTGTAAAACTGCATTACTTGTCTAATGTTCTGTAATCTTCATATTGAGGAGACATTTGCAGAAGTTTAACAGAGGGAACCTAGTCAGAGAGATACATCAGACCAGACCACTCCTTATGATTTTCATTTCAAACAGAGGCCATTAGGATAATGTGCTGGTTCAGACTTAGGGACCTAGAGCCTGCCGAGATCCACCACATCCCTTATGCAGTGATATGCTCTCCTGTTAAATCAATGGTGACAGTTCTTGGACAGAAGAACTGCATTTCTTAAAAGGAGAAGTATTGTTACAGGATGGAGACACATGCTGAGATGGGATAGTAAGACAATGTGAGACAAGAAGGCCCTCGAACCACGGAAGAGTGACAGACAAAGCCAGAGGAACTTTAAGACCAGTGAAGAGGCAAATAAAACTCTGCTTGTATCTTTTCCAACTTTTTTCTGAAACTGATTAAAAAATATCTCACATCTTCCTGAGGAGTACCAGATGGATAATCTGTATTCCAAATGTATGCCCAGAGCCCATATTTTGCTTGGACATCTCTAACTTGCAAGCCAAGAGCACGTGAGACTCACCAGGTGAACAACAGTACAGAAGTGCACCAAGAACCTACAAAGTTTTCAAGTCTCTCTTGATTCCTCCTGGCCCAGAAGATGGGAACACTTTGTTACCATTACTCACGTGTAATGTTTGGAAACCTAGACCAAATTCTAGCAGACAGGCATGACCAGACTTCAGCATCACAGTGATTTCAGCACAACTCAAGCAACCGAATTATGTATGGAAGTATCAGTGTTTTCTGCAGAGAGAAGGCTCTTCAAGATTGTGAAAGCAGTTTCACAATAGGAAGAAAAATTAAGACCAAAAAAAAAGCTTTAAAAAGCAAGCTATTAGACAATGTTTTCTGTAGTATCTGATTTCGTAGCACTTCATGAATGCAGGGATATGAAAAGAAGAAAGAGAAGGAACACAAAGTCCCATACTGGACATGTGACTAGGTTTCATATTACAATGCTAATAATAGAAATTAGAACTACTCAGTGACGTTCAGTACATGCTGATTGAAGGCAATGGTATCTTAGAGTACGGGGAGATTAGAATAAATTATCTCAAGGTATGTCAGGATGAAACCTGCAGCACATCTGTTACTCCACTCCAACTGTTTGTGCGCCTGCTCTCTTCCCTTAGTAAACACCTCGACAGAAGAATAACTTACTTCCCATTAATTCCCACTTGTCATGGGGAAAGACAACATACACCTTCTGACTTTTAGGCTTCGATAACAAGATAACACTACAGTTCATGAAAAGCATCCAACTCCAAGACAAAACTGCAGGCAGAGCATTTCTAGTTGATACTGACACTTCCCTAGCCTGGATTAAGTTGCCTAAACTCTGCCTCTCCCGCAAGCTTAAGAGACAACCCCAGTTCAGAGTTACTTGATTGATTCCTATTCCAGAGAATCATTCCATGCTCCAGTCCAAGGTATACAATCCATCAGGGGCTATGCCAGAGCTATGGGCCCTCCCCACAAGACAGACACCTGCAAATTGGATGCACCAGTGCTCATCAATGTTGTGCCAAATCCCCCTTGCTGACTAACATCATGCACTCATAGAACAAAACGTACACTGCACTGCTACACATAGGTAGCCAGAAGAGAAACCAATGCTACAAACTAACACCAACTAACGCAAGCAGGAAGCAAAATAAATAATTTTTGCTTAGTATACTCAAAGCTGTAGTTTGGGGAAAACAACTGAAAAATGTAGCTTTCTAGCTTTTGAACTTCCGTGCAAACATTTCAGTAGATGAGTACACCATGTTGCCTCTGACAGAAATCAGTTCTCAAGTTGACAATTAAGAAGTTTAAGGAATGTGTTTCTTATTCCAAAAACAAAACAAAATAACAACAACCTAAACCAAACCCACACAAGGTTTCTATAAAGCTTACACTGAACATTTACCACATTTAAAATAATGAGATTGGTAACTGTGGTCCTTATCACCACTAAACTACATTTTACTTTCAACTGGTCGATTTTTAATGAACAAATACCCCTATGCATAGATGCCAGCATGGCAAACATTATTTGTGAACAAAGTGACAAAACAGAAGAACTGCTCACTCTACTGGCATTTAGTCCACTTTGGAGAATTTAACATTAATGACTTCTGCGCACAAGGCTTTTGGTGTTGTGCCCATGTAAGGTTACTCTTTCAGTGTCTGTGTAAAGCTATCATTTACCCATCAGTATAGAAAATGGGTCACAGCTCAGAAAAGTATGGACAGCTGTCTCTCCTATAATATCGACTATGAAAAAAAAGTCCACCCAAGATGTCTAGAAACCGGCTGATATTTTAGACTCCTGGATTGGATGAAAACAGGATTTATCATGTGATAAGCCATGAACATATGAAAGAAGATGATGGTACTACCACTAGCTTTTTTGTTCCTACTTTTTTGTTGCTTCTGTCTACTGCTCTAAGCATATTACACCAATAGTACAAAATTATTAATTGAGAAGCAGTTATGGAGCTTTGCAATTTAATAGCATATCACTTAACTATAGTTTTATCAGCATCTTACTTTGTACCAAATGTATTTTGGAAGAATGGGGGTAGAGAGTTAAGTACTGTACAGTACAACATATCCCTGTGATATTACCCAAATTTATGTCCTGAAATAATGAACTGCTCCAGTTTTAGACTATGCAAAAAGTTGATAATGGAAACATTAGAAATGCTTATTAAGTCAGAGAGAGAGATGACAAGTGTCAAGAGTTCTTCCAGGAAACCACTGCCAGCAATATTAGAGTGTTTAATGAAACAAAATTAATCTTATCATCACAAGTTGGTTCTTCAAATGAGTTGTTCTGTTAAGTGTACTTAGAACTACGCAGAACATTACATTTTTTCTTATGAACTAGAAAACAAAAATGTATTAGGTATTTGTCACCAACCTATCAAGACACATTTGCCGCAGGACAATGCCAGAGAACGTCACCGTCGTACAAATTTAGCATTTGTACTGCATTAGCAAGCAAGCCTTTCTAGATATGGTAACTGAGCAGACCCTTCTTCCCCACAGTTCTGTTTGGTAACTGTTTCCCTTATGATCGACCACACTCAGGTAATAGGGACAATTTGCTTCTTGTGCACCTAGTTTAAGAAAAACTTTTTTTTAAAACAAGTGAAAGTGCAACTGCCCTCCAAAGCGAAGAAAGTATTCTACACATCTACATTCACTTTTTATAAATAATCTTTCAGTGCAATACTGTGCAAAATTAATTCTTCAGTAATATACGTATTTCTACTATAAAGACAGTTTGGGATTAACAGAGTAGCAGTACCAATATTTAATAGCATTAAAGCACTAACTTGTTCTGCTTTCTGTTACATAGGTATTAGAGCAGTAGCAATTTGTGTGACAGGCTGCAGAGAGCCACAAGGGAAGCAACCATCCTAGCAGGGAAAACAAAAAAATTCCAACCGTATCATTGAAAAAGTGGAAAGCAAGGAGCAACAGAAGGAGAGACTGACTAATTACTTCAGGTAAGTTCAGTCAAGAGAGGAAACGAGAAATGCCACAAGATGAATGAGAATTATATATTAAAAGAAGTATCCTATTTTACTGCTATTGCATCTGTTCCATAACACCAACGAGGCAAATAGTTGTCACATTTCACATACATGGATATATTATACATATCTTAGATAAATTACAGATATATCATATATTGGAGATTTTTGTATCTCCACAGGGCAAGTCAGCATCCAAAATGCTGAAAAGTAACCGCTGTGGAGCCCCGCCAGCCTTTGTGGTGGGGCAGCTGCTGCTAACTAGCCTGTGGTACTGTATCTCCGGGCTTTGGGGTTCTGATCCCTCAGCAGACCTCGTTCATCCCTCCGGCCAGGGGCACGGGCATGGCATGGCTGCGCCCGCATCGCTCGTCTCCTAAACACGCCAGAGGCACTTGGGGCTCGAGAAAACTCTCGGGTCAGATGCTCTGCCAACGATTTGGGGGGAAAAAAACCGGGATGAGAGAAGGAGCCAACTCGCCCTATAGTAACAGGCAGCAAAGGCGAGCGCAGGGGAGCAGGGGACGAGACGGGACCTTCCCCGCTCCCTCCCCCGGTGCCCGGCGCTAAACACATAAGACGCGGAGCGGAACAGAAAACGGAGGGGCAACGCGGAGCGGAGCAGCGCCGCCCCCCGAGGGCATGGCATGGCATGGCATGGCATGGCATGGCATTGCATGGCATGGCATGGCATGGCACGGCACGGCACGGCACGGCACGGCACGGCACGGCACGGCGGGCGACGGGCTGACACCCAGCCCGGCACGGCCGCGCACCTTCCCGCTCGCCTCCCCCCGCGCCAGCCGCCGGGAGCAGCTCTCGCCCCCGCTCTCCCGCGGGGCCGGCGGACAGCCAGGCAC
>VZTI01004494.1:454762-678470 GCA_013397865.1 Struthidea cinerea
GGGGCGGGGCGGGGCGGTGAGGAGCGCCCGCCGCCCGCGCTCGCCCCCTAGCGGAGGGCGCGACCGGCCGGGCCCGGCTCAGGTCCGCCCGCCCGCCCCGCCGCTGCTCTCTGCCTCGGCTCCGCTCGGATCCCTTCGGCACTTTCCGCCGTTTCCCGGGGGAACGGGAGCGGGGTCACAGCGAATGGCGGGGCTGGGGCTGTTCCCTCGCCTCCCTTCCCGCCCCGCAGGAGCCCTGAGGGGACTGCCCCGCCGCCACCTGTTCCCGCACGGCCGTGGTGGCCGCGGTCCCGCCCGGGTCCCTCCCTGCTCACAGCTGCTCCCGGGCCGTGCCCGCTGGCAGCGGGGCACGAGGAGTTGTAGTGGCTGGCTCCAGAGGCCGACAAGAGCTTGGCACACCGCCGGCTGACGGACCCTGCCAGGAGGCGAGGAACCGGGTGTCCCTCGTGCCATCGCTTGGGGTAGTAGCGGGGCCGACACAGGAGGTGCGAAGTGTCACCACAGCCCGCAGTTGGTGGCACAGCCCGATCGCCTCCCCCCGCGGGGGGAGGGCAGGTGAGGCCGGGGCTGAGCTGCCCAAGGCGTGGGGATGAGTGTCGTGCCTCCCGCTTCCCTCTCGCACCCCGCCGGGCACTGCGCTCCAGCGCCGTGCGGAGGGATTAGCTCAGGTCCCGCAAACGGAGTAACTGTGTCAGAGCAACTCTACACCCATGGTAATTAGCTGAGCCTTTCAGCAGCGCTAATTAACTGAAGCAGAATACCTCAATGGCCAAGCAATCCGGTGGCATTTTTTCTCCAGTTTTAAAGGATTTTCCAGGCGCTTGGTCCTGCCCTTGTGGCACAGTTGTGCTAATGCGACTGTACATGAGATCAATGAAACAGTCCGGGTTAAAGTATTCAGAAAAAACTCTCCAAAACAGTGAAACTTGGATGGTGTTCTCCTGATCTGTTTTGGTCCCTGCCTTCAGCCATCTCTGTTAACTCAAGTGCAGGGGTGGGAGCAGGGGAGAGTGAACCGGTGCGCCAGAACCTCTCTGCAAGAGACCCAGATCCAGAAAAAAACCCCCAGAGACAAGCCCGTGAAAAGCATATCAGACGATTCCTTGACATGGCTATATTGCTTCCAATTCCAAATTGCCTTTCCAAGCTTAATTCAGGGACCTCTGTGCTGCATTACACAGTGTAAATATGCCTGCTGTGGAGATGGGACATTCCAATATGCAACTTTTCTCTTGCCGTCTGATTATCTGTACTGCTCTTCTAGTGAGCCTTTTGTTGGTATGCCACGTTCTTGGCTAGTTTGGGGAAAGTAACTTGAAGGCTGCAACTCCAGTGAAGGCAGGAGAATGGGAGCCAGTTTGTGCATGTCTACACAGTACTGCCTATCTAAACTTGAGTAGTGGGAGGAGCGTAGCTATGTCGCAGGTTTTCCCACCAAGTGCAATGTCCACTGCTGCTCAGCACAGCTGATTCATAGGATTTTGCAGGTTTCCTACAGGATTCTCTGAATGGTTCTGTCTCATGCTCGCGTTCACTAATATCTACCCTGAAAAGTGATCTATCCCAAATGTTTGAGGAAGCCATCTAATAATCTAATGTCCTGTTATTTATTAAAGGTACATAAACTTAATCTTCCATACATTTAAATCCTAATGGAATATTGACAAGCTTCATTCTGTTTAACTGTTTCTGAGATTCCAAGTGAGAATCAGTTCACTTGGAATTTAACTCTGGACCAACAAGAATATTAAAAAGCGTTGGCATTGCCCTCCTGAATCAGCCCATTAGGTCAGTGTGTTTCCACCAGAACCTCTCCTACTTAATAAGTGAGGATTAGACCCACCTAATACTTTGTGCCCCATGGAGGGAAGTTAAATTTTCTTTGAACTGATACTCTGCATTTTTGAAAGTACTTGGCAAGCAATAGTCATCATCTTTTCCTTTAGAGAGAATGCAGGAAAACATATCTGCTACATAACAGATACCCAAAGTGAACACACCACCAGGGGCCAAGCTGCTGCTCCCCATATTGCAGGTAACTGCATCTTGCCCTTTACATAGTCCCATGTAATTCTGTAGGAGCCTTCATTCAAAAGCCTGATAGCCCATCCATTCCAATTAATCATTGGGCCTGATGACTTTAGAGATGAAATACAAGTGTATCAGGCTTTTGATTTAGTGGTACAGTTCCTGGACTCAGGACCAAATCTGTGCAGCAGACAACTCATTCTTTACAAACATCAGAAATCCTACTGCTGGGCCTCAAAGGAAATATGTAATCCCAGTCTTCCCCTAAATCAAAACTATTACCTATTGTTTCAAGTGCTATCAGTCATGGCAGTGAAGAAGAGTATCCCCCACTTTGGACTGGGAGTTGCAGATTTAATGGGAAGAGACCACAGCTTTTGTTTGCACACAATTACTTTTAGCTCCGAAGTTCTGTTCTTGGAAAGCATTTTCCCATATTCCTTGACTTTTTGGAAAGGCAGAGAATCCTATAGTGATTAAGAGCAGGAAGAGAAAAAGGAATTTAATACCAAGGTTTGCCACACAGAGGATACCATAGCAGCACTGTCTCTCACCAAGACATGAATTTGTCCCTCCAAATGTGATATCAGCTTGTAGCAAACACTTCTGTATGTGAATCCTCATCACCTACTTGTTAAATTTGTGCTAAATTAGATAAATATCAATTATTTTTGTGTAATTTATTTTCCTATCACACAATCAAAAATGTGGACAAGATACTAATTCCATGAGAATAACAGCCTCAAGTTAAAAAGAAAAACCACCACTCCTCTCTGAAAAAAACCCCAACAAACAAACCCCATAAAAACAACAGGATAAAGGTCGTTTCTGTTTAACCCCTACAGACTGGATGTCTGCTCTCATTCTGTTGAGCATCCAGCTGAAGACATCTAGAACACATTTTTTCGACTAAATTCCTGAGTGTGTTTATTCACATCTCTGAGCACTTCTTTAAATTAAAAAAAAAAAAAAAAAAACACAAAAAAACCAAAAACAAACAAAAAAAAAAATCACAACCTGAACCTCTGCTCAGTTTACTCAGGAGAAAAAAAAGTGCTCAGTTACTGATCAGAGGGAAGAAGTCCAGCTGGAGTAACTTCCTCAGCATCACCCAGAAGTGCTGTCACAGTAACAAACATCTCTGAGAGCAGTTTGAGCAGCCACCTAGCCAGGGATCAGGTACTGATTAAAACCAGATGAGGAAAAAACCTGTGAGTAGTGCTACTTTACATATAGATAAGTTCTCCAGTTAGGTTAGCCTGTAGTGAGTGATTTGAGGAAAAGTGTGCAACCGTAAATAGCTGTTGATGCCCTATCCCAGGAAGTGTTAAAGGCTGGGGTGGATGGATCTCTGAGCCACCTGGTCTAGTGGGAGGTGTCCCTGCCCATGGCAGGGTGGTTAGAAGCAGATTTTTAAGGTCCCTTGCAACCCAAACTCTGCCATGATTCCATGAAATATGTGCGCACACACCCACATACAGATTTTCAAAAGTTAATCAGACAAATTTAAGAGGAATTCCTTTGTGTCAACAAAAGACTCCTTGCTGTCAAAATCACAGACATGCTAAAGCTTCTCAAAAGGTAATTGCAAATAGGGAGTTTGTGTGATTGTTTTTCGTTAGCAATTCCTTATCTTAATTCTTCTTGAAAAGGCAAATTATGATCAGTTCAGCTGGAGGTAGAAACTCATGATGGGAAACTTCATCCCAAATAATTACATTCTGGCACAGTTGTAACAGAAGCAGGATCTCTATAAGAAAGATATTTGGCAATCTGAGCTGTGGTCACTCTGCCTTATAGATAGATCTGCATATGCAAGCACAGAATAAGCTTCTCTCCACTTCCAGAGACACTAAAGTTCTAACCACTGTCCTTATCTCAAGTTCGCAAGACATTTAAAAACATAAACCAACAGTGAACTCTCAAAAAATCCCTAAGTGGCTAAAAGTATGTTCGCCTTATCACAAAACACCAGTTTAAGTGAATACAGACTGGGAGCATGAACACACACAGGCAGAGAACGTTCCCAGCAGTTAGACAGTAAATTGTCTGGCCAAAGTAATTTATGTGCTTGCATAGTCTTCATGGATATTATCCTCCTCCCACACTTTGGCTGACATTTTTGAAAGTGCTTTCATTTACTTACAGGCATGTATGAAGCAAGTCATGTGCTGATTCATGAAATGTGTATCATGAAATATTGGTTAAACAGAGTGGAAGGGTGCCGGAAAAAATTCACACTGGGGATGTGCCTACAATGTTGCCCTTTCACCTAAACAGTGAAAGTTGTACCAGGCTGTGAAACAGTATTTCTGAGGTAAACAGTGAAAGTACAATCAACTCAGCCATTTAAACTTTGGTACATTAAAATATGTAGCTAGCAGATTACTCTGTGTGCACATGTATAGAAAAATTAGGTAATAGTTTTTTATACCTACTTTGATTATCTGATCGGTAGTACACTGAATATGTATTTACATGAATATTGGCCCTTCTGTTACTGACAAGTGTTCATCTCAAATTATCATTTTGGCTTAGTCTTCCTTTATTGCTCCTTATGGCCACTCAAAGGTTTCCTCTTACTAGTGATATATAATGATTGTAAATTATGAAAGAGCGAGACATATTGCTGTAACTCACATAATTTTTTTTCATTCACCTATAACAGTATTTCCCCACTCCAGGACATATCTTTTTTAATCTCAAAAAGTATGATTCATAGGAAAGAAGTGTCAAATAATTTTTGCTTTGTCTAAAATTTGCAAATGTTTTACATTTAGCAATTAACCATGAAAAGCATATTTAAATGAATCTTATTTAAATCAACCCAGCATATCTATTTAATATAGCTGCACAAGAGAATCAACATGGTACTATGCTAATTTTCTGTAAAACATTTTTTGTTCCTTTCAAAATTACCACTCCCTGAAGTAAAACAGGAGTCCATTTTAAGTTCTGTGTCATTTGAATTTGAGATGGAGCATTGAAGAAAGCTGCTTTAATTGAAGCTTAAAAGATATGGAATTGAGCCTTTAGGGAGTGTTGGGTACTTTTCTTGTCGTTCTGGTTGATTGATTTGCATGATGTGGGTGGGGAATGTTGTTGATCAGGCTGTCCATTTTAATTTTATACTGGTTGTGTCAGCTTTAAAGTGAGGGGTGAACATACAAGCTTTAGTACAGACATGGTGCTGCAGGCCAAAATAAGTAAAATAGCACTATATACACTCTTGAAAAGTGTGGTATTTAAGTCGACTCAGAATATCATATGCTGCAATACATTATTTTTAGTCTCCTATCAAGTAAGTGCCTTCTCTTTTTTCTTTTCCTGATTCACATGTATATAAACAAGGTGGAATAAGAGTCTTTAAACCTAACATGTCACTGTCCTGGTTCCTTGAGAAGTACTGCTCTGAATTTAGCAGAAAACCAACAAGTCTTAATGAAGAGATTTGAGATGGCCCCTAAAGGAAAAAAATTCCTAAAGCTTATTTTGCTCTTCTGGTTTACTTTGCAGCATGTACCAGATTTGACTGCCATCAGATCTCTGTGTCTTACCACTGCCTGATATCCTATAAAATCACTCTACTTAAGAGGGGTTGGATCAGTCTCCTCATTTGTTGTTACAGACACACCTATTGCAATCAGACCTCTTTTTTAAAAAAACAGAACAACTCTGCACTTGCTAGTTTTCTGTGAACCATTTCTACCCAGAGTGTTTGACTGGGTAACTGTTCTTGCTGCATTGCCTGTGATACTGCTATGATAATTTTGAAAAGCAAAAGCACCTTCCAAAAGATGGCACACAGGCCAATTAATGACAGCGGTACTTCTGTGTTACTTGGTGTCCTACAAAAATGGAACAAACAGCCTTCCCTTTTGCCTGTGTTGTAATACAACAGTGTTCATTACCGCTCTCAGAAATGGGAAAAAAAAACCCACCACCAAAAAAACAGGTCTCTCTTCCCACCCACTCCCCACCCCATGACAAAGAAACTATGTTTCAGGAGATGAGTAATAGAGCAGCTTTTTTTTCTGAAGGTTACAATCAATGCAAAAAATAAAACCTTAACTATACTTCTCTTAAGAGGTTCTTAATGAAATGTGCAAATGCCTCAGCATTTTTGTATTCGGCACAGTTCAGTCCAGCAGCACATGGGGTTATAACGTACCTAAGGGGAGAAGACATAAAGAATTAGGTCTGGAGTCTGGGGACGGCAAAAGCTTGACTAGACTAATTGATTTCCAGACTGATGTTTTAAAAAATCTATACAGTGAAAATACTAATGAGTTCCTTTTTTGGAGGGATGAGAAGAAGTTCTAAATTTAACTATGAACTTTCAGTAACTTTCAGTAACTATGAGGTCTTTTGCTCCAGTATTTAGGATACAAAGCAGCTGGAGAGGTTATCTTCCAATGAGCCCTCCAAACATGTCTCAGATATGTCTAGTGCTATTTGTTGTGATGGGCACAAAAAAGCAGTGTGTATCAAAGAACTTAAAAGCTGAATGTTGTAACATTGAATTTACAGACGCTTGGCTCTGGAGTAAAATCCTACATTCAGCTCTTGGGCTGCTTCCACAGAATATGTAGGGATAGTTTTCCAGCTCATGTCGTGTTGGAGAACTGCCGACAGACTGAATCAGGAGTGCTTGGTCAATGTCTTCAGCAGAGAGATGCCAGCGTCAGTGGTTGGGAGTGCTCTCTGCAGAGGTACCTGTTAAATCTCGCATCTCTGCCTCAGCTCCAGAGACACACCTCTGTTCACTTGGGATCTGTTTCCACAAGTGTGCTCTCGAGTGTAGATAGGATTTATGTCCCTTATTTCTGGATGCTAATGAGGACCAGGTATTTTCCAAGTGGTGGTTTCACAGCCCTGTTACTGCAAATGCGAGTGTCTGCAGGAGTGGAACTCAAGGGACATAGACTGCACTGCCAACCCCAGCTGCAACTCTGAGGTTCGTAGTCTGTTGTTCAGTAACCACTAAGGGTTGTGATGCAGGATTTTTAAATTTAATCCAAATCCCACTCTAGACTTTCTAAATACCCATGTTGTACCTGCCTTTTCATGCTGTTCGTACTTATGAACTAACTCTCATGAGAAATGATCTGATGCTCTGAAAGGGCTGTCATCGTTCCGTGGATTTATACACATAGACAGAGAAGAATTGAAAGAAATCAATTGAAATGTGTTAAAATAATTCACACATTTATAATTCTGCCCTCCTGGCAAAGTCGTCAATTACAAGATCCCATTTAATATTGGAATATTACATATTCCTTGTCACAAAGCTATCTTTTTGGAGGTTATTGAACCCTGTTAAAACATTGGCCACTTTTGAGAAGAAACATAACCTCCGGATTTTCCTCCTCTTTGTTGCAAAACCATTTCTTAAGTTCAACATGAGTTCTCAAAAGTTAGACTTTGAGGCAGCACAAAGCTCTCCAGACAGTGGTGTTTAGTTTTCTTCTCCCCAAATCACCTTGTGATGGAATTTGCAGTGAAGCTGATGTCCTTGCAAGGCAAAAATAGGAAAACAGGCTCTTAGGTGCTACTTTAGATAGTTAGATTGACTCATTCGTGTCCAGAGTAAATAGAAATAAGACTCATTATCCAGGTCCCAGCACTTCAGTCAAGTGCTCTGATTTCTAATTATTCCAAGCAGAGTGAGACATATTTTCCCCAGAGTGACCAGGTGCCTAAGCAACCTTTAGAATTCCTTTAGTTAGAGAAAGAAGTCTAATCATTATCTCCTACTTTCCTAGCAAGAAATGAACGCCAGCATTTCTAGATTAAACATGTGGTAAGAGTGGCATCTAATGGCTTTGAAACCCTCAGGATGATGGAAGAGGACATGCTGATTTTTAAAGGGTCACATATAGGTGTTTTGCCATTTTATTAGGAAATGTAGGAAAAAACTAAGGATTTTGGATTCCACCAGGCACCTAGTTCCACTGGGATCTGCAGCTTTTGATGCTCAGATGCATGTGGATCCTGTGTGGAGCTAGTTTGCTGATGTGAAGAGCTTGTGTACTCTTGGTTAGCTACCATCCCTATAAATAAAAAAATATACAGCACTGTCACATGTTCTTCCTTTCCTGCCTTCCACTCCATATGGAATTTTTATAATTCTTGAATAACAACATGACATAATCACCAACATTTCCTCTGGCAACACTGTATCTCTGTAAAGCTTGATAGCTAACAAGAACTGTTTTCAAAGCAGAGCTGATCTCATTGCTGATGCTTGTCCACAAAGATGTTTTGGCATGATAAGATTCTGTATAAACTGATGTGTTTGTTATTGAAACAAATCTTAAGTTATCATATCTATTCAAAAGGGAAAAGAAGAAAGATAGTAACTTCTTTATTGGATGGAAATGGCAGAGCAAAAGAATTATGGAAATTCTCTAGCTGCTGAAAGACTCTTATAAGCACAGAAAGAAACAAATTACGCTGATAAGAGTAGGGTATTTGGCCTTTATGTAAATGCTTCCTGATGCTTCTCCTCCAAACCTTTCTTTATGACTCAATAGCTCCAAGTAGCACACACCAAACACTGCTGTAACCTGGTATGCTGCTATCTGGAAATTTCAGATTAGACTCTGTCACAAACTTGTCAAAGAACAGACCACAAAATAAAGGGGGCTGGGGTGGGGAGGGGAAGGGGAGGTGGCAGTGGTTGCTTACAGCAGCTTAGAGGCTGCTGTTCTGGTCAGAGAATTATTTGGAGCAAAATAGCTACAATTATAGGTAGGGAATATAAATGGGAATTCGAATGAAATATACACAGTTATATGACCCACTAATGACTCCAAAAAAGGGCATAAGATGAATGAGTCACCGAGTTTTAAATATAGATCCCTGCTGCAATAGTTTTATCATCAAACAAGGCTCCACTTGAATTAAAGGGGAGTGAGGGCTATATGATGGGGTCCTACAGCTATGCCTCAGTGACAACAAAGGCAAAGGCTACACAAGTTGTTTCTATTATAAGCAATATAAGAGAGAAGCATTTGCAAAGGGATGACTCACTGTTCAGAGGGCTTTCAGTTTGACTCTGATACAGTGGTTCAGATAAATGCGCTCATTATTTTCTATAGCCTGTGACCTTTCCTGATTCAGAAATAGTAACATTTATTTTTCTGCACAATATTTATTTTAACACTGTTACTATTGATTTCACTGTATTTCATCATTTGTTCCAATTGTATAGTTAGGCTCACTTGCTAATATCAGATCAGCAGCTTTCTAAAGGCAAAGAAAATAGCAAAGTCGTGCTAGGATTTTAACAGCTGAGCACAGAAATAGCCTTTGACACAATGCTTTTAAACTAATTTTTTTACTACATGACACAATTTGTTTTTAAAGAACTGTGATGTATCTTACAGACACATGTCTGGCAAAGCATAGTCATTAGAGAGGTAAAACACACAAAATGACCTCTGCTTTGCTGGCCACCAAAACTGCACAGGCAAGGAAGTGAAGAATTTACAAGGTCCCTTGGAAACATAAACCCAGAGACTATATTGCAAATGTTCTTCCTATCATTTGCAGTGCTGTCTCTGAAGGTCATTTCTAATTTCAGTCACAATTTGCATGAAGTGAAAAAGTAATTCAGATAGACTGCTAAAAGGTTTGTGGGTTTAAGGGACCATATATTGCTACAACAATCTTCTGAGTGCTTATATGCAAAAATGTGTGTCACAACTTCAAGAGATTTTCTTTGCATAATTGAAAAGGGGAAAGGATACTTCAAAATAATGATGAAAAAGGTAACCTATTTTTTTCCCATTCCCCCTCTCCTGCATCACATATGCATACTTCTAAAGAGGTAAGAAGAATGAACTTCATTGCCACTTTGCTGCAAATGTCTGTAGAGACAAACTTAAACAATGGTTTATTTCTCAGAATAAATAAAACAAACAGGAGCTTTTTTTCCCTGGAAATTTTGGCATCATTTACCGATATGAAACCACAAAAAGCCTCTGGTATTTAAAAGTGATTAGGAACCCAATCCAGCCAGCCTTTTTCCTGTCCACAGCTCAAATGAATTGGCTTACTCTTAGGAGTGAACACAGGGTGAGAGCACAGGGTTTTTCCCTTGGCGTGGGTGGCTGCTGTGCACCATTCATTGCCCAAGCTCATCCTGTCAGAGCAATAGAGCTCAGAGTTTAAGCTGCCCTTCAGTCCCTGGTTTAGCATAAGATGTTTATAAGCGCTCTGGTACCTTGTTAATGCAACAGTTTACATTGATTATAATGACACAAAAGAAGTAATTAAGGGAGAGTATTTTAACTGTACCTGAATTTAACTTGTCCTCTGTTGCCATTCAGATCATCTGGTGTGTATATAACCTCACCTTGAAAACATATATGTAAAGATAGAAGGTACAAGATAAAAAAGAAGATAAAAGTAGTACGGAAATATAACAATATTATATGTGAGAGTGTGCAGGTCTGGCTGACTTCCTCCTGTCAATACCAAGACAACTCTTACATGCACAGAGTTTCTTTGAGTTAGCATGTTGAATAAATTCAACCCTGGCAATTCTGCTGACAACCAGCATTAAGGTTATAGACCATAAATCCATAAAAATATTTTCTCCCATCTATTGTGAAATTCTGGAAGTGCAGCTCAAAGAAATGGAAGAGATATAGCAGGCCTGAAGCAAATGCTGAAGAGCTTGTGATCTCCCCGTGCTTATTTATGTGATGAGTCCTAATAACATCGGCATTTCCTGCAAGTCACATTTGTATGGGAGTCTTTGGAGATTTGTGGCAGAGAGGGTGATGCATCCTTTCGTCTGTAACCTGTGCATGCCTTTTAGGGGTTTCATAGGTCTATCCAGGGATCCCTTGCAGTTAAATATCTTAGTGTCGCTTCCACACATTGAGGTAATCGCCACAATGGAAGATGCGTGTGTTATATGCTTAGACATATACTCATGGAAAGTGTAGTATTTTTAAAGGCATGTAGTTTCAAATAACCCACTTTCATTATGTTCATAACTTAGTGTAGAATTACACAAAATTCGTAGTCCATGCTAGAATAGGAGTATTTAGTACATAAACTGTTTTGTGGGATATGAACTGTAGAATGCTATTGCCATTAACTTTGCAATATCAAACTTCATGCAGAAGTTTGGTTGATACGCTCAGTACCAAGTGCCTAAATATTAATGGAACTAGCACAGATTTTCACATCAAAAGCATGCAAATGTTCAGAACTGGTTATTTACTTTTTATAGTTAAGACCAAGAAAAAGAGTCTTAAGTAAAATATTATAGCTTTAATTTTTGGATGGACTTATTATAAGGAACCTGGTAAGGTTTGTTAAAGAATTATTTGAAGAAATTGACAGCGGTAATCTGTATAACACTGGAGCAAAACCTATGCCATTTTCATATGAAGGTAGATACTTTTGAAATATCTTCTGTGTATTTTGTGTACCAAACAGAACTTGTTTCAGTACAATATTTCATGCTGAAAATAATATTCTGCCAAGGGTATAAAATACGAAGATTGATTTTAATTAAAATTTTCAGTCAGGCAGGCATTGGTATATACTAAAAATCAATAACTATTTTAATCTCTTTTAAATCTTATTATTTATTTCTATTCTAATAGAGGGTGGGAATAAGAAGCCCCCCTGGAGACAAAACTAATATCTTTGTATTGAAATGGGTATTAAAAAATCACATTATGTACTTAGGGACTCTAAATTGCACATTCCTGGGTGCTTTATTCTGTGCCCATAAAGAGTCCCATGGAAACTGAAGAGGACTGTTCATATGCATGAACTTAAAAGGTATTCCTAAGCACTTGTAAGCTTAAGGGCTGGTTTAAAAAATGCATTAAGGATCCATCATCTTACTGCCTTTATATTTCCAGTGAAAAGAGCATTTGGTATATTACATCTTTTTTTTTTGTATCAGACAAAACTGCTCTGTAACCCTACACATCACAGGAGAGAAATTAAATGCAGGAAATAGAAATCACTGTCAGCCCAATTGTATAAGTTTTCTAGGGAGCACGTTTTTTCAATATCTTAAAGCCACTGTTCCAGATTGTATTTCAGGGACAATATGAGAGTTTAGACTTAGAAAGTGACACCAGGGATCTAGGCACTGGAAAGCATTGCCTGTCAGTCACTTCTGAGGACAACTTGAAAAGGATTAATGCAACAAAATAAATTGCGCATGAACTGAAATGACTTGGTAAAGCTGAGTCATAGCAAAAACTTCTATGATGCTGACTGTCTGAGAAACCAGGCCTTTCTTTTTCATAATGGCACAAACTACTTTTAAAAACAGTCAATAGTGCTGTTTTCTGGTAATGCAAAAAACCTTTCTTTACAGAGAAGACTGAGATTTGTGATTTAGTCCATGTTAAAATGCAGGCAAAGGACCATACCTGCCCACACACTGTGTTTTTTATTTATCATTTGCAGAAATGCAACATTCCAGAGGAAATAGCTTGAAAGGAAAAAGGCGATTGGGCCCATAGATGAGTGGGGTTCCAGATGTAATTCTTGGGGTTTTTTGCCGAAAGGAAATGACCTTATAATTAATAGAAGATGGTATGATCAACCAAATAAAACTTTCCATTCTGAAACTGCAGCATGGGGGTTTTTGAGCATACGGAAGAGTGGAAAACACTTTTAGTATGGTCATACATTTAGCTGAGAATGAGCAAATAGATTATATATAAAGAATGCTTTTTCTGGTGACTGGGAGCGCAGTTCAGAAACAAATCCCTTAAACTGCTATTAATAGCCGTCTCAGAGGAGTGAGATATTTCATCTGACTCTGCCCCAGTTTGAAGACCTCTCAGTAATATGAAGAAATTGAAGTAAAACTATATGAAACTCATTTGTCCTAATTTCTAGGGCCTACTAAGGAAATCCATATTGCAAGTCTAATCTAAGGAATGATGCTTTAGAGGACTACTCCCCTGCTCCCAAACATGAAGCTTTCTTCCCAGCAGCTCTTCTCCTTTGTGCTAGAGAGGTTGTGATTTTATTTTGTATTTCCAATATAAATGAAACTGTATCATCTTGATAGAAGTTGGGAACATTTAAAATTCAAGATACAGTTTCTACATAATGGCAGAATTGTATTGAGGCACAACCTACAAGCACCGCTTTCTTTTCTTGCTGCATTAATTCATTTGGTGACAATCTATGTGTGGTCTCCTAGTTCAATTTACATTCAGTCAAATGGCTAAAGAAAGCACTGTCTTTTTTTTTGGAGGTGATAACCTTGCAGAAAATGCACTTCTTCAGAAAACTGCCTCCTATGTTTTCATTACTCTGGCAAACTGATGGAAATTACCAGAATTGTGTGTCAATTAAAAAAAAAATAACATTAGGAAACCTGTGTGAAATCATATGATGGCACCAGAAACTCAGAAAGATTTAACAAAAAAAACCTGAAATGAAACAAATTCCATGGTGTCCTGAGTGTTTTTGAAAGAGTTTGAGCCAGGAAAACCACTAATCTTTAACAGCCAAAAATATTGTGGATTTCTGCCAACCTTGTCTTTCTAGGTTTGTGTCAGTCCATATTTTTCCTGTCTTTCTGTTGGCTACTTGCATTCTCAGTACCTTAACTAAAGGGTAAGGAATAAAGCTATACTTGGCCAGCAGGCCATACTGATGAGTCAATATACACTGTTTTCTTGGAGGCCAAAAATACCTTTCTTATGATGTAACCATGGAATTTTATTTAAATTGACAACTAGTACTTATAGTAAGTGCCCATGCTAAAAACCAATGGTCTGGCATAGAGGAGACAGCGGAGCTCAGGCATTATGTCCAGTGACATCCAGTCAAATGGATACACTGTGCAAGGTAGCCACAAAGTTTACAGGTTTCTATTGGATTTTGAAGCATAAAACTCAAGAAAGCAGACTTTGCAGAGAGAAGTAAAATTTCATTAGATGAACTGATAGACCAAGCATGCTCCACTTGGTCATAGAATCTCTGTAGTATATACCAGCAATGTCTGTTGCATCTTTCTAAACAGAAAGTACATCACTTCCATTTCTGCCTGCATTGTGGAGATTTTAACAGGTCATTTACAGTGCTTGATGACTGACAAGAACAGCATAAAGTTCCTGCTCAGCCCTGCTCACTTTCTAGCACTACAAGTAAAGAACAGCACAATCTCACTTTGGATGCAAAAGGAAATATCTGTTGAATAAAGTCAACACTTGAACTGGAGAGAGGGTGTGAACAACAGTAGACAGATATCTGTAAGTAATTTTGTGCATGGATATGCTGGTTGTGAGAGAGGAGTGCTGCTTTGCAGGTGGGTAACTCATGGATGAGTCAGGAGCAACTCTGGTGACAAACCTGCAGGAAGTGTAATTCACATAAACCCTTCACACTTGAACTGCCTTCAGAAGTGTGTGTCTGCAACACCAAATACTCTGCTTATCCACAGCTAATAAAAGTCTTCACAAATCAGAGAGCTGAGATCAGTCAGACTACAAGAGCAAAGCCTGTGAAAGTGGCCTCATGTTACTAAAAGAAAGTCACAAACAAAATTATCATTCTCAGAAAGAGCTGGGAATCCCCCCCCATCAAAAAAAAAAAAAAAAAACAAACAAAAGAAAAAAAAAACTCTCAGGGTCCTAGCACTTCTGAGAGTTCATAAGGTTATGGAAATGCTGCAGGTTTTGTTTCCTTCTTTTTTCCCTTCGAAGAAGGGAAGAGAGAATGACATAAACATAAAATTAGCTTTTAACCCTAAAAGAACTAAATCACCTGGAACTTTGTAAGACTGTTTTTCCCCGTTCTCTCGGAGGAAGATGCTGATGTGCTTCTGCACAAGTCCTGTGCCGCCCTCTGGTGCCCGCTGCCCGTCTCCGCTTTCTCCGCCGGGAGCGGGGCAGGACGGGGCGCTGGGGAAACGGAGGGAAAATGCCATTTCCACAGAAAGTGCCGATCCTGCCCGTGCTGCTCTGTTCACCTTGGGTGGTACTTACACCGGCTTGCACCTCCTGGGAAACGCATTCCTTCGTTTGCTGGAGGTGTGCCCTTTACGTGAACCCGGACCTGGGTGTCCCCGGTAATCCCGCAGCTTCCTCTTTCCTGAGCAAAGCAGTTTTTGTAAAGCTCCAGATTTGCAGCTCTCAAGATCTCTGTAGAAATGCCCCAGACGAAGCTCTCAATCAAGCAAGAAACTGTAAACTGGAAGCCTGGAACTCTAAGCAAGCAGAGCCTTTTGTGCATCCAACAACGCCTTTGGAAGAGATCCACACTGTTGTTTGCATTGCAGGGCAGCCGACCAGCCTTAGTCATGGGCCAGGAACCTGTTTACACTGGGTTTGCAGCGTGGTAATAACAATTTACAACTTCTGGAAATGAAGGGGTTTTGATTTGGGTGGTTTTTTGTTTTTGTTTTAAACTATGTGACATTAGCTGTAAAGAAAACAGTGGAATTCCCAGCTGTATTAGCCCTGGTAAACTGAGCTGAGAGTTTGTTGTCGCTGATGCTCCTGTGGTTTCTGGTGTGTTGACACTGAAATCATGTTCAGTAATAGCCAAAATAGTAAAACACAAAATACAAATCCCCTATCTAAGAATCTCATTCCATAACTCCGTTTTTCGTCTCTCCTTAAATCCTTTTGGATGTGTCTTGCAACCCTCCCACTGCACAATTCTTCTTCAATGTTATTTTCAAGAATTTTGCTTTTTTTTTTTTTCAGAAGGCAGCCTTCCATTTCCCAAGGATGTTCCTAAACACGCTGCTTCTCTTTTGCTACTTACTTTTGTTATGATGACACACTTTTATAAGTGTTTGAGCCTTACAATGTCGATCAAATTAGAATCTCTGCAGAGAGGAAGCAATGTAAATTAATATGAGGGCTTGTGAGACATGTTGGCTTCTGGAGGTCCTTGGCTGTTCAGCAGCCAGCAGAGCTCAAAACTGAGACTGAACAGAGGAGATGAGTTAACATCAGAGAAGGGAGCCAAAAGCTCTGAAAGAAAGAAGAGGAATAAGAGTGTGACCACTCCATCATGTGGCATGTTCCTGTCTGTGTCTGTCACGATGGGAGGAGGTGGGTTATTGAGCAAGCCACGCTTTTTCTCATTGCCTGTAATTACAGATACACCCATAACTGCACACACAAGCTTATCACAAAGAGGATTTCACCTCCCTTTGGACATGAGCAATGCTTCTACAGTTTCTGTTGCAGGCAGTACCTTTGTGCAGGTGGAATTTGGTAGAATTCTCCAGAAAGCTGTAAAGTCTTAATTTTAGTTTCCAAGCTACTGTGGTAATCTTGTCTAAATTATTCAGTACTGTAGCCCAGATATCAGTTCTGGGTCACCTCTTAATAGTGACCTTCTCCACTCTCAGGAATCCCACAGTGACAGCAATATTTTTGGAAACATAGTCATAACAGGAGGTTATACACACAACAGTCCTGTCTCTATCTCACTACTGTTTGTACTCACGCAGAGTCTAAGGAAACGAGCAGCTCATAGTCACACATAGGTCACCTGTGTTTCCACAGTGCCACACAGCACCACATGCACAGAGACTGGAAGGCTAGCTGTCATTCCATCTACTTTGCTGGTAGGTCTGAGGATTTACCTCCCCTGCAACTTTGAGGGGGTTCAAATCCTAGATCCAAATGAGGCATATTGAAAAAAAAACCCCAAACATCACTTCCTGTATAAGCTGAGAGCAGAAACTTTAAGGCCTGCAAGTTATAACTGCTTATGACTTACTTCTGGTGAAGTCTGGACCTGTCCTACATGCCTACAGACAGTGTCCACAGCTGTCATTTTTCTAGCCAAGAGCTAGATTCCTAGCTTTTTCCAACTGCCAACTCAGTCCTTGGACCTCTCCTTGGCATTTCCTACTGTGGTAGCTACGGCTCCTTGATGAAGCTGTCAATGTGCGTAAGGACTTGCTGAACTGGGCGCTTAGGGTTCAATCCATTTATTCACTGGATGCAAGAGGAAACTTCTTCCTGACATTGCTACAAGTGCAAAGGGACTACATAGATACAAAGATACGTACAGCAAAGTGAAGGAGACTACACCCCACATTTTCTTTCATAGCTTTTTTCCTCCCTGGCACTGGATAAAGAAGTAGTTCTCCTTCATCACTGAGCATTAAAATCATCACAGCCAGGTAAAATTAATATTGTCTCGACATTTAAGGAAACAGACCTAGATCAGCAAAGCATATCAACAGGCTTGATCAAACACTTATAACACTTACTGATATTTTCTAGTTTTATTTTCATGTTTCCCTAAGAAAATGAATGGGAACATGGTAAATACATGCACACATTTTCAACTAAGGTGTGTTGCATTAGTTTAATATGAGTTTTAAACATTTTTTAATGAGCAGTTTGAGGGTTGCTACCCCACTGACTTCCAGATTTTAGACCCAAGATCAATTTTATGCTCTTCCAGTTTAGTCTGAGGTAACAGCAGTTACTCCTATTTTTAGCAACTAACAGTTTTGAAATTAACATTTATTTGATGCTGAATCTTCCATTTGTTTCCAATATAGGAAAAAGATTATCCCCACATGCATTTGGCTGCATTAAACATTAATAAGAAAAAGGAAAGAGCAGATCTTTGAGAATTCAGTTAACATTTGCTAGCACTTCATTAACTAATGCCAAATGCAGGAAGGAAGTAAACATTCCATTCTTTAAGAAAATTAATGAATGTTAGTGCATTATTATATGGAAAAAAATAACATAGGAAATGTTATCACAGGCAGAAAGTGTATTATTCCATTCAGATACCAGAGAAGGAGAGGGAAAGCAAACTCTAACTAACTTCAGTTTTGACCAGCTCGTACAGTTACCACTGTTGTTTTACAGTAAAATTTGCATTGTAGTTGTTTCCATCAACAACAAAAAAAATCTGGGTCTGGGTTTGCCCTTTGCTTTCCCTGGCTGTAGCATGCACTGCCCATGGTAGTGGTGAGTTCATCTCTGCCTGCTCTCCCTGTGCTTGCAGAGCCAGGTGTGGTGCAGGGATGTGCCGGCTGGCCTGGCCGCACTGTTCTTATTGCTGCCACGGCTGCAGTTGAGCTCTGAGTGACCTGCATGGACACAGCCAGCCCTGGCTGCCCAGAGCTGTGATGTTTTTATCCACAGTGTCATCTAGAGAGTCCTGCTGCAGATAACCTAGTACTGGGAAGAGTGCCAGCCTCTGAATAGCTATGGTCTCCAGAGATAAAACTGAGCAACTTTCCTCTGCTCCCAGTTATCCCTCTCAACCAGCAACTGACTGGGACGCTTGTTGGCCACAACTGTGTTGAAATCCAATGTCAAGCGCTGCTGAGATGGCTGTGCTTCCATGATGATCCCTGACTTCCCACTGGGCTTAGGACTGCTGACTGGGCAGTGAACTGCCCTGCACACATGTAGAACAACAATACACCCATGTATCTCATCATCTGCATACAACTGTTTGTAAAACTGAAAGATTAATAGTCACGCTATCCAAAACAGAACTACAATAAGTATCAAATGTATAATGCTTCTTGGGATAAATAAATCTTGTGAGTCACAGGGAGCTCCAAGAGCAGAGACTATCAATTTCAGAAAAGAACAGTGGTGCAAATGTTATGGCCTTTTAGGGACTGCATGCTTGAAGGAACATGCCATCACAACATTCTGTCTTTTACCTCTTCTTTTCTCTTAGAGCTTTCCTGAACCTCAATGCTTATGTGCTTAGCTGAAAGGGAAATCCACAAGAACATCATACACTGGGTTTCCTAAACTCATAAGGCTGTAATGCTCTCTGATTATGTTTTGGGATCAAAAGACAGGACCTTTTATCCCCTCACCCCAATATATGGCCTGATGAGAGTAGGTGCAACTTCATTTCAAGGGCTTTAACTTTTCCTAGTTTGTTATGGTGCCAAGTATCTTTCAATCACAGCAATAAACAGAACGTCCAGCACCTTGTGATAACAAATCCCAAAGCTACTGCTGTGGAGGTTTGACCTTCAAAATTAATCAGGGTTGGATTTCATTTATAACTGTATTTTTCATGCACAACTTTCAGTAATCTGCTGATATTTGTAATGGTGTAAAAGCACTGGTAAAGAAATGTTCACAGTGTGCAGTTGCTCAGCTGGATTCCTACACAACCTTAAGAAAAACAAAAACTGGAGGTAATTAGTATCTATAAGTATCTGATGTAGATGGATCCAGGCTCTTCTTGGTGGTGCTGAGCAGTAGGACAAGAGGCAATGGGCAGAAAATGACGCCCAGGAAATTCCACCCGAATATGAGGAAGAACTGCTTTACTGTGTGAGTGACTGAGCTCTTGAACAGATTGCCCGGAGAGGTTGTGGAGTCTCCCTCACTGGAGATATTCACAAACTGTGTGGAGGCAATTCTGTGTAATGTGCTTGAGCAGGGAGATTGGAGCAGATGACCCACTGTGGTCCCTGCCAACCTGACCCATTCTGAGATTCTGTGAAATATCACCTGGGAAAGGCTGGTCACTGGAGAAATGCCTCTCTGCCTGGCCAATCTCTAACCTGTCCACTGGAAATACTCGCACTAGGGAAGGTAGAGCATAACTGAGTGCTGGGCTGCTACTTCATACACGGGCTTGTGGGCACTCCCAGTGGTGACTGGAAGCTACGGCTTGGTGTGGACTTGCCCAATCCTCTGTATTACGGACACATTCTCTCCAGGCTTGGGTGGGTCTCCTGAGGATTTACACTTGTTGCTAAGCAGTAATTACGTGAATTTGAAGAGTCTGTTTGGAGGAGAATGGTGATTTAGGTGCCATACAGAGATAGTGTAACCCTGAGACTTTCTCATCCCTAAGAAAACTGGAAAATACAAAGTGATGGCACAAGCAGCAGGAAACTGGTATTGAGCCCTGTACCAGATCCTGTGCTGGAAGAAAAAGGGCATTTCTAAAGCTATAAACCTTTGCAGGGCGAAGTAGCAAGGAAGTCTGTAGTTTCCTTCTCCTGCTCCGCACCAGCCTGGGCCCTGGTGCTGAAGGTAACAAGTGGGAAAGGGTGTATGAAGTGCATTCCAGGGCATGACAACTCTGAAACCTCCAGCATTTCTCCAGGAAAAGAGGGAAGAGAGGGGGGCAGAACACGCCTTCGACTTTTACCTTTCTCTATATGCCTTGATCCACAGGATGAACTGATGTGAAATAGTAGGGTAGCCTTAAGAAAACAGCTACTATTTCTTTCAAAAAGAGATGTATTTATTTACACAACGAATACAACACCGATTCAGTGACAACTGCAATGTTACCAATTGTCCCAAAGGTAAAGCCACAGCTTAGATTGGATGTACAGCTAATATTATCCATGAAAACTTTATTGAAGCCAGTGCTAATTTACATGGCTTCATCTTGTATGATATGTGGGAAGAAAACCTAGAGGCAAAGTCACTGGGAAAGAAAGGACAAAAGAAAGTTAGTAACCTTCACTTTGAGGTTTAATTTATAATTGTATATTTATAAATTAAAAACTTTGGGGTTGGGTTTTTGTCTTTTTTTTTTTTTTTTGCAAGTTTCTGCCTCAAATTAAAATCAGTTAGTGAAGTCCTTCACTGTGAACGTGAGGTCAATTACTGTAAGGATTACATTTGTCTTTAATGAAGTGAATCTTACTGCTATTGCTCCTCCTCAAGGATATTCTAATAAATTAAGTCTTTCTTGCATCCTAATGAGTTTCAAGCATATTAGAAAATTGTGAATAAATAAAAAATCCAAAAATAATTTTTAATTATGCAGGGATTGTCCCCAAAAAGAATCTATCTCAGACAGGAAGGTGGCTTTAAATACCTGGTGGTTTAAGAAGAACAATTTCCAAAGGGAGTATTAGAAAATTAATCTTTACAGATGCAAAACTCATGGCACCAATTAATTAATGAAGTTGGAAATCAGCATAATTTTAGTACAAAATTAGATAAAAAGCTGCTAAAACACAAGCATCTAAAACAGAAATTCTGATTTTTTTTCTTCTTGGTTATACCAGAGTAAAGCAGAAACTAGACTTTGGGTTAGAAGAACTTCCTGAAAAACAATCTTTTCTATCTGCACAATTAAGACTGAGATGAAACATACCTTAGGCAAAACCCCCTTAGTTATTGTGAAGTATCAAATCATCACTGAAATAACTGGAGCTGTACTGATAAATCCTGGCAGAGCACCTGAGCCATCCAGGTTTCTATGCAGAAGAGAACTGCAGTTTGGCACCTGCCTATTCTATGGATATTTCAATATCCACGTGGCTTCACCTGATTATAAAATGAGCCAAATCCGAAATCATCAGACATTCTTCTTGCTAACCTGCCAATTTCTGCTATCCTTTTCTCTGCTTCTGATTTTAAGCCTGATTTCTGCATTTAATACCAAGTCTGATTATCTCGGCTGAGTTAAATAGCTCGGGGTTTTTTGGTGCAGTAGCTAATCCATCTTTGTGCAGCCATGCAAAAGTATCACTGACAACTACCACAGAACTTACACCTCAGCAACAAGCCAGCTGAAGCTGTGTGAGTGGGTAAAGTGCCTCTGAACTCATGTCCATAGGGCATAAATCCAAGCTGGAAAATCCAACCAGACTTCCATCTGAGTGGGAGGAGGCCTGGTTAATTTGATTAGAAAGTGGCTAAGGTACCCATTCCTGCTACCACTGCTAAAATAATAGTAGGTGAGGGCAAAAAATAGAGATGACACATTTGAAACAATCTAAAAAGAAGCAGTCCCCAAATTTACCTGTTCCACAAGCTTCCAATGCCTTTACAACAAGGGATGTGGGTTTTCTTATGACTGTTTCTCCAACAATAGAAAATGACTTGATGTCAACTTCTGTTTTTGAATGGCACGGACCGAGTTGGGTGGAGGAGGAAGGAGCCAGCCAAGAGGAAATTTGAGGCTTTTTTGTTTCTCACTGTAAGCAGGTATGCGTTGACTGTACTGCTTCCAAAGGCGTATGCTGCAACTCAGCATTAATAATAGCTCACAAAAATGTGGCTAAACCTGTACAATACACAAGATGTAGTCATAGCACCCTGTAGGACAGCACTCATTATAGGACAACCTCAAGACGTCTAAGTAGTAAATCCTCTGCCCTCTGCAAGTCCACCGCATTTACAACCTACTTGTTCCCGAAGTCCTCTGTCTCAGAATGAACCTGTCTAATAAAGGCAACAGAAATCAGGGTCATGGGGTTTTCCAACAAAATGTTTTTACTGGAAACTTCCATTTCTGAGAACTAAAATGGTTCTCAAAAATGTAACTGTTAAAGAACAAGGAAACAAGACATCCTGAGAAGATACTCAGTGGGCTCTGGTGCTGCCACATATTGTAACGCTTGTATTACTTGTGGGTTTTTCAGTCAGATTCCTGCACAGCCTTGCCACGTGGAGTAAAACATAATCCCTAAAGTTCCTGCCGCAGAAACAAGGGTCTGGTAACCCTGAGGTTTTATCTTCCCTGAACCTTAGCTTTAGACTCTGCAATGCAGAGCTGCAAAGCCTCAAAACCCAGTTAATTCAACCAGAGGTTTCCAGACATATCTGACAAATGGCCCCTCCTCTCACTGGATCTTAAAAGCCATGTGCCAGTCATGGAAAGTGAACTTTCAAGCTCCATTTTATTCCTAAACAAAAGATTTTAACTGTTTCCAAAACTTTTTTTGGCTGGTTTGGTTTTTTTTTTTTTTTGTTTGTTTGTTTGTTTTTTTTTTGCTTGTTTGTTTGTTTTTTTGTTTTTTGTTTTTTGTTCTGCCACTGTGGAACATTTAGAACATTTTTTTCTCTATTTGTCCTTACTCAGAATCTTTGGTTTCCCAATAAAAAGGAAAAGTATTATTTTCACCAGCTTTAATCAAAGTCCAAAAATAGAAAGAAAGAAAGAAGGAAAAAACTCCCAAACCTGTAGTACGGTCCCCTACTTGGGAAAGCTGCATAACTTTCCCTCCTAACAGCAGAATTGTATCGCTGGTTAGAAAGAGCAACGCTCAGAATGGTTTTGCATTGGAAATGTGGATGAGCAGAAGAGCTATGGTCTTTGTCATCATAATCAGAAAACAAAAAGTTGATCCTGTTAGCTATATAAGCTAAAGATTTGTATTTCCCGGCTTTTCATTTAAGTGCTTTTTTTTTAATCTTGGCCAGTGAATACAAAATTAGTGAAGAGGCTTGAGATGATGTGAAAAGAATGAAAAAAACACACTTTTTTAAATTCATTGAAATCTTTTCATTCAACAAACTCAATTTTTGACATTATATTCAGATTCACTAAATTTTTATTTTGGAATATTGTGGAGGAGGAGAAAGTTGTCTGTGATACACTTCGGTCTGGTGTCCCAAGAAAGTAAGGATTACATTATCATGCTCGTGTGTCTCTGCTTGCCTGTCCTCCTTCACTCTTCCCACACCCCCAAAAGGTTTTGAATCCAGTTTTGATGAAATGTGTCAGAATGTTCTGCAATTCTTACAGTTTCACCAAAGTAGGCTTGTGAGTAAATTTGGAAAAGAAACTCTATTAATAGACCATTAGAGAAGTGTCTTGGGGTGACTTCATGATGCTGTATCCCCTATCGAAGAACAAATATAAATCTTATTAAACATGGAAAAATCTGCACCAGAATCTCTCATTATAGTCCCACCACTTACAAATCAGCTCGTTACCAGTGTTGGGGAATTCAGGTTGTCTGTGTGATGGTCTTCTGGCTGAATGCATGGGGTGAATCCAAAAGTTTTAAAGAAACACGAAAAAATAAAGCAAAATAGAGACAAGGAAAAGGATCTGAAGAAAGAGTAGGGGAGACAAATATTAAGGAATTGCCTTCAGCTGGGAATGGTCTAAAAGGATGTTTTCTGCCCACATCTGATCACAGTGAAAAAAAAAAGAAAAAGAAAAGAAGAAAAAGAGTCCAGACTATTGTTATTGAATCTAGAAATCTACTGAGGCTGTATGATCTATGAGAATTACGGAGAAGTTTAAAGTGCAAAAAGGCAGGCCCTGAAAGAGAAGAAAAAGCCTCCTCATCACACAGCACATTGCTGGCAGACAGTGATGGAGATCTAGGTTGAAAAGAAAAAATGTGCTTTCAAGGAAATATTCAGAGATAGAACGCTGAACCCATTTCATTCTTTTTTTAAAATGTATTATGACTGTGAATAGAGAAACAGTCATGTTTTGTAAAAACTCTTCACAGGTTATTAGTTAATCACTTATATATCTTCCACAGGAGTGGCCTTAAACTTCCAAGTGCAGCTGGGCTTTGCCACGAGCAAGACAGGGAGGGTATGGCAATACTGGGATCCCGCTAGGAGTGGTTGCACTAGGGGCTCATACAGCCCAAGGCAGAGGAAGAATGAAGATCACACTTGAGAAGGGTTGAAAGTAGGGATTTAAAAAAAAACATAGGTAGCAGTGCACGTCTGAGGGAAACATGGTCCCAAAGCCATTTTAAAAGGAAAAAAAAAACCAAATTGGAAAAATGACCTTTGAATTATTGATAGAGGAAACAAGTCTTGTTTTGGAGCAGCTCCTGGTGAGTTCCCACCCCACCACTTTCTCTTCAAAACAAAACTCTCCACCGTAAGTAGCTCTTACCCAGGTTTGCTGCCTGGGTGTACTAATCAGTGGAATTAGAGGATCGGAACAGAGCCAAGTGACAGCGTGATTGCCTGTGCAAGGCAACATAAACAGCCAGGGTGTATTGAGTGATCTGTAGCAATGGCCCCATGACAGTATGCCTTCGTAGTAAGCAAAAGCAGGATAAACTGGTCTGCAATTACCAAGAGGGTTAATTCGCTCCTTTTAACATAAACATAGATCTAAAATGAGATTATATTACATCAGAAACAAGGCAAAGTTTGAAGATATTTGTTGAAAATTGGCCTAATGACTCTTTTGTCATTGTAATTCACGCCTTTCACCTTGCTAATATCCAGCAATTGCAAATTGGCATACTACCAGGAAATGCAAGTAGTATCTTTCACCTGTCCTGCTTGCTTTATCTACCCTTTCCCCTTCTTTCTTATGTACTTTTCAGACATGATAGACTTTCTTTTAAAAGCTGCTAGTCATTTCCAATTTGCAACCACTGTACAGCCAGCTGCCTGTTGCTTGTTTTTAAAACATGAGCCTTTTTTTTTTTTGCTGAGCTATTGACATCAAAACACCTGTGCAACTCTGTGCATTTTACAGCCCCTGTCTTGACAGCAGATTGCACCAAAAAATGCCATGATTCCTTAACGTGTCCTACGTACCCACCCAGGACACATGTCCTACAAGCATTTTGTTGAAGACAACAGAGAAACTCATGAGGACTATTTCTGGAGGTACTACACATTATCAAAGCTTTTGTAAAGCTGGCACAGAGCCAGTGGCCTGACCCTGTCTTTGTAGAGACTCAGAAGGGAGCCCAAGACGTGAGCTGGTCTGCCAGCGTATGGAACACCATACGAGGGGTCTCCAGCCATGAGCACCTCCACTGTGGGATGTGGAGAGCACATGGTGGGCAGCAGGTGTGCTGGTGTGGGGATGAAAGCCTGGAGAGGTGAGGAAGGAAGGCAGCACAGGCTGTTTTGAAGGTGATATTGCTGAGCAGGGCTGGGCCCCAGCTGCCCACCTCTCCTGGTCCCCTCCCACAGCAGAGAACCCACAGCCCTGCAGAAGCTGTTATCATCCACTACCACCAATTACTTGCAGAAATTCTCCTCCCTTTACTCCTCCAGCAGATGTCTTGTGGCTCAGATTCAGGAAAATCACTACACCCATCTCGGACACAGTAGACACATCTTTCAGTGGCACTAGAAGCGAGGAAGGAATTTGCCATGCCCTTATAAAGGCAAATTTTCCATGTATGCAGAGTCACATGGACTGCAGGATTAGGAATTGCCCCGTTTCAATTAACACAGGCAGGCTGTGCTGCCACTGTGCCCTGAGGGTGATGGTAACATCTCCTACATCTATATGTCTTTATATTCTATAGTTTGTTATTTATTAAGGGTTTCTTTCCAGAAGAATCATCAGCACTAACCACACCAGACAGAAGAGGAGTGCTCTTTGCCAGGAAGCTTCTCCTCTCAAGATTCCAGTTTCATGAATCAGATATCTGTTTAACTCATTTTATCTGGCACAAAACACAGCGGATTCATTCCGTGCAGAGAAGTAACATGAGAAAACAATGCAAACATCTTTCAGGGGGCCATAAGCTGGTATATGAAGGGAAGAAGCCAGTATATCAAATCCAATTTGCTAACTGTCTTTTTTTCAAGCACACAGGACTTGCCAAGTAGATTCACTCTGCTGTCAGTTTTTAGCTTTCTTTCTCTTCCTTATCACTCTGTTAGGAATCAAAACTCATGTTTTGTAAACACCTGCACCCCAGTTTAGGAAAGAACTGTGGCTCTGGGGGGCAGCAGGAAGAATTTGCAAGAGTTTTGTTAAAGTGCTGACATGCTCTCAGCAGATATAGGGGTGTACCTGATTCAAACAATGTCTTACAGATCTGTTTTCCTCCCATGGCTAAGCAAGATTTAATCTGTTAGAAGGTTTGGTGGACATCTTTAAAAAACATATGGTATGGAAATAGCAAATTTTGAGTCTGCAATTAAAATGCAGCCTTGCCTTTCCACTGAGAGCGTGAGGTGCATGGTGTTTGCTTAGTCATCACAGTAACCAGCCTGGTGCATCTTTCCAGGTTTTCAATATTAGATTATCTGAGGATATAAAATCAAGTTGGCAGAATGAGTCAGCTGATAGATTATTGCCTAGTAAAAAAAAAAGCACAGGAATGTCATTATATTTGCCTACAAAGAACCACATGTACCTATGAGGTTGTAAAGATAATAAGCATGAACTCAAGTATTGCTAATATGCTCTGCTTCATGTCTCAGCTATTTCTTTTATATAATTTTTTGATAATATCCTAGAGTTGACAAAATACTTCAGAGAAATTAAACTGATGAATACTGTTTCATTGGTCTCATTAAACATTCAAGCAATACCACAATAGCAATGAAAGTTATTGTTAAAAAAACAAACAGTTCCAGCTTAATGGTATCAAACGCAGTAAAGAAAATGGCATATTAACGCCAATGTTAATAGCAGTACCGTTCAGATTGCTAAAATGCTTTTTTTCTATTTTGGACACCACACCTAATTGTCTCTTTTTGTAGAGCTCAAAAATAATATTTCACTTTACACGTAAATGTTATATATTCCCAGCTAGATCTGGGACAGATGATGGCTGTCTGGCCATTGCTGCTGCTGCTAAGCCTTTACACAGCACAAAAAAACCCAGCAGCAAAGCAAATGACAGTGGAATTCAATTAATAGTCCATTTGGAAGCTGGAAGCAGTTGTCTACTCTGCCACTGGGAGCCTGTACATTCTCCCAGTCCTTTTCCTGACATGCCTGTGGTATAGCACCTTGCCAGCTCTCCACAAGTTTTCCCTCAGGTCCAGTCTGGCCAAGGGAACAGATATGGTGGCCTCACTTTGCTCCCAAGGAGAGCTTCTCTGCATGCTGTCCCGTGGGACAGGTGAGCTCAAGCTGCAGACGGTCATTCAAGAAGACACTTTGGGAGAAACCTGCTCATCTTTCTCCTGCATTGGCCAGGGCACTTTAGGTACAAATACCATAATACCAGTGGGGTTCTTTAGGGAGAGTTGGAGGGAATCACACCAGCAAGGTGGTCTGAGTAAAACTGCAGGACTGATGGAAAGTGTTACCTGAGCTTCACCAGGGAACAAAGACCGTATTTTCACATAGATGTGGATTGAGTCCTCGCAGCCTTCAGCTGAGTCCATAGGCAGTGGGAAGGCCTGGCACACTTCCCACCAGGAGGACTTCGGAGGTAAAAGGCATCTGTGGAAGGCTGACCCTGACTGGAAACCAAGTGCTCATTAAAGCCAGTATGAGTCCCTCCCACAGGATGTAGTCCTTCAGGCTGCTCCAGTGTGTATCCCCCATGGGTCACAAGTCCTGACAGCAAACCTGCTCCCGTGTAGACTCCTCTCTCCACGGGGCCACAGATCCTGCCAGGAGCCTGCTGCAACACCGTCTCCCTGTGGGGTCCTTCAGGTACATCCACCTGCTCTGGTGTGGGGTCCTCCATGCGCTTCAGGTGGATCTGTGCTCCTCCATGGGCTGCAGAGGCACAGCTGCCTCACCATGGTCTGCACCATGGACTGCAGGGGAACCACTGCTCCAGTGCCTGGAGAACCCTCTGCCCCTCTTTCTCCACTGACCCTGGGTCTTCAGGGCTGTTCTTCTCACATATTCTCACTCCTCTCTCTGGCTGCAGTTGTTTTTGTGCAGTAAGTTTCCCCCCTTCTTAAATATGTTTTCCCAGATGTCCTGCCACTCTTGCTGATGGGCTCAGCTTTGGCCAGCAGTGGGTCCACTTTGGAGCCAGCTGGCACTGGCTCCATAGAACATGGGGGAGTTTCTAGCAACTTGTCACAGAATCCCTGCCTGTAGCCCTGTCTCCAGCTACCAAAACTTCACCATGCAAACCCAATACAGCATTCCACCCTTCCTGCCTCCCCGGGGGAAGGGCAGATATCTACACAGCTGGCTCATCCAAGGTCTTCTCCTCTCATGGTCAGGAGCAGAGCCCTCTCTGATCATCAGTGAGGGGAAGCTGGTATTGCAAAGGAAGAAAAAGCTAATGTGGAAGCAGCAAGGAAAAGCTGCAAACTATGATACTGAGGTGTGGAAGGAAGACAGCTTGTCTGAGCCCTCTCTCAACATACAAACAAATGCCAGAGGCAAAATCCAAAATGGCAGAGCAGAACCCCAGCTTCCACAGGCTTTTCTGTCCCAGAAGCCATGACTACCAGCTATTAAACAGAATTAATGGTCAATAGCTTCCTGTCATCTCAGATAGTTACAAAACAAGAGGGACACAGGTGCTGCCAGCCTGTCCTGTGTCATGACCATGGTGGCTGTCACTCGGCACGCCTGGGGAATGCTGCAGCTCCAGAGAAGCAGGGGTCCCTCACTGCTCCTGAGGGCGATCTCCACGGTTAGGACAGCAGCTTCCTACAGCAACATGCTTTTTTTCTTCCCCCTGGATAATTTCTCTTTAGTGAAGCCTAGCGAAACTGCCCAGTATTGCTTTGTCTGAGCATGAACTGCTTGTTCGATGGTTGGCTAACTGCTTCTTACAGTACTGTGGTGAGAGGAAAAAGCATGCCCTCATTAATTTAACAAGTAAAATAAAATTGAATGAAAATGAAAAATATTCTTAATGAAAGGTAGTTGTTCTCTTTTTTTTCAATAAAGAAGAAAAATCCAAGTAAGAATAGTGTCCCAAATAGTTCTGATAAACTTCAAAACTTCCACTCAAAGAAAAGGAGTTATTGGAAAACATTTCTGAGGCCAGAGAGTAATCTGTATTCATTAACAGGCAAAGTTCAAAAGATTAATCATACAGAGTCTTTGATATTTTATCTTGCAAAAGAATAATCCTGATAAGAAAAATGTTTTGTCAAGAGCACCCTCTGTTGAACACATGATGGTTACTCTGGAAGAGGGAACAAGATCTAACTTGTTGAAATGGCTTTGCAAATGCAGAAGAAAAGCAGGTTTTACTGAACACTGGTTCTAGACACTTCTTGGACTACCTCTGACACAGCCTCAGTGGAAGGAATGAAAATAGAAAAGCCATCTTGTTCATGCCATTTATTTTTTCTCTTTCTCATTTCTGCTGGTTTTAACATTGGGAAAGGATTCTCTAGGGGGATCATAAGGCCATTTGTCTCTGAATAATGAGAACAACAGGCAGCACAGTGAAAAGCCACACTGGGGGAAAAGAAATCCAAACCACAAGCCATCAAGGTGAGTTAGTACTTCCGCCCCTGGTTTTGCAAAGGATTAACTATTAATAAAGCTTTAACTAATCTCTGCTTTGTCTGTATGACTGAAATATTGATAATGGCCATACATCCTCTAGATTTGTTGTATTTCCTCTGTGGCAAGTCTGCAATAGTGAGTATAGCTCCAGGCTGTTCGTATGTTACTGAAACTCACATCACTGCGCTTTTCTGACCCTTTTTCTCCATTACCACTAAAAAGAAAAAGGAAAAAGTGTTTTTTTCCACTCAGACTCTACTGTCACTCTCTATGCCCACCATATATTATTTGCCTCCTCATTATCTCAGTCACAACAGCAAAAGGACAGAATGAAGCACCGAGAAAAAGCCTGGAGCTATCTTAGAATGCCTGAAGTCACAAGAATTACCTAACTAGCCAGCTTCCCTTTGCAATCAGATTTTGATATGATAACATGGCTGGAAATCTGTAAAGTGTTTTTAGTTCTGATTTCTGCCTCTGTCTTGTTTACATATTTTTGTCATCTCTAGAAGCTTTGAGTTTTATTTGCTTTACTTTGATTTCACAGATACTCTTATTCATGTTTTAGGTTGCATGAATGTCTGAGGTTTCTAGAACTAAACCTTGGTTTTCAGGACAACCCACAACTTCTAGTGCTACATTAAAAGCCTTTTAGCCACAACCCACAAAACATGCATCAGTATGGAAAAGTTTTATTGATAGCCTTTTTTTCTCTCCAGGTTAGAAGGTACCTCAAATTTCAGGACAACTTAACTTCTAGCCTAATAAAGACTCCTAGTGCTATCAGCTCTAGCCCAGCTTCTTCCCTGTGTCTTCTCAGTGTGGGAATCAGGGCAGGGAAGGTGGGCATCCATTTCCTTCCTAACAACATCAAAGGAGCTGCGGGGTCTTCAGTCACAGGTGTCTTGGAAACAGGCCAGCTACCGTATGTGGAAGCCAAGTGAAATGCATATGGCAGTCTTGGTATTTTCGGCTGTTGTGATCTCATAATACAACACCAAATAAAAAAAAACCAACAAAACAAAGTACATCAGATTTGACCTTTTCCAGTTCTGGACAAAACATATTATCAAGGTCAATTTTGGCTTTCATCTCTCTTCCAGTAATATGTGCCTCCCTAGCAAATATTTTATGAATCCCGTTGGTTTGTGTGCAGCAAAAACAAATGTTAAAGGAAACCAATCTAAAGGAAACGGTTTGGCTCTTGGAGTGTTGGACCTTTTGGTTAGGTTTTCTTCCTTTTTCTTTTTTTTTGATCTCTACTTTTTTCTTTTGTCCAGAAATTACAAAATTGGTTCCCAATGGAATACAAATGTTTATGACAATAAATCAGTTGACTTCACTGCTGCAGTGCCATCCAAAATGACTTTGTAATCTGGAAAAAAATAATTGTTCTGAGGAGAAAGGGAGCAATGGACATTTCCCAGGCTTTTTTGACCTTCTGAGCAAGAATTGGAGCTTGCCTAGTGGTTTAGATGCTAATCTATCTACCCAGTGTGTGGGTGTGCTCTGAGTCACAGCCAACATGTGCACTCACTTCTAAAACAGGGCTTCCTAAATATTTTTTTAAGGGTAGCTTTTGTTTAACTTTCATTTGGCAGAGTCCCACATTGGGAACGGTCAAAAGCTCAGGAAGGACCATATGTTGCGTGTAGAGCTGCTAAGAACAACTTTGAAAGTTTTCAAATCTTTTTCTCTCAAACCGAAGAAGAAAAGCCTCACCCTTCCCCTTAACATGATTCAAGATATTGCTTTTTTCTCACCCACTTGCCAGAAAACCACATCTGTCAGACTCGAAGTGTGCAACAACTGTCTGTCCACAGTGAAGATAAATGTCTTTTTGTCTGGGGTTTTTTTTTCAGTTGTTGGGGGTTTTTTGTTTGTTTTGTTATTTAGGTTTTTTTAGTGTTTTTTTTGTTTTTTGGTGTATTTGTTGTATTTACTTTTTTAACGCATGCCCAGTTACCAAAACTCAAGGGGCATTCTGCTGAGGATGCTCCAGGCAACCGTAACCATGTAAGTCTGAGCAAACAGGATGCAGTGGCCATATACAGGCAGCGGGTACTGTAGAGGTTTCTGCAATGAGAAGTATTTTTTTTTATATTGTTCTCCCTATTACATAACTGGGAACAGGGATAATGAACATGTTTCAGTCAAAGCATCACAGGTGTTACAAATTGCTTTCTCTCTTGGAGGCCCTGTTATTAACCCAGTTACTGCTGGTAATAACAGCTGCTGCTCTGCAAATAAGCCTGAAAAATGCACTGGGGCCAGATTCAATAAAGGGCTTAGGTGACTCAGCACTAAGTTGATGTAATACCTCGTATTTAAGATCTCAGGCCTTTGAGCAGAGTCTGAATCCTGAGCAATAGATCTATAAAGTGCACAAAGAGTGTTAGGCCCTTGCAATAACAGCCCCAAGCAGCTTCGCATGTACCTGCTTAGACCTAGCCAATAAAGCTAGCTGGGTGGGGAGAGAAACCTTAAAACCCACCTGTCAGACCTGCAAGGAGATACTTGCATTTTGTTGGGATCTGCAAACTGGATCCCTTCCAAAATATAACTTTGTGGGCTTTTTCCCCCCCTTTATTTATTTTCCTTTTTCTTTGTTCTCCTTCCCTTCCAAGATTTGTGCAGGCCTTATGCTTTTTAATGTTCCCCCTTTGCCACAGTTGCCACACAATCATAGAAGACCCTGATGCCAAAGCAGTGGCCTGGGAATTGGATGTCCTAAGTTTGGTTCCCTGCTTTGGCTGCACAGTGTGCGTGGGCAGGGGGCTTCATTTCCTGCCCACCCTCCTCCCTCCCGAGCTGATGCCATTAGCAGCTCTAAAGTAGGTCAGTGTGAGTGGGCTGGAGGGACGTGCTCCTCATCCTCCATCTGCAACTGTGCAGGAAACATTTCAAGATACACTAGTCCATAAAGAGAAAGAGCATATTAAGCAACCAAGTCAAGTCTCCTCATGCTCAGAACACTCACCTGGCATGAGGGCATCAGGTTTCTGGCCCTTGCCTCTGCCTGGTTTTCTGTGTTTTAACCACCAGTGGCTGAATGTGAATGACAAGAAAAAGAAGTCGCAGCAGGGAAACGAAAACTCAGGCCTGTCCAGCTCTGCGTTGAGTGAGTAACCAGCACCAGGCTGGTGGCGTGGTTGAAGTGGGACTGCCCATTGCCAGAGTAGCTTGGCATGGCTTTCTCTCAAGAGACTGAAAAGACTTGAACATTCCCTATTCAAACAGGGAATTAAAATCTCCCAGTCCTCTAAAGTAAATACTCAGTCTTCTATTTAGTGCTCAGGCAGAGGAGAAGAATTTAGCATTTTGGCAGCAAAAAGCAAGAGTCACTGCACATAATAAGGTGAGAAATATGCCCCTGAAAGCTGAGTATGCTTGGAGTACACTTGTGGGACCAATTTTCCCTACAATAGTCTTAGTTAGGGATATGTACAAAGTGACCCTTGAATTACTCACTCAACTCCACTAAGATGGGACATCTCAGGATTTGTACAGCTTCAAGATCTTGGTAAACTGAAGAGCAAATAAGTTTTTGAACCTAATCACCACCAGCTTTGTTGGGATTTTAGTCTTAAATGTCTCAGCTGGGCCAAGTCTCAGATCAGGAAAATACCATCAAAACGGATTTGACACCTTTCTCCTTTTAAATGAGCAGCAAGGGATAGAGTCTCCTGCAGACTGCAGTGGTCCAAACTCCATCCCTCTGGAAGGAAACACCATGCAAAATTTTGTTCTCAGTTACCTCATTACAATTTTGACAGCATAACGGGGCCAAAAATATGATAGCAGGATTGGTTTGTGAGGGTTTTCTTGTTTTGTTTTGGTTTTGTGTCTTGTTTTTTTTTTGTTTTGTTGTTTGGGGTTATGGGTTTTTTTGTGTGGTTTTTTTTTGGTTGGTTGGTTTTTGGTTTTTGTTTTTTTTTTTTTTTTTTTTTTTTTTGGTTTTGTTTTTTGTTTTATTTTTCATAGGCAAGGTTATGCTATGGTATGGTGAGAAATACAAGTAGATCCCTCACTACCAACAGTCTATGCGGCCAATGCAGTAGAGCCTCTACCTATTAGGAATCCAGTACAGAAGAAACCTCACAGATGTGGTCGAAGGAAAAAATCTCAAGAGAGTCAGAAACCTTCCCAGACCCAGGACTACGGCGGCCGTAGATGTGTGCGTGACGCCTTTGAGATGTGACCGGCATGCTGAGCGATACCGCAGATGTATTCCGAGTCCATTTTAAACTTGCTTCTGCTGTTTTCTCCCTGAACACTGTTTCCCTTTCTGGCAAAGTTAGCCTAGGCCAGCCGCCCACTGTCCCTCAGAGCCCATCTTCCTGCACGGGGAGCTGAACACCTCCAGCTGCTGGTAGCATTCCCACCCGCGTTACCACAGCAGCACAAACAGCAAAACATTAAACACAAGGATGCTGTGTGGGCAAAGTCCCTGCATCCTCCGGGTTCCTGAGTAGCCTTTATGCAGCTGCCAGGCCCCTGCAGGAGCCTGCAGAGTCCAGGTGTTTGCTCCATCTCCTTTTCCAGCTAAGCCTGGCATTTTTATGGGACAACTAAGGTAACCTGTGAAAAACCAGTCAGCACTGGTTACACCAACTTTATGCAGAGAAACTTTTTAGTGGCCAGTCTACTCAGAAGGAACATAAACTGTTTCCCCAAATATACTTCTCTGTAACCTTTGGCAGGTACACTTGTCCTTCTTATATATCTGCCTGGGCTCCACCCTTGCATTGCATAAGCCCTTCTTCCAAAGATAAGTCAACACAGAGGAATTCACATGGAAGTAGCTTTCAATGTGTCTCTGAGTGGAGAAGCATGTGAACAGCATGTTTATTACTTTTGTCTTGTTTTCATTTTATTTTTTCTTCCTTTGGACATTTCTGATCTTCAGAGAAAGTCGGGAGTGATACAGACTTCATTTTCTATTAGCTGACTACAGCTATAGATTGGATTGACATACACTGATGTGTTAATTTGGCAAGATATCAAAAAATCAGAGCCAAAAAAGCTGACAGGCAGCACAGCTCCCTGGAAAACAGATTTCCTGAAATAAATCTTTTGTTTTGACAGTATGACAGCTCTGTTCAAGAACTGTATCTGTATGGGAACAGTATATTTTGATTTCTTCAAGACATGCAATTTAACTGTGCATGACATTTTGATTTAAAATGTGCATTTACTGGAACTTGCAGAGAGGGTGCTGGATGGATTAGAAATTGATTCCCTGTTAGGTTTTAAAAAGGTAGCTGTTCATCAGGAGATAACTAGGGCTGGTTTTCTTGTGATCCACCTGAGACCAGTTCTTAGTCTGACATGATTTAATGTGTTAATCCACAATGCAAACAAGGCAAAAGAAAAGAAGTCTTTACTGGCAAATTTGAGAAGTGATTTAAAAAGTGATATTGTTAACAGGGAATCACCCTGCTTTGAGGATGATCATTCATTTAAAAGTCTAACTCTAAAAGAGTGCATTGACATGATCAAACAAAAAATTTAGATTTGAAAATTTTAAAAAGTGAAAATAAAAAAATGAGACTGAGAAAGAGCAAGTGTCTGGGAAAACTGTTTCAGATAAAGACTTTTTAAATACTCCTCCTAGGCAACCACCACATTTTTGTCTTCTCAAGACAGAGAGAGAACAGATATCTCCCACATCTCCTCATCAGGACACACATAATACCCCAGTGTTGCTCTTAGACAGCAAGAATGAAATATATCAATTTTACAATGCTTTTTCAAATCTGAAATCTAAGTAAGCCATCCCGAAAGTGTGTTTGACATTTCATAGCTGAGAAAGAGTCATCAAAAACAAGCAAACAAACAAAAAAACCAACCCTTACCCCAAACACAAATAATTTTTGATTGAAATATCTTTGTTTGGTTTTAACATAAAGGTAATTTGTTTTTGGAATAATTGAAAAAAAAGAAAGAGTAGCTATTAACTGTGTGACAGAAAATTAAAGTACAAGCACAAAAGCATTGGGGTTTTTTTGAGGGTTTTTTGTTTGTTGGTGAGTTTCTCTTTCTTTCAGTTTGGTTTTTTTGGTTGGTTGGTTGTTTTTTGGAGTATTTTAATAAAAGTTTAGACCTCTGTATTTTTGGCATATGCTCTTCTAGAATTAAAAAAATAATCTATATTTGGGCTTTGGAAATGTACAAATATTACCTAAAGAAGAAGCCCAACGTAAGATATTCAAAATACATGAAAAAATATGAAACCATTATTAAAATAACTAATAATGCAAAGGGAGCAGTGCAAAAAAATAGTTCCTGTTATTTCCCTTGAAAATTTACATCTGCAAGCAGCTATTTGGGAATAGCTAGGACTATGTCACATCGTTTAGAAGTCTGTTTATTGCTTTCTAGGAGGAACTACATATTTGATACACTTTTTGCTTTCTAAGAGGAGTAAAATCCATTGTAATGGCCAATTTACTATTTTTTCCTTTGAATGCTCCCTCTGCCAAGAGAATTTCTAATGGCTTCAACAAAGTTTGCTCCAAATACCTGGTGAAATAGGGCTACAGACCACCAAAAACCCCAGCTCATATTCACAAGGGAAGAGAAAGTATTTGCCTGTGGACTGAATAACCTGGCACTATAGCACTAGACCATCATGGTTCTATGAAAAACATGTCCCATAACTAACCACATGCTAATTTTTCAGTGTTGTGACCGTCCTGGTGTGTCTTGGAGGTCAAAAAAAAAAAAAAAAACCAACCAAAAACCCAAACCACAAACATCTTAGTTTTTCCTTGAAAGACTTTTAGGGAGGCAAATGGCATTAAGCTGAAGGCACATGGAAATGAGTCGCCACAGACAAAGTCATCACCTTTGGTTCAGGTGTAAAGTTTTGTGTTTCTTGTTGACTTCATACAGCAACAGGTAGCAAGCCAACAGCTCCCAACAAGTAGGTGCAGACTTCCAAAGATGCACCATGCTTGTTTTGCTTAGCAGAAAAAATTTCTTGAAAGATTTAGGTACTTATTTATAAGCAAAAATCTACAGCGGGTTGGCCTCTTGGATCAATCCAAGAATCCCCTTCATTTTGAGCTGAAAAGCATCACCCACTGAGGCATAATTTGACCCTTTACAGCTAGAATGGACCCATTCATTGCTCTATTGGTCTTTTTAACATGTCAGATACACACCCTATCTGTTCTGGGCAAAAGCTTAATACTGTAAATGTGGTGAGGCTGGTCCTCCACGCAGTCCTTTCTTAAGCCCATGGGGTAACTCAGTTGGCTTCAGGGGGTCACTGCTGATTCATGCCACCAGAAGGTGTAATTAGTGGACCCAGCTCATCCATCCTGAGGTATTACATGGCTTCCTTCCTCCTATGGATTTAGTTCCTCTGGGCTTGATTTGATTTCTCTATGCAATTTTTTCAGCCCCTGCAGTGCTGCATGTCACATTTCTGTGAATTTGACAGCCAAACTGAGACTGAGAAATCTCTCTCTCACACACACACACACATACAATGACACACAGTAAGAAGTTAAATTTCATATACAAAACTGAGCAATTTGAGAGGTCCAGTGACCTTTTATGTCTTCCATAAAAGGCAATTGGATGATTTTGACCCCCAATGATCCCCATTTTCTATTTAACATTAAAGTGAACAACAGAAAGAAGAAAACCTATCACTTATATTGCTGAGGTTACAGCAAAGCTAAAAATAAAGTATTGTCATCCTGCTTTTTAAAAACCTTTGGTAGGACACTAGACAGCAGAAAGTATGGTTTGGTTGGGTTTTTTTTAATAGCACAGATATTTTAACTCCAGGTTTCATTTAAGCTCTGTTACAGTCCGTTGGTTATGAGCTTCTAAGTCAGCTCAACAGGACACTGTGGTAAGGATGATTTTTATCTCTCTCTTGCCTTTTGCATATACAAAGTAGGGAGAAGAAAACAAGACAAAACTGAAAACACCTCTCCAAAGGTAAACTGCATCTTTGCTGACATCCCGATAACAAACACAAAGCCCTGTACAAAGTGATATTTTTACACACAAAGACAATCCTTCAATCTGGAGTAAGTTTTAAAAAACTTCCTCGTGAATTTGCCAAAGCAAGCTAGGCCATTCAAAAAGCAATATTTCTTGAGTTGAAAGGGAGGAGTTTTTTTTGCACTGAATTTTGTTCTGGCAGTGCACTGAAGTGGCTTCAGGACATACCAGTTCCATTTCTACATTTGCTTAATATTTTGTTCAGACATGTCCAGTCCAGACTTAGTTACCCGACTTCATTGTAGTCAGCTACATTTCTACCTTTCTGCCATACTTATCTTTGGCACGCTGGAAATCTGACTTGGTTTTTTGCTAGTCTTTTGAAACATTCCTAGGCATTTTAAAAGCCAGTATGTACAGATTTTATTTGGTTTGTTGCCTGTATTATATTTTCGGGTAATAAAAACAAAATTTCTGGTTTGCAATGAAGTTCTGTGACAGTGGGCTTTCAGGAAGGAGGGACAGATTTGGGTATATTCCCACTATACCCCAATCTCAGATGACTTTTGGATAAAATATCAGAAAGCATGCTGGTGTCTTAGGAAAAAGAGGCATTGCATTGTTAAATAAACCTAAGCCATTAGTTTTAATCACACCATGTCTTTCTTGAAAATGCTTTCTTTGCACTCCAGTTTGCTCCTTAAGTTACTAAATCAAAGCTCGTTATTCACATTCTCTACCACACAAGCAGCTCCACACCACAGCACTTTGCAAACACAAGCAGAAAGTCAAAGATTAAAGTAAGTTTCTTCAAGAAGCTTTTATATCAGAGTCGTGCATACCAGCATCCTTTCTTTTGCTTGCAAGTACGCTAATCGTATTTCAATTGCATGCCTACAATATAAAGTTAATAGCTTCCTTATTTCCTTATTTTAGCATTTCCCCTCTACTCCCTCAGTCTTTTCAATTATACAACCCAGATAATTCCTTTCATTTCCTTCCTCCAGTGTCCTGTTTTCATTTCTTATACAAAATCATATTTGGTCACTTACACTTTTCTTGAGGATAAGCACACGACAGCAGCATCTCTTGCTCCACCATGGTGCTGGCTGTTGCAGAGGTCAGTGGTCCTTGGAACAGCGCTTTAAGAAAATATTTTGGAAAGCTAAGCTCACTCATGCAGGCTTCTGATCTTCTCCAGTACTCTTGGCTTCTGTATGTTGAAGCACACAGTGTTATCCTCCCTCCTGAGAAACCTGTGAAACGAGTCTGGCAACACACAACTTGTGTGTCAGAAGAGTTTTAATTGATTCATTGCAACAGGTACCCACCCTCATTAAAAAAAAAAGCTGTTGAAAGGAGTAGTCTCTTAGCGCCTCATTTGAAATTACAGAACCTGCCCACTGTCACAGCTGGTGCACTTTAAAGGGAAACTACTTGCTGGGTTTGTGAATACACAGGAAATAATTTCAAATCAATCTTAACGTGTCAAATAAACCACAAATAGCGGTAGAGTTTGGATGCTTCTGTGCTGTGGGAGAGCAGGAATCCTTCTGCTGTGCAACGAGGTGGTGAGGGCTGCCTCTGTATCTCTCCAAGGCATGTTGTCCTGTGGGACAAAGCAGCTCCACATTGCTCTACAGAGGCCTCTGTCTCCATGATCAGCCACTCTGACCGCTACTGAAGGGGAAAAATTGCGTGGGCCTGATTTCTGAGGAGGGCATCCCCAGGAAGGTGAGGTTATTAGTGCCTCAGTACTTGCAGGGAGGATTCCTCCGTGCAGCAGCCATGGAGGTTGCTCTGCCTTTCAGCAGCCCCTGTCTACCCACCCAAGGCTCAGTGAGGAGACCCCAGCACTGCAAGCCCCTCTCACCTCAGCTCAGTTACCATTTACCTGTTGCCCCTGTGACCAAGAAGGATTGCAGGTGGACCCCGAGTCTGATCCTGTATCAGCTTCACATCAGGGTGCATCTTGTAGTACTCCCAAAGCAGTTCCCCACTGCTTTTACAAGCTGGTGATACCATCTCCAAGTGAGGCTGTGGTTAGCAAGGAAGCAAAAAGAGGAGACATGGGATTTATGCCCAACTCTGTCTCTAATTTGTCCTGTCACCTTGGGCAAATTGCTTTAACTCTTGGTGTTTCTGTTTCCCCATCTCTACCACGTGCATAATTACAGTTCACTTGCTTTGGGAAATGCTTTGAAATCTCTTTACAAAATGCAGCATGAAAGAGGAAGCTATCATTATTGTACACTTGTAAAATACTGGGATGTGGCAGAAAATAAACACCAAGCATATGAGATTTTATGCATATGAAGTGTTTTGTTCTAAGAGGAACTTGACCTTATTGTAATAATGATTTTTAAAAAGAGATACTCCTACAGAACTTGGCAAAAGCTCAGATTCTGTTTTCACAGTGGAGTGATGAGAGAAAAATCTAAATCAATTCTCGCTTCTAGGAACACTACGCCCTCCTGGAAACAGCAAGTCCACCAGAGGTTCCTCAGTGGAAAATGATATAATATGGCAATTTCCTGCTTTTCTCTCCCCTAGGTTAATAAAATCTCTCATTTTACAGCCTGTGAGTACTTACATTATACTCAGTAGGCCTAAATCCTTGCCTTCATTTTCTTTCTCTCTCTTGGAAAACTGAAGCTCAACAAAGCTTACAAAGACCGGTTTTGTTTCAGTTTATTCATGTGCAGGTAAGATTGAACAGATTGATGCAAGGTTCTTTTTTCCACAGGCTGAATTCACTCATATGGGAGCCTTGTACTTCTTTTCATACTTCAGTGAACAAAATGAAAGAGACACCCAGAGAAGTTGTGGGTGCTCCATCATTGTAAGTGTCCAAGGTCAGACTGGTCAGTACTTTAAGGAACCTGGTCTAGTGAAAAATCTGCCTGCCCACAGCAGAGAGCTTGGATTACATGATCTTTAAAGGTCTCTTCCAGCCCAAACCATTTTATGGTTCCATGCATGTATTCATCCACTTCTGCAGTGTTGCTCATCGGAGAGCCTTCCTCAATGAGGAGGATTGTAAACGGAAAAACAGTGAACTAATTTTCCCCTGGAGTGTAGAGCAAATAATTTTTCACCTGCTTTACTTGGGAAGACATCAGTAGCCGGGCTGTGAGAAGAGCAGGAGGATCTGCCTTGGCTTTCCTGCCTGTGCTTCTGCTGCCATAATCCATGTACCTTCACTGTGAGGCTGAAGGCATCTCAAATGATGGCAACATTCTTGACATGATACACTGAGGACTCATATAAGCTTGAAAAGTAAAACAAATTTGCGAAAGCTTTCAGGACTGATATTGTTTTTGTGGTCTGTGAAGAAGCGAAGTTACTGCTTTTTCCCTCTGCATCCTCTTTCTGTAGGTCATTTCTCAATAGATATTTATTTATCCACTGTCCTTCTTAGACTAATATCTTTAACATGGGTGATAGCCCAGAGATTAAGCTGGGCAACACTGAACTGAAGATGAGTGGATGGGGAGAAATAGCTTTTTTTGTGAGATGCCTCCTGATTGCACATTAATACTGGCACATTCTGAAAGCTTACTTGAGTCTTGAAGCATAATTCTCTACATGACTTAACATGGCCAGCCAGCATTATTACAGACCAGGATAATAATGCATATAATACATGCATAACCTACTTGCTTCTTACTCCATAATCCACTAACTTCAGAGTCGTGTTGTAGGATGTCCTAAGGTTACTGCACTGACAATTTCCAGAATGAGGTGAATCACTTAGAGCTTCAAGCTTAGAAACTCTTGGAAGTGTGCTTGCAGAAGAGTGTGTATTCATTTGTATTGTCTGAATACATATAGTTGGAGTAGGTGACTCCTCAATAATCACATTCTGAAATGAAGCACATTATCAAACTCATGTTGGGCATCAGATAAGCATAGTCTGATTTGAATTTCAATGGAAAGAACTGTTATAAAAAAAATAAAAGCTTTCTGTAGAGAGATGGTATAAAATTTGCACAAGCAATACTTTAATTTTTTTTTCTCTCTGTGTAATGGAACAGGTAGGGAATTAAAACTGTTCCCCAGTCTTTGGAAATAAAAGGCACAGTGTGAGTTGATTCCAACTTTTTACAGCACAGAAGTGAAAAGTATCAATTGAAGCTGTGCTGTTTGTTTCAGGTAACACTTGGATGAGCGAATGCATTTGATTAAACATCAAATCCTAAAAATCTGAAAACCTTCTAATAAGTTAAGTGAAACACTATTGTCAACTTTAGCCAAAACACCAGGAAGAGTCAAGTTTACATACAATAGCATTCTGTTGCAATCATGAAATTAAGAATATGAAGTGGTATTGGCCATCTGAGTCTTTGGACAGACTCCAAACGCTCACAGTGAAGCATACATTTGTATGTCACTTACTGCAAAGAGTGCTCAAACGACAAACATCCCATAATTGTGGTCCTCAATCTCCCAAGAAGCTTGTATCTATAATTATAATGATTGTCTGGAAAAAAAAGCAAAAACAAACAAACAGTGAAGGTTTACAGTAACTGGGCAATCGATGCTTGTCTCCACTTCTGTCACTGAAGTGACAAAATAACCAAGTCATGCTCTCATCTGCTTCCTTATAATGCTACATTTGCCCTCACCTCAAGATCTTGCTGTAACCTACAATTATGCATCATTAACTTTCCGTGGAACTGACCAAAGGTTGTTCAATTCAAGGCTGATTTGGGAATATGCCAAAAGTCTGAGGGTGGACCCTAACTGGCATTCAGTGGAACAGGTTTAAGCAATTGTTTCTTTGAACAGCACAGATTTTCCACTACAGGTAATAACTCTGTTAGCCAGTGCTATGTGAAAATCAAGTCCTAATACAATGGTGCAGAGAGGCATGTTATAGTGCCATCCAGACCATTTGGGAAATCTTAGCCTTTCTGTTCTAACTGAAGAACCTTACAATGATTAATTCAGCAGAACAGTGTTTGCTGGAAAAAGGCTTTCAGGTATTGCTGCACAGGTTACAGGACTGGGGCAAGGGGAGGAAAGGGAGCCAGGCTCTCTTTGGAAGAGATGAAGCTCACTGGGTGAGAAACTGTGCTGAAACTGCTGCCTTGCCCTGGAAGCAGTGAGCCAAGAGGTTGTGAAACACAGGGATGCCAAGCATGGCATTAGGGGAGCACACATCCATAGCAGCTGCGTGCAGGTGGGAGGCACAACGCACACTGGGCCCAGAGCCGCTGTGTGTAAAAGGGAGTGTTAGGAAGTGTTATCTTGCTCCACCTGTGTGTTTAGAGGAGAGGCCGTACTGAGTTCCTGACACCTGTGGTGTAGATCCCTGTGTGTGAGGTGGTCAGCCCAGGCTGTCTCCACAGTCATGGAGAGAAGCAGGCACACTGAGGGCATAAGTCATGTGAGCTGTTCCAGACATGTCCTTTAGGAGGACGTGAGCCATGCCCTAGCTCCCTTTGTGCACTGATTTGCTCTCCGTTGTCTGTAAAGGGGACTCTGCCATGACCAGCTCTGAGGTGAATTTCTACATTTACTAGGATGAATTCTGCTTTGCAGATGCTGCACAAAACCAAACAGGTTGCATTTGTTCTTGTAGCTGCACTTTTCTATTTATTTTCTCAGAGAAGGGGATGAACAGTTTCCACTAAGCTGTGCCCTGCAGACTCCAGGATGGCCCTGGAACCATGGTTGCAAGAGGAACCACAAATACACAGCAATGGCAGTGCTGAACGTGTCACTGCCTAGAAGTAAAATTAGGGGACCTGCATGGACCACCTGAAATTTATCCTAAAACAAGATTGTCTGAACATGATATTAAACTGTTGAATTTTATTTTGTTAGGGTTTTTTTTGGTTGGTTGGTTGTTTTTTTTAATTTAAATGAAACAGCAACTCAATATTTTGATTTCTCAAGATCAGAAACCAAATGCCATCACAAACTTTTAGACAAAATCTAATTCAAGCATCCACTGGCAGGGTAATTTCTGTGTGATATGTATTTGCTGTCAGATACAAAGCAGATTTCTGAAGAGCAAAGAGTGGTAAGATAACTTGGTACACTGGCTACTTCATCTGGAGTAATTTCAAGGAATGCAGCTTTAAATACCAGCCCATTCAACACTACTATCAAAGTTTTTTCTCCGAAACTTCCAGTTCCTGTAGATAAATGAGCCAATCCCATCAGGCTGAAAGGACCATGAGAATGAAGTCAGCCTGCTAAGCTGCTGCAGAAACCTGAAGGGCTCCAGGGACAAAAGGTTGGGAGAAAGTGATGTGCGTTCCCACTCTCTGTGAGGGTGATGCAATGTGTTGTTATCCAGCACTACTTTTTTTTTTCTAACTTCAGCTCAAGGGATCAACAAACACACCTGAAGGCAGAAGGGATGTGTTTAAACAGAGGACATGTGAACAGATGCAAACCTCAGACTTAAAACAGGCAAACAAAAAGACTGCATAAGGGAAAAAGGAGGCAGTTGTAGTAATTGCAATGGCAAAACCATGCAGAATAATGAATCCAGCAACAAATTGCTGCCAGCACACACAGATTTCCAGTTAAGCCTGTGGGCTGTTCCCCTGCCAAGTCCTGCCTGTTGAGGGGGGCACCACCAGCTAGAACATTTTTCTAAGAATTAAGTTCTCTTTCCAACTTGTCTTCGCTCCATATTTGGTTATGCTGTGGTGTGAGTGTTTGGCTGACTGGCTGGTGAGCCAAGAGGGCTGATGCCTGCGTTTGCTTCTGCTGTACACTCCCACTTACAGCAGTTCCCCTCACAGCCCCACTGACTGCCTTCATCACTTGAAGATTTGAATTGCTCAGGTCTGTAGCTGTTTGTTTTGCTGGTAGTGACTCATACTGCTCCAGTATGGATGAAATAAAGTCCGATGGAAACTGTGAGAGCTCCATGTTAAAGTCAAAATGTCATGATCTGGAGGTAAAGATTGTTCTTGCTGAAAAAGGTAGGAAGAGGTAGATAGTCATGTATCAGCCCTGGAATTCTTTATAATGACAAATAAGTGCAATACATAAAAAGTTCCCTTTTAATGCTCCTACACTAAACAGAAAAGGAAGGACTTTATTTGTCATTTCCATTCAAAATGTATTGGTAAAGAGCAAGGTGTCCACCACTGGTTGTGCTTGGACCCTTTTCCACAGTTAATCTCTGTGGAGAACCCTAAAACAAAGGAGTCAAGAAGCCCAATTAATGTAACTCAGAAAGGGAGGATAGCTGGAGAAAAGAAGCCGTAAATAGATCCCTTGGTTATGGAAACCCTCAGCTAGGTGCCGCCCTCAGAGCCCATTTGCAGCTGCTCCCATCTCTTGGAGCATCTGAGCGTACATCAGGGACGAGAAGCCTCCTTGAGCAGTATGGGGTTAGGCAAAAGCAAAGCTGGCTAAACCCCCTGTTGGGCACATGCTCCTGCTTACAATTTTAAGTGATTGTCTGGAATTTAATCTATTTTTCAATTACAATTAGCACAAATTGGCATTAGTGCTGAAACGTATTTTTGTCATGAACAAAAAACCAGAGAGGTATAATAACAAGAGGAAGAGGATAGTCTTGCCTATTAGTCAGTGCATGTAGCCAGGTTCTTTTAGAAAACAGTAATTAAGCATAAATAGATTAGATCATAGAATCACAGAATATCCTGAGTTGGAAGGCACCCACAAGGATTATTGAAGCCCAGCTCCTGCCCCAGCACAGGACATCCCCAAGAGTCACACCATGTGCCTGAGAGCAGAGTCCAAACGCTTCTTGAACTCTGTCAGCCTTGGTGCTGTGACCACTGCCCTGGGGAGCTGTTCCAGTGCCCAACCACCCTCTGGGTGAAAAACCTTTTCCTGATATCCAACCTAAACCTCCCCTGACACAACTTCAGGCCATTCCCTCCAGTCCTGTCACTGGTCACCAGAGAGAAGAGATCAGTGCCTGCCCCTCCTCTTCCCCTCACAAAAAAGTTGTAACTGCAATGAGGTCTCCCCTCAGTCTCCTCTTCTCCAGGCTGAACTGACCAAGTGACCTCAGCTGCTCCTCATTCAGCTTCCCCTCAAGGCCCTTCACCATCTTTGTTGCTCTCCTTTGGATGCTCTCTAACAGTTTAATGTCTTTCTTATATCGTGGCACCCAAAGCTGCCCCCAGCACTCGAGGTGAGGCTGCCCCAGCGCAGAGCAGAGCGGGACAATCCCCTCCCTTGCCCGGCTGGCGATGCTGTGCCTGCTGCCCCCCAGGACACACTTGGCCCTCCTGCCTGCCAGGGCACTGCTGACTCATGGTCAACTTGCTGTCAACCAGGACCCCCAAGTCCCTTTCCCTGGCACTTCTCTCCATCATCTCGTTCCCCAGTTTGTGTTTGGTTGTGCTGTTCTGGGTGCAGAATCCAGCACTTGTCTTTGTTAAACTACACGTGGTTGGTAGATAATTCCAATCTTTGCTGGAAATGATAGGCAGGAACTAGAGGACACACTGAGAGTATTAAATGTACAGGAGATTCCTAGTATGATTTTGCATGTCAACTGAAAGAAGGGGATTATTCCAAGGGGAGGGGAAAAATGCAACCACAAACATTCATTAAAAAAAATCATAAAACTGATCATTTAGAGTGTAAGAGGTTGCTCAGAGTTAGCTGGAGGGTTTAATTACCCTGCATTTCTTGGATGAGTAAGCTTCTTGACTTCTTTTCAATGTGCTGACCAGAGGACATATGTAAGCTTCACTGTATTTAGTAAATACATTAGGGTAGGCAAATTCCAGGTGACAGCCACATGGTTTCATGCAGCAAAACGGTGACATGTCATTGCCATCAAGTTATCATCACAAAAATTGTCAACATGGCCAGGTTATTCACTAGTGAGTGTGACACCTTAATGACATGGAGTGACATTTTGCTCCTTTTCTGCGCCTGTGAGTCTCAGAAGTGTGGCTCCTTCTTAACCTGGTTTTAAGTCACAATGTTTCTTTTGTTTTGACACCCAAGCATGACTCTTGCACACACACTTCAGAGCAAGCAGTGCCTATTAACTATATCTCCAAATTTCATGAAGGCCTAATGCAGAAGGAGCTGGGCACCAAAGGATCCTGAACAGCAATAGGCCCTGCAGAGGCAGTCCAAATTTGGGCACTCTCTGATTAAAGCTTTAACCCTACTACATTATTTGTGCCATGTTCAACAGTTGAAGTGAATTTGAGGCTCCAAATGCATTAAGCTTTACGCTTATGGAAGGAGCTAGAAATACTCCTGTACAATTCTCTCTGGGCTAGGGATTCACAGTGTGTGTCCACACAGGCCGCCAAAGAAAACGTCTCCCAGTCAGTCAGCAGGGCAATGGGACAACCTCTATTTAACCATCTCAGCAAGAACTGTGCAAACTGGGGGTGCAGATCAAAAGCCAGGTAAGTGCTCAGGTAGAGATTTGTTATCCTTAGATGAAAGGAAGTGACATGTTTGGTACACATTAGCTTAGAGAACAACAGCAAGAAACTGTTTTTAACATTGCATAGGAACAGTATTTCAAGAATACGAGTTTTAGAGGTTTGCTTGTTGAATTTAATCAGTCTCCACTTATGCTCATTACATATAGACAATGATTTGTCTTCACGTAAGGCTCCAGATTTCCCACATCTATGTGTGATATGCTCCATACCTTAGCACTCTGAAATACTGTATCCACTGATGTCTTTGCAGTGATGCAAAGACATACAATTTTAAGAATTCTTTTATGTTTTCAAAAGCTCTCTGCACTAGGGGATCACATCTAGCTTATTATCCACTCGGCTACTGATTTCTTCGGTATCTGTGCTTTGCTTGACGGAGATCAGGAGAGTCAACCAAAGATATAAATAAAAAAACCACAGTCTAGGCTTAAATTTATTTTCTTCATTCAGGCAGCAAGTTAAACATGTTGTACAGTAGGTGAGGTTGTTGGACAAAGTAAATGCATTTAAAAGAGAATATGTTAATGCTTGATCTGACATTAACTTCCAAAAGATGAAATACTTATTCACATAGCTATTCAATTTAACTTTACTAACAAAATAGTTTCAATTCAGTTTCTTGCAATTATCATGCTGATTTTATGGTAACATCTGAAGGAAATAAGAAAAGTTAAAGCTCTATTTTTTACACTACTTTATGTATATATACACTTCTATTATTATGCTTCAGCTTACCAAAAAGATACCGTCCCTTTGTGGCTTATGAAAGGAGGTCTGTGATAAAAAGCCAGCATATACCTCTCAGTATTTCTGCTGTTAGCTGCCCTCGTCTTATGAATCTACATGGATGCTATGACTAAAAATCCGACTGCTCTTTATGTAGGCACGCACTCCTACATAATGGAGATTGAAAGCATTATCTAGTGGGTCTTACAACTGTTTTATAAAATTCTGTGTGAGCAGTAAATATTCAGAGCTAATAGAGTGCCCTTACAGCAGAAGACGCTGGAAAACAGATCAAACTTGTTTATTATCCACACAAAGATACCTCTCTGCCTATGAAGAAAGCGCCTCCAAAGGGAAGCACAAATATAACACTGAAGAGTTTGAAATGCATTGCATTAAGGTGTTTCTTACAATGTGTTACTCCTTTTGAACAGTATAATTTTTAAGCCATACATTCTAACAAAAATAGCTGATAACACAAATTAATCCATGAGCTGATGGAAGTGTTTCATTACTCTTTCTTTGATAACTCTCAGTGCCTTGTTCTTACACTGATAATGTGGATTTTCTGTTACTTGTGGCTTTTTTATTATTTTGGGGGTTTATTATTTTTTTCTTGTTGCATTTCTTAAATAATTTGTGGTTTGCAATCTCATCTTTTTTGATACGCTCCTTAGGACCAGGTACAGCTTGTAATTGAGTGAGTGTGAAAAACAGAAGTGAAATGATGGTCCACTGGTAATTGAGTAAATAAAGGAGATGAGGTAATTAACAGGAAACTGATTCTATTCTTGTTTAGCATATATTTTATGCCCTGAGAAAGAGGACTCTTTTTCTGTGTTTGCTGTTAGATGTAAATATCAGTGATCACTGCAGTCCAAGTGCTGTGTAGCAAAGGCTTTGGAAAGAAGGGTGATGTGCATTTCTGCTTCGCATTTCAGGCAAGATATCCTGTTTGGTGATTTATATCAAAGTAATATTTTTTCCATTAACTATATTTAGAGTGATACAAAACCAGATATAAAAATAACAGACAACACAGCTGACACTCTGAGCAAAGATCCACTAACCAAAAATCCCAACCCTTCTGTAGGATGTTTTGGATACCTCATTTCATCAGTCAGCGGTACTTCAGCAAACAATGTCTTTCAAGAGCTAATGATGTAAGCAGGTGGGATTTCTTGCTGTGAGTCAGCTTCATATTCATGCACTTGCACTTCATTAGCATTTTATTATAGGTGAGGACGGAAGTGACTCTTCCAATTCCTGTACTTAGCCTTGGCCTGAGAGAGCACCAATTGGATCAAACTCCAGCCAGAAAAAACATTCAGTCCATGGAGTAAAACAATCCCTGTGGCAGGGATTTTGGGCATGTTCTGCAGAGCCCCTCCTCCTGCTCTGCACTGACTGCTAATGCAGACACTCACAGTGCTCAGTGTTGCTACTTTGGTAAAATGTTGGTGGGTGTTTCGATGCCCAAAATACATCACCTGTGACAGTATATGTTTCCTTAAAACAAAAGTCTTGGGGCAACAGACCATATTAATGGAGGGAAGAGTTGGCAGGATAATTGAAACAATTCAGTACCGTGGAACTGACTGGGGTGTGGAGGTTGGGGCTTTTTGATTGACTCAGTTCCAATTTCTTACAGGATTTTAGCTTTTTCTATATATTAAGCTAAGAACTAAAGTATTTTAACTTTATCAAAAATGTATTTTAAAGTTATTATCCTGTTTCCAAATGAGAATATATTACCTCAAAAGAAAAAATAATAAAAACCAAAACAACAAAACAACCAACCAATGAACAAAAACAATTTATCATCTAAATCCATAAAAAAACTTCCACGATTTTGAAATACCAGAGTTCCTTTCCTTTCAAGGAAACTCTTTTCTTAAATTATTTCTGAACTGGCACAACTATACCAGATATGGCCAAGCACATTTTTCAGAACAAAACCATATACTCCAATTCCTTTCAATAGCTGCTGCCACCTTGCAACCCGTTTATCTGCTGTGAGCTGTTATTTCCCAGGAAAAGGCAGCAGAAAATTAACTTGTACGTCCAGGTTTGTGGTAAATGCCCAAGGAGCCCCACCTTTGCTCCCATTAGCTTGTTCTTCAGCCAAAAAATTCTACAGTGCTCTGCATTCATGAAGTTTTGTGCATTTGCAAAGAGTCAAAAGAAAACAAATTTCTTTCTAGTGGTGCAGGCTCTGCTCCTTCCAAGGAGGCACATTTCTGAGCAGGCAGAACAGCAAATATTCCCTTCCTTTCCTCACCTAATGCCCTGCCACCACCCACAACATTTGGACTCCTCCCAGGGTCAAAAATGACAGTTGTTTCTCCTCTCAAGCTGAAAGATGTGGCATTAAAAACATTAACATGAAGCTGTGTGAATCTTGGAGAGCATGAAGCTCACCTGCCCTGCCACGGCAGTGGAAAGATTTATAGTGTCTAATTTATTTGAGTTGCACCACTTTTAATGTGGTAAAAATTATACTGCTTTTTAAAATCCTGCTACTGCTGTTCCCAGACAGGAATAAGCAGATGCTACAATGAATTTTTTCAGGATAGTCACATAGCAGTGTGCACAAGCAATTTAGAGCTTGTACAACAGTTGATCAGTAGTCATGGTACAAAATCTCTGTGCAAGGTTTTGGACATTCTGGTAGAATATCTCAGGTCAAGAGTGGGCTTTGCATTTGACCCCAGTTATGGCATTTTTTCTGCAGGCATTCTGGTTTTATTGGGCAGCCTTACCTCAGTTTCTGCGCAACTTCTCCCTCTTGCTACCCAGCAGGCAGGTTAGCATTTCCAGTAGATCAAAACCCTCCTGTGATTTCATCTGGGACACTGAGAAAAAGAGGGATCCCCTCACGGAAGCAAGGACCAGAGTGGGGAAAGAGGCTCAGGATTAGGGCAGTGGCGCTCAGCTGAAATGGTTCAGGCGAAGGCAACACAAGAGAAACCAGAGAATGTTTTTTATCATCACACCATGAGCGACGGCAGCTGAGGCTTGATATCATGAACACATGAGAGACACTGGGATGATTTGAGGCCATAGAAGGCCTGACTCAACCTCCTGGGCAGCAGGGGTGGAAGTGCTGGGGCTGACCTGCTGTGGCCTTTTGGGTAACCCAAAGGCAATAACCTCATCTGAGTAATTTCAAGGTTTTCTACAGTTTCTTAATCTGTGGGTAGCCACCCTGCTGTGTCATGCTTTTTAGGGAGAGAGGCATCTTCTCCAGGAATGGCCTGCTTCCTTTTCTCCTGGCTCAGTTTTAGCAGCTCCTTTTCCTGCCTTTGCTGGGGCATGGAGATAAAAAAGAATTACATATGTGTATATTTATATGTTTAAAGTTGCCGTTTATACTGGAGAGAAAGGAGAAAGTTGCCATATTAGAAAAAATTAAAGAACTTCCTGAAGGTCATATTAAGACATGCTTCCTGACACCAACTTCAATTAGTGAATGGACTCTCAGACTGCTTTGGAATTCTGCCCATGTCTAAGAGCTTTCTCTTAACCCTTGGCTTGACTAGTTTTCAAAAATCAAATTGCAAACAAAAAAAAATCAGTTTGCCAACATTGTGAGCAAAGCACACATTACTTCTAACTCTTGCTAAAGAGCAGCCAATCACAATGTCCTGTGACTCAGTTATTCATAAACTGGTCTAATTTTCCTGTGAAAACTATAAAGAAACTTTCAAAGTGCTCTTACGCAAATACCTTTTGATCAACTCAGCTCTATATTTGGAATGAGCTCTCATGAACCTGTTGGCAGTCAGTCCTTCTCATATTTATATTTTTCATTCTGTCTGAGTTTAGGGGAAATATGTGTCACTTATAAATTGGCTTATTATAGCTTTGAGTTGAGCTCATATGGGGAGCACACTGATCTAAATTAGATTCCTTCATTATTTTAAATTGTAGCCCTAACAGAGGAGCTAAATACACAATTATATACTCATAATAACACGACTCTGGCCAAAGGGCAGTGGGGAGGTGTAAGATGCCGAGTGAGCCAACTGGTCAAGCAACAACAGCAGCCCTTTGCACAGCCAGCCATTTTCCCCAGGGTGTCCTTGAAACCCAAAGAGCACTGTTTACATTAGAAAACCTTCCCACAGAGGAAGCCCAGGCTGGGTTATGAGCACTGGATAGCCTTATGTGAGGCCTTCTCCCTCCCTTCACAGCTCTGGTGATACCTGGCAGCCCTGGCTTGTCTCTGAATATTGGACTGGCCCTTAGACGCCAGCTCCTGTCCGTAATGCCCACCTATCCCTGTGTACAGGAAAATACCTGACTGTGACAGTGCATTACTGATGGATTTCCATCACAGTATTATGCTGGGTCTCTGGGACTTTGGGTTAAAATTTATGATGTTTTTAATGAGATCTGGGATGCTTCTGCTCTGGGGAGCTGGAAGCAGACAAAAGCACTTGATGCTTACTAGGCACCCTGAAGGATAGGTCCTGCTTGGAAAAGTCTCATGAACTAGGAGTTAATCATTCACAGAAAAAGAGAAAAGATAACAACAAGATGTAGGTCATGCTCTGGAAGAGCAGATTAGGGATGGATCATTTGCAAATGCCATCCGGCTGGCAGCCAGACTCGCCCTCCTGGTAATGAAATACATTCAGCATTTGCTATCAGTACGAACACAGTTTAAGATTATGTATAGGCTGGACTTGCAAAGCATGACTTTTCCAAAGGCACAGAATTTTTAGCTTGTCTTCCTCACACATTTAGAAGTATGATACAAAGCCATTGATACGTACTGCAGTGCAGGATAGAGTAAGATGTCTATCACATTAGTTATTGAGATAGGTAAAGAAATTCTTTCTTCCAAAGCTCCATTTCATCAGCATTATGAGACATTTCTGATTTGTGAGGAGTCTCATAAGATACCTATACACATGCATTTATAGAATGTCCTTAAAATATATCTCATCAAAAAAGTTGATGAACCCAACTCATGAAGTACTGCAAACCTCCACACTACTGCACATTTAATGAGGGACACAGCAGAACACGAGCTCAGATTTAACTCTGCTATGCTTAAACTGCCTCTCAGTTAGAGCAATACAAGGGAGATTAAAACAGGAGTCCAACTTGTAACAGACTAATCGCCCACTGGAAGAGAAAGAAGGGGATTGCAATTTGCCCTCCTAATTTGTTTCTCCCTCTTCCTACCAGGCTGGACAACTTACCTATGTGAGTGCTTCTGCACTCCACAAAAGGATAAAACAGCCTCCATGCACTGAGCTCCTTGTGAGAGATCCTGTTCTCTGGGTCTGCTCCAGCCCCAGGGCATAGCCTGAAGCAAAGGATGTAGTGGCGTGTTTAATTTGCATGACCTACTACTTTGCAACTAGAAAACCACGCCAAAAATAATTTCCTCAGGGTCTTTCCATTGATTCTTGCTTGAAGGTGCTGTAAAAATACAATACAAGATATATATTCAAGCACCACTGACAGATCCACTTCCGAATAGAGTGAAGAGAGGAAATGAAAGTGCCTAAAAAGTCAGGGCACGGATGATTACATGTGTATTCAAAGTATCAGTATTAAAAGAATAGGAAGGAAGAGGAGAGCTTAAGCTTGAGTAAAGCTCAGCTGCAATACACAGTAACCACATCATATTTCACACACAAATTCATGAGGAAATACTGCCTCTCCTCGAATTCCCTAGCCGGCACACTGTCAGTGGCCACTGTTCCCTTCACAGCTTCTTCTACATAAGAGTCTGTAACATCACCATTTTTCTCAGCAGTTACACACACTTATCTGACAAAGATTTTCCAGCGTTTATCTGGATGCTTTGGGACATTCCGACCTTGAAGAGAATGTTCTGCACTACCTGTCGACCAGGGGCATTTTTTTTTTAAGTGGGGTGAAAGGAATGCATGCTGTGGGAAAGCAGGCCATTCAGGAGTTGGTTATTCCTCCCTGCCATGAGGTAAGACCAAGGCCACCTTGTGCAAGAGCACATTGCAGGGAGCTGCGGGAGGTTCGGTGCCAGAGCACGGCTCCATCTCACGCTGGGGAGAAGGGGTTAGCGCCTCACTGTCAGTCACACTGAGCTGCCGAGAGCCAGAGGGCAGGGATTCCCACCAACCCGAGTCACTTCAAAGGGATATGCTAAACATATGCAAAGGCTGTGAAATCAGATGCAATAGGGAAAGGGAAGGCTGGTTATCTGTGGACCTTCTAGAAGGCTGCGCTGTGCTGTGTCCTCAGGGAGGAAGAAAAAGGCTCCTTGGGACACCACGTGCACTGGGTCATGCTTGCTGTGTCCTTGCTTCTAAGCAGAGCCAGTTAGCCTTTTTTTCCTCTCCTTTAGCAGTAATATTAGGGGTAAAATCAAGAGAAAAGAAAGTCTGTTGGCTGAGATCAGGATGGATTAATTGTCAGAGCTTTCTTGTCAAGATAGGGGGAAATAATTGTTGTGGACAATACAAGAATTCAATCATGCTTATGGATAGAAGGGGCCAAGATTATGTTGCCATGCATTTTATGCACTGGCATGTAAGGACATGACACATTCTCTTGTTCGTTATCAGTCAAAACTCTGATTCAATAAAAGATGAAAGAATTACATTAATCCACTTCCCCTGCTATTTTGGAGGACAGTTGATGTCTGATCGCCAAGTGCTCAGAGGCATGCAGTGACCCTAAGCAGAGGAAATGGAGAAAACAGGTCTCTTGGTGCCCTGGCTGGAATAGTTATGCAAGAACCAGGCACAAACCACTTCATTATCTAGGGCAGGCACTGTCCCCAGGGAAGGGAAAGGCAGGGAGCTCGAGGCAAGAAGGAGAGGTGTTGCCAGGGACAGGAGTGTGCGATGCAACGTGGCAGCAGAAGGCAGCAACCAAAGAGGTTCTCCTCAGGGAGAAGAGATGAGTAACGCTGTCCAGGTGACTCGGCTGAGGTGTGACCAGCAAAACTGCACAGAGGTCTGGGTACCCCTCTTCTAGAAAGCAAAGCCTGCTTTCTAGTTTCTGTCAAATCCCTGACCAGAGGAGGTTAAGTGATGCCAGCAATGTTTTCTGGGCTGGGAAGACCGACTTGTCCAAGCTGGGAAAACTGACTTCAAGAAAATTAAGAGAGCTTGAGTAAACTACAGGTAATTTCTGTGACAAGATTATTCGAAGGATGGAGGTGAAAAAGGGAGACAAATAATCTAGGGCAGAGCAAGCACTATGGCCAGATCATTATGTATTTGTACACTTAAAGAGTGAACAGACATTTTATAGAACAAGTAAAAATCCATCGTCTGAGACCCTTGTGCTCTAGTCAGAGGCATAACAGGATGCACGACTGAAAGAGTGAAAGGCAAGAAAATGGAGATTGAGGGATATAATAACAAGTGATACGCTGAAACTAAGTCAGGACTAACTTGAATTGAAATTAAAATTCAAATAGATCATTAGGGCCATTGCAAAATCATCCAAGAAAACTGCTTAAATATTCCATTTATCACACCTGAGCAAAGTGTCATGTATAGTATCACCTGCAAAATGTATGAAATTATTTCTCCCTGGAGGAATTCACAAACTGTTTCACACAGGAGAAGGAACAGAGAGGGGGTCTCAGCAAGGGGAATGCAGAAACAATGCCAACAGCAGAGCACTGGACACAAGCATTGGTCTCGATGGACATTGTCTCATTTGCCCACAGAAAATGCAGAACAACCACTGTCATATAAAGACCCATTACACCAGTGATATATCACTCAACTGGGGTTTTCATAAATACCAAGAGTGTTTTTGGAAGCTCACTCTGTTGTGTCAAGCGTAAGGGCTGGGCCTGTATCCTGATTTCCAGAGAGATATGAGCTTGATTCTTTGTCACCTTGCTTCCCAGTAAATCTTCTAACGCCATGAAACTTGTAATATGATTCTGTGTCCCAACACTACCATCACACTTTATAGCTGTTCAAAAGACAACCTAGGATGTAAAATAGCTGTTCTTTAGTAACATTTTTCTCTAATATTGAAATATTGGATGCACACAAGACCATCTTACAGGAATTTTATGCCAGGAAGTCCACTGGTGTAATTTGCCAGTTACACAGGACCTAGATTGGGATCAGCTCTCAGGGCAATTTTATTGATTTCCTCATTCTATTTCTGATTTCTTACACTCATTCCTCAGTGACTTAGCAGCAGTGAAAGTAATGATCAGTGTTAATGCCTAGAAAAGTTGGGGCAGAGAGAGAGAGAGAGAGACTTTCCTCACATTCAGCACAGCAAAACACCTCTGGGAGTAAACTGGTCAACATCTTCCTCACTAGGTGAAGTAACATTTGCAAAATATGCCATCGTTCAAAAAAAATTTCATTGTTCTACTTTGCAAATCATATTCCACAAGTAAACACATTTGTCAAGAAATTGGTGCATCACTCACCGTTTTGTTTCCCTGCAGAAACTTCCTTAGGACTCTAGGATCTGATGTTCCAGAACTGACAGAATGGTCTGAATACCATAGAAAGTTTTTCCAGTGTGGCTGAGCCTGAACACACTCACTTTTGAACAGATAGGATAAATAGAACAGATAAAGCTTGCCATCTAGAGGAACTGTACAGAAATCCACTCTTCTTTCTACTGAATCTGTTCCTGCAGTTACACATGAGAGGGTGAGCAGACCAACAAGAGAACGTGACACATTTTAGTACTGATCATAACTCGACAACTGCCAAAGAGATTGGAACAAGATGATAGGGAGACTTGCCTCCAATTTTTTTTTTTTTTGCCATCCAATTTCTCCCTCCTTTTGCACCTGATATAAAGATCCCTGCTCCATCTTGCTCCCACAACTATTCCATGGTGAAATGCCCTTCCTACTGCTTTCTGTGTAATAATCAGAACGGACAGCAGAGGGGAGAATCCCTGCCCTGACATTTTGGTGAGGTGGAGTCTGGAGAATAGGCGAGGAAAATGCCTCAAGGGACTGAAATATCAGTCCAGGACATCATTCTCTGCTCACCACACAAAGACAGTCTTCAGACCTCAAAGAAGATCATAGGGACAGAAAAGGATCCAGGCCACAAGCTGGCCTGAAAACGCAGTTGATAAAGCAAGGGTAGGATGGTACAGCTGTGTCCTGCTAAAATCTCAGAGGTACATTGCAGTCCTGGGTAGGAGATGCCTCTTGGTGGGAGTCACAGAGCAGCCACGTATAACTTGCTTGGTAAAGTTGATGGGATTTGCAACCCTGCGTGTGGATTGGAGTGGAAGGAAGGTGACCATGGTGGGCAGGCATGAATGCATCCAGGCAGCAAGGCCAAGGAAAATCAGGTCTCCTGCTCCTACTCCCGGCTGTGTGCAATCCAGTCGAGGCTGCTGTGCCACTCACCCTGGCCAAACACAAAAAGTGACTCCCAGCTACTTTCTCTTGCATAAGAGTGTGTTACGTAAGCATCAGCCGTGGTGCAATTATTTGTCTGGATGCAGCACTGGGCACAAGGTCAGTGACACTGTTTGTTAAATTGCCTCAATTCCAGACCTTAGCTTCTGCCTCGAGTGCAGATGCTTCGATGAGATTATTAGAAGAGTGAGTACCACTCTCATTTCACTGGATGGAAAGGAATATGTCCTTCCAGCTTCAGGCATAGCAAAAACAGTAAACAGAGCTTCACATGAATTTCCATTACATTTGGTAGGGAGAACTTCAAGCAAATGGCCCTGTCCTGCTTCTTTTGAAATCAAAAGGAGTTCTGCAGTTTACAGAAATTAAGAATAGAAAAATGTTCACTGTGCTTTTGCCTTTTCACAGTCACATTGATATCAGAAGAGTCAGTGAGATGCTGCCAATTTACACCAAGGGCAGACGCGACTGATCGTGAGCTGTCATCCCTCAGGCTAATTATGAACTCATCACTTCAAGGATTCTTCTGAGTTCACTTTCAGGGATCAGTGTGGTTAATCCTCCAAACCTAATTTTTAGCCTTGCAATGACATACCTCAGTACCTATGTTTAACTTCTGAATTACCACTCCTTTGGGCTGGGAAACTGATAACAATTAGATGAGTTGTCCCCAGATCAGTGCCGGCCTCATATTTCACCCACCCTGCTGTACCCTATTGTTTAATCATACCTCACTCCTCTTAATGAGACTCATTTATCTTTCTCTCAAGTTTCATACTATTTCCTGCTTTACTGACTTTTGTGATGAAAGCAACAGAAACACAGCTAATTGATGCCTTTCAGGTGACATTAGCCCTTGCAACAGCATCAATCAGTGGTGGTAAGCATCTGTCTGACAAGAATTTTCCTTTTTATATTCTGCTTTGGAAATGTTAAGAATAGCTAAAGCTCTGCTGATAAAGGAGGAGCAATACACAGCCTTCATCTGAGAAATTACAAGCATGGGGAGCATGATAACAGAAATCTCTCAGATCTCTGGTGGCGTGGTGGTGATTATAAGATCTAGTTAAGCAGTCTGACAAAACCCTTTCATCAAGGGCTGCCCTTTGCACATTAAGTTACGTGAGCATAAGTCTGTGAACACAGTGTCCATAATAATCTGTGTGCACAGCTGGGTCAGACTACGTCAGCCCAGGGACAACAAGAGCCTCCAAGTTCAGCTATTAGTTGAAAAATAATCACCTTGGTCTTTGGCCCACATCAGTTACGTGGCAGAAAGTAAAACTCAGGGAGAAAAGGAGTGGAACTGACTGACTGAGGTGCTCAGGCTTGTGCAGAAGCAGACTGACCACTTTGGTCCTTAATCACAGTAGTTATTGCTGCTTTCTGTGCCAGACGGAGAATGATCCCGATTGTCACACAGAGAGAGCTGTGTGTTTTCAAGAGCAATTGTCCCTAGGTTCAGGCCTTGAGGGCACTGATATGCCTCAGTTGCCCCGAGCAGTCTCCCAGGACCACCTTCTATCCCTGCTCAGCCTGAGACCTGTCTCAGTTCCATCTGGGCACTCCGTTCAGCACTCCCCTCTGCTGGAACAGGCTGGGGCTGAAGAGTGCTGGAATTAGGGAGCCTTTTTGATCCCTTTGTCATCTGCCAGGTCTTGTGCTGGTATATTTGGTGCTGGCCTAGGGCTAAGGGAAATATTTGATAACCTCTCAAGGACTCTTCTCCCTCCATTTTGCTGCTCTTCTCTAATACACCAGGATGGTGTTCATCCTTGAGATCAATTGCACATCACTGCAAATATTGAATTCTTGGGAATCTTCCAAGTGATGTGCTGGAAAAGCCCAACTTTGTGCAACTCCTCTGTAGTTCAGCTAGATAATATGCATATGAGGATATCCCATCAAAGGGAAGAAGAGCCCATAAAAGCAAGAAAGGGAAGAAGAGCCCATTAAAGCAAGAAATGTTGACTGACTTGTTAACAATCTCTGCCTGGTAATAAAAGACTTGGCTGCAAGGATTTTCAGATTCACAAACCTCAGCTGCTATGTTTGCAATATTAGCCTAATACAACAGGAAAAAAAAAAAAAAGAAACAAAAAAATTGGGAATTATTTTGAGCTTTGCCATCTCAGCAGACAAGGAATTTTGGTTTTAACAGCTTCTCAACTTCTTCAATATAAAAACATCCTACTGATTCTGGTTCTTCATCACCTTGGAATTCATGTAGGTTATTCATCACCTAAGCATGGGGATTTCAGAACAATGCTCGAGGGAGGGTTCTCTGCTCCCATGTGATTATGGTTTTTATCCATGTGTTGCACTGGGATAAATAAGCATGCCAGGTGCCGGGGAAAGAAAAATGAGGCTGCTCAGCAGTTCAGCCCTTATTTTGTTCCTGTGATTGCCTGAAAATCTCGTTGACCTATTCTGCCTGATTCACACTTTTTGCACTGTACATGCTAAAGAGAGAAGCACAAAGATACAGCTGTGAGCAGCTGTCAACTTCCTCTTGCCTGCTGGCAGTGAAACAGCTGATTAACTGCTTTCAGTTGTGGTTCATTTAGTAGATTAGGTAGGGGTACATCTTTGTCTGAAGTTTCAGAAGTACTTGGGCTGCATGGATATTTGATTGTTGCACCATTCAATCAACCCAATTTTTATTGAGTGTTCAGCTCATACTTATAGAAAATCAAATTTGTTAAGTATCCAAAACTGGGCATACAGAAATGGAACTGCCTCAGTTGCACAGCAACTTTCTGAATATTGTGGAGATCCCTTTAGAACATATTGAGGGAAGCAAATATGATTACCACCAGCCTTAGAGAGGAAATGTGAGTTTACTCACCAGAGAGGAGTTTAGTGCTCTCCTGACTTCACTCAGATCAAAATTTCAACCACATTCCAGTTTTGCAAAGAATGTACTAAACACTCCCCCTCTCTCTATCCTTGAAAAGAAACCCCCAAATTTGTCCTTGATTAAGTTGAGAAGAGAATCATCCAGTAAGTCAATGCTGATAGACTTATACCGTGAACTCAGTGTAAGGTTTAATTTAAAACTAAATTCAGAGCCAGTCTCCAAGGAGCAAAAATGGATGTATCACAGCCAAGTCTCTAAACTGATAATAATGTAACTTTTTTTGACCCAGTTTGTCAGGAAAATGGTGCCTGCATGAACTGTGTGACCTTCCTCACTCATTCACCAAAAAGGGTAGATGGGAGAATGCTGTCCAGTCCTGTAGGTCAGGAAGTGATTTTTTGAGTTTTCTGGTTTAAATCCTCCAGCATTCAGCACAGGATATTAGAATTCATGCATCATACTTCTCACTGGAGAGGAAAGTTTGAGGATTGCAACACATGATGTATGAGGAGAAGCTGAGGGGATGGGTTTGTTCAGCCTAGAGAAGAGAAAGCAAAGGGCAGGGTGTACAATTACCTATGGGCCAGGGGTAGAGGCAAGACCAGTCTTCACAAAGATGCACAGTGAAAGGGTAAGAAGTAACAGCCAGAAACGGAATTTCAGTCCAAAGAAAGACTTCTTCATCAGAGAGTGGAAAAGCACAGGAAGAGGTTGCCCAGAAACATTGTAGGACATACTCAAAACTCAATTGGATACAACCCTGAGAGACCTGATCTAGCCCTGAAGCTTGAAGCAGTGTTTTGAACTATAGGGGACCTTCAGAAGCCCCTTCAAACACAGTCACCCTGACATTGACAGCTTGATTACCGAGAGGCTAACAAGAAATTAATGAATGCTAGTAGCACTCAAAACAAAATTTCACACGAATGAATTCACGTAAAGCCCATCATACAAATTTTTAAAAATTCATTAAGTTGCTGTTGTGCTGCAATATTTTGGCTGATTAGATGAGAAAAATCTGACTTATAATGAAAAAGGAATCACATTGAAACACACAGATTTCTAAACTCATGGTGTTTTCATCCAGCTTTAATTTTAAACAGAAATGAGAAATAGCTGAAAGATAGAGGGGAGAGCTCATTTTTAAGGCAGCATTTCCCCATTCCCAAGTCCATTCATGAACCTGTAGCTGCATTTCCAGATGGATTACTGGGCTCACGGCTCCTATTACCCTGAGGGCACCAAGGGGTCTTCTTCTACTTACAGCCTCTTAAGAGGCTTCATATCCTCTGCCTATTCATGTTCACACATTCTCTTCCTGTCAGCTGCAGCTATTTCCTCCACAGAAAATCCAGGTTAAGAAAGCCTGAGTGTATGTCACAATAATGCCAGCATCAAGAGGTCAAAAATCATGATGTTTCTGAACCAGTAAGTCTTGCTATAGCTAGAAAGCTTTTCAGCTTTTCATTGCCCTATTAAGGTCAGAATTTCCTCCTTCTGAGAAAGAGTGCATCTCTTTATGAAGCCTTCCCTTATGATTTTAAGGTTTACTTTGTCATGGAACTGCATTTATTAGCAACTTTGTCTCCATGCCCATATCCAGCATGAATATCTTTGTCAAGAATAAGCCGATAACATCACTATTTCAGTGACTTCTGCACATGATCTGGTAGTTAGGGAGCAGTAATAACAAGAACTGGTAAGATGAACTGTGGTTTGGGTGTTCAAAACCCAAGAAATTTCTTTTATTTAAATAAATGCATTCTAGAAGGCTTAGATGGTTTTATTTAGTTCCATTATTCACTTTTGTACTTATTTTCATACTATTTTTAAACTTAATCTTTTTCCTACAGAGAAAGATGCAGAAAGTCAAAGTATGCCATTTTCATTAAAAAAAAATCCATTATTTTGCTGAGTTCTGGCAATTTCCATGTGTTATCACTTTGCCTCTCACTCTCTGCCTGTTCCTTCTGGCATACAGCTTATCACCAGAGACCTCAGAAAAGTAAGAATACATACTTAAAGTAAATGTCCTAATTTGGGCACTTTCTGAGAGAGATGTGTGTGTATGTTAAGGGATTTCTCTTCCAGCAAGCATTCCTCTCTAGCCGTAACGTGATGCCTGACGGCATGCTTCTCCTCCCAAGTGCTGAATCACTCCCAGTTTTCTTCTCTTTGACAAGTGTCATGGCCATTTTTCCAATTGGCTGGTTGTGTAATATCACCATTCAGCTAACTTGTAGTCTCTCAATTCAGAAAGCTGTGTCTTGTCTAGGTGTTTTCAAAGCTCAACTCCTCTTACTAAATGGAAATTAGAATTTAAACAAATATTTTGCCCATCAATATTTTGGGGCTGATAGATGAAATCAGAGGAAATAAAACACAGGTTATAATGGCCCTCCCAATACAAACATTCTTCTTTGAAGCAGAATATTGATTGAATATAAGTGCAGATAAATATGCTAATTTAAATACCTGACAGTCTCATTTAGATCACATATAGCTTCTTAAAATACATGATTGATGGTTTGTATTGTCTTTGCACTTAACAAAAAGGGCTGGTAGGAATCCACTTACATTTTCCCAATGTTTCATGCAGCTGCTCCCCACAGCTCTCAGTCTTGCCTGACTGATTTAACCAATTGTTTCAAATTACCCACTCAATGAAACCTCAGATTTTCCCTTCCTCAGCCTAGTCTTCACTTTGCACATAAATAGCTCCAAATTACCATGCTGTGCCAGGGGGAAAGGCAAGGGAGACTAAATGAATACCAAGTGACTCCATGATGCCAGTAGGAGACATAAAATAGTATAAGAACTTGACATAGTCCTTCCCTCAGAAAATAACATACCCAACTATTTAATGAAAAGTCCTTCGAGGCTGGTAAGCTAAATTAGCAATGACCATTGGCTTTAAATTGTTCTAAAAGTCTCTGGCCACAATATGCAATTCCTGTGCTACAGCACAGGGTAGCAGTGGCAGCGTTCGGTGTCCCTGGGCCACTGTGCTCTCTTTCTCCCCCTCTCTCTCTCTCTCTCTCTTTTTCTCTCTCTCTCTTTCTCTCTCTCTCTCTCTCTCTTTTTCTCTCTCTCTCTCTCCCTCTCTCTCTCTCTCTCCCCCTGTCTTCTTCTCTAACTGACCAGACATTTCTGAGGAACACTGTAGCTTTTCTCAAAGTACTGGCTCATTGGAACCAAAACATTAAAACAAAAAATTAAAAAAGAACAAAGCAAAAACCGAGACTGGCTGACAGATAAAGCAACTCAGACAAGAACCTTCTCTTTTCAAGTGTATTAAATCATTACATCGAGCTTTGGGTAGCAAGTCAAACACAGAAAACTTACATTCTTACAATAATAGAGCCATTTAGGCTGGAAAACACCCTTAAGATCATCGAGTCCAACAGTTAACCCAGCACAGCCCAGTCCAACACTAAACCATGTCCCTCAGCACCACATCTGCATGTCTTTTAAATACCTCCAGGGATGGTGACTCAGCCACTTCCCTGGACAGACTATTCCAATTCTTGACAATCTTTTCCATGAAGAAATTTTTCCTAATATCCAACATAAAACTCCCGTGGCACAACTTGAGACCATTTCCTCTTATTCCTTAAAGCAGAATAAAAACAAACATTTGACACAAGAAAAAATTAATTTCATTTCAGTATTAAAGGGTTTGCTGGGAGAAACTTTGACAGAAAATAAAAAGGCTCCAAGGATAAGAAATAATTGAAAGCATTTGGCTAAACCAGTGAAATTACAAATATTTAATACATGACTCACGGGAATTACATCCGTGAATGATGGACACCGAGAGGCTCTTCTCCATTTGCAGAATGGGTTCAGCAGTGCAGGACCTCCTGTAGTCTTCTACTTTTCTGTAGCTTCTGGAAATAATAACTAACAAACTTTTCAACAGATTTATCTGATTCATCTACCATAAGTACCGGGAAACAACAGACTTGACATTAGATCACTGCTGGCTTTTCAAACACAGCCTCATGGAAAACACAGCCCTTTCAGAAATCAAAAGCTGATTTCACTTCTGGATTGCAGAATCATCTCTGCATTAATAATCCTGGCCAGAGTGCTTTAATCCAGATGGGACCCTTACTTCTGACAGCCAGCAGAAAGCATGAAAGGGGCTCAAATATGGAATGTACTGGTTTTCTAGGAGAAACTGATGCTGAGTTCCAGATTTGAAGTGTGTTGACAAGTTTTGGTTGCAAGTTTGGAATAGATTGGCTCACAGAAAAAACCTGGTTTAACATAGAAATGCACCTAGTTATAGGCTATGCATGAGACATGCAAGGGAAGAGGCTCTGTATTTGATATCAGTGCCATTTCAAATTTGCCATGAAACTGCTGTACTAAATCAAATTCCCTGATTTCTCACATTTTTTCTTACTTGGTGGTTATTTAAGAAACCTCTCAGCAATTTTTAGTGGCAAATGCTACAACATGGTTTTTTTTTTCATTTGTCCCCTTTCCCCATCCTGCCTTTGCAAGGGTCTGTTCCCCAACAGCACAGTTCTTGAATATCACCCTTACAGGAAAACTTCACAGCACCAGCAGAAAAATGACTAATGCTTTCTGTAACACGTATCTCTGGGATTATTAGGGAGGTTTCTGATGTACTCTGCCCATGGCAGTGATGCTCAAAGATGCCCCATCTCAAACTTCACTAACATCTCTCCCTGTTCGTAGCCCTGAAAAAACCACTTCACTCCTCATGCAGGAAATCTGCCTATTTTCTTTTCCACCCAGAACCACCACCACACTGAGTAACCAGCAAAGCAAGCTGGTTGGCATGAAAGGGTGGGAAGAGAAGCCTCTTAAATGGTGCCTTGCTTAAGAGGCACCTCTGTCAATGACTTACTCTGAGTTCTCAGAATCTGATTTATGGGCCCGAGGATACCTATGTCCTTTATCTTCTGGAAAAAAAAAAAATCATAAACTGGATGATGAAAGCATGTACATCACAACTTTCTCTTAAACTCTGACTGTAGGAAATGCCACTTTTCTTTCTCTCCCACATTTTTTCCTGTTCACTCTGGCCTTGCCACTGGCACACCTACCAAGAAGGCAGAAACGTGGGTACATTTTGACTTCATCTTTTGATGACTCAAACTCATATTTCCCCTAATGGCCTGTTCCAAAACACACTTGGGAGGTTCTTCTGTATTCTTGCTGAAGTTCCACCTTGCACTTAAACACTGGTGGCCAGAGGAAGGAGACAAGGCTGCCTCTGCAAACCCATTGCCTCACAAGGCCCAGGGGAGAGGAGCGCTCTGCCTTCTTCTCCCCTTTCGGGGGGCTGTGCCTGTTTTCCCCATGCAATTGCCTCATGACAGCTGTATAATAGACAGATAGGAAAGCACCCACATTTCACCTCCATGGGAGTGACCTACCTGTTGGCTTAGAGTCCTGCTCTGCTTCCCCTCCCACACTCAGTGAATCAAAAAATGCATGAACAAGTAGCTCGAAGTCACGTGTGGATGCTGCCTCACTGTGCTCGTGTCTGTCTCTTGCTGGCCCTGTGAGTCACAGATCATTTCCATGAGAAGGGAGGGACAAGCCTTTCCCAAGATTCCTACACACACCACCTCCTGTTTAGTCTCCCCTGCTGAGTGATGGGTTAGACAGTGGGGAAAAACAGTGTTGGATCTCTCCAGGCAAAGGAGAGGGAAATAAACCATCTCTTCCCTCACCATCTCACCCTTGGTGAAAGCTCCAACCTCTGGATAACAGAGATTGCTTCACCAGGACTGACTGTACATATTTTAAAGGAAACCAGTGATTATGAGTTCATTTTGTGCAGGGCCCGGGTGTGCAGCTGACTGGCATGTGGCTACACAGACAGAGAGAACACCTCACCTGTGAAACCCAGCAGCGATGAGACATCCCTTTAGTCCTGAGCCATATACTCATCCAGGAGCCCAGCAATGCCTCCAAGAAGAATTGAGCACCTCATGAGCTCGAAGGTCAGGAATGCAACCATCACCAGCAGACACATCAAACATGATATATGTTTTATTGGTTTAATTTCCAAGAAAGTTAAAAACCAGATGGAAGAAGACTTGCATAGCATAATCTCTACAATTTATGAAGAATAATCACATCTTTTATGTAGTCCTCCATTTTGATTGAGTGTAATTTTGACACAAAGATGACCTAAAATTTTACCATACTTTGAAGGACACCATTGAAAGTATATAAATCATAAACTGTATTTGAAATATCTTAGTCATATCAGAAAACACAGAGCTCAGAAACTTCTCCCAAAAATGCTGATGTCTGTTTTGTGATTTCAGCCTCCTGGCTATTATTAGAGCTTGTAATAATCACCATTTTTACCTTGAGATTTGAGAAGGAGCTAAGTCTCCCAGAGAACAGAATGTGTCTGAATAATTCATTGCAAGTAAATAAGGATTTGGTTTTCAAATATATAGAGGACTTTCCACATACAGCACTCTGGAAATACTGTATTAAGTACATTTATTATCCATATAAGGCAAACATATATCTGCAATTATTCCAAAGATTTAATTTTGCAGTAACTAAAGTATTTAGATCAAAGAGCTTGCATTCATATGAAATGGTCTTATTTTCTATATATTTGGAAGGTTAAGAAATAAACCCTATTTAGAAATAAAGTATATAGATCATATACTTTTTCTATATAGTGTGTCAAAGTGTTTATGCCACTTTTGTATCTGCAGTCCTTGGGGTTGCAGTATGCTAAATTTCTTCTTCCTTTAAATTATTTTTTCACATTAAGGGAGGCATGTTCTTTTCACAAACTTACAGTGCATGCCACTTAAAAGCAACTCTTTGTACTTCAAGATTTTCCAGAGAGTTTTGGCACTGAGAAGAATTTTTCTTCATTGATGGAAAGACATATCAGTACTGGTGGGAACACTCCACTTACTAGAAGGGAAATATTATCCTTTGTTGAGCTGAAAGATTCCTTATGTACCTTCCATCAATCTGAAGCATTGTGACATTTCCCATTACTGTACCACAAGGACGTTCCTTCTGGGAAATGTACAGACTGTACTAATGAATATGTTCATACATCAGAGAAAATCTTTCTTTTCCCCCTGTAAAATGGCAAAATTATTCTCGATCTAATATTTCTAAGCCACAGCAGAGAGAATGTGTATTTGACTGTAAATAATAGGTCAAAATGACCAAGCATGGCATTTTTAAAGTTCAAATCCTCTCATCCGTAGTTATCATACATTGCATTATGGATATTCACAAACATTATTTGTCAAGCCACTGTGTACCAAAGTGACTTATTTTCTACTAAATGCAATAACAAGTGAAACAGAGCTTGTTGAGGTTGCTTCCAATTTCCTTTTCTAACTTCTGTGCCATTTTAAACAAATGACACAGTGGTGAGGTGAAGAGGACAGAGCAGAGCACCAGAGATCACCTGAAGGTCAGCACACAACAGGTCTCTTCATATGAAATCTGCCAGAGCTGCACCGGCTTTCTACCCAACAAAGCAATGTTCTGCATAACAGAAAGGCAACGAGTGAAGCAGTTAAGAGATTTAGATACCAGGAAACTGCTTTTCAAGGTTCCAAAAAGCCTGCTCATTATAACCTCAGATAATTGACTATTAGAGAGATAAACCCCCTGCTTTTCAAAGCAGACATCAAGGAGCAGACCTTGGGCTCTGAAGTGGAAGGCACAACTCTCAAAACTCATTCTCAGTTTACATACATATGAAAAACCTCTTTCTTTCCATGTATTTTATGGCAGATTGTAAGAAACAGATAATGTTTCTTCTCATTTCCATTAGAAAGCTCTGCTGAGAGACTGTTCCAGCTGAAGTGAGTAAAACCAGTTCTTCAAAAGAACAAAAGAAAAAAGAAAATATTATACATTTAAAAAAAAGGGGGGAAAAAAGGAAAGAGAGAAAGAAGAAAGAGCATTTTTGAATTCTGATTTGTGTACTGGGTGATGAGCTTCCTTATTCCTGTTCTATGCTGCTCTGTGGTAGTCACTCCCCTTTCTGTTTGACCAACTCTTTCACAAAGCCGCCTGCCTCTCTCCAGGGATATGCTCAAACAACTCAAGGATTGCTTCAGCCTGAAGCACTTTCACACAGCTGGAGCCAAAATTGCCCCAAGGAAGATCTAAATCATATTGGATGAGAGTTTTGACGGTAGTTTTAGCGGGGTCAAAATTTCACTTCCCAGGTGGAAATAGAGCAGCCAATCTAGGAGAATTTCTTCTTCCAGAAGGACTTCCTGTAAGCATGAAATCATCCCATAGCTAGCTGGACACATGTTGAGGGTCATAAAACACCTGGCCTCAATGTATTCAATCTTGATTTACATAGACTTTCCATGTGGGTTTGTTTTGGGTTTTTTTTGCTCCGTGGTTTCCTTTACTTTTTGTAATTTTCACAATAATTGATATTTCAGACTAAGTCATAGATTTTAGACATTTGCTCTCAGAAATCAGAAAGCATGAGTCTTGTTTAGGAGCTTCCAACAGCCTTTTAAGATGGGCATTATGAAATGAACAAAGTGAAAGAAAAAAGAATATTTTGACCTGTTCACGATGGAGAAGCATCCAAACTTTCAAGAGTTCCCTTAAGCGGCCATTAGACATTACTGAGGATAAACAAAGTTTGTAAAGGAAATGACTGTATTACTTGAAAAATCTCTAATTAGAAATAACGTGTCAGCATCCACAAATATATAAGGAAACAAGAGTGTGGAACTCATGGAATCATGGAATGGCTTGGGTTGGAAGGGACCCTAAAGATCATTTAGCTCCAATTCCCCTTCCATAGGCAGGGACACCATCAAACAAAACATCCCAGGGAAGACATCACATAAAACAAATCAGATGGAAAAGTAACAAATGGAAGAGAAAGAAGTTGAGAATAAATGGATGGAATTCCTTCACAGGAAATGTGTTTGGCAAATGGCATCCTGAATCCTCATTATCTTTGTGCCTTGTTGGCATCCCCACACACCACTTCCAAAGGGGAAGACAGAGATTTCCCAATAATTCCCTCTTTTCCATTGCTTTCAGACTGTCTACACATCACCTTCCATTTCCTTTTGGAAAAGCCGAATGGACTGCTACTCTCATGCCACTCTCCCACTGTCCTCTTCCCACCCACATTGTTTCTAAAATATGTCTTGCATCCTCTCTCCTAATTGGGGTTTTGACAAAGCAGCAGAAGGAAGTAGTGTATTATTGTGATTACTTTCCTTCATTGAGATGTGGCTTTCTGACAACAAAGTTGGGCTTGTTTTGGGAGTCATCCACCAGTAAAACTTGATCAAACCTGTTGCATCTTGAAGCAATTGTGCAAAATAGAGTTATGGCTGCTGCAACCTAATCACAAGTAAAAACATGTAGGTGAGCTGTAATTATCAACAGTTTTGCCATCTGATAACATTTACAGCAAACAGAAAATTACCAGAAGCAAATGAGTGGAAGTTTTTTCGTTTTTTTTAGTAACTGACTTTCCCCTGTAGTTGCATAAAAATTTCATCTCCAGAGAATCTATCCTGAACATTTTTCTTCACTGGATGTCGGAGGCTGAATTTCTGTATTCTCCTTCAGCACTGGAAGCACTTGAGACCCAACTGATAAAATGTCTGAAAAGGATGAGCGCAAGGGCTGGTTCATCAGGTATATGCCAAAGTTTGTCTGAAAAAAAGCAAAATACTTATTAAGATGCAACGCATGTTAGGGTAATCAAATCTATAGAGGATCTCACAACCCAGATACGTTTAGAAGAACAATATTGCTTTAAGAATAAGGAGGTCTATACTATGTCCATGTAATCAAGAACATTCTTAACTCATTGGTTATAACAGACTGGTAAACAAAAGCTAATGCCATGTTATTCAAGAAGAATAGCTTAAGTAAGTGGATAAATAACACAGTATTTCATCATGAGCTCCATAGTATCATATATGTAATTCACACTCCCTCACAATCTTGTTATTTAATGACTGCTCTGGCTCCTTGACTAATACAGTTAATGCATTGTCACAAACAATGGCTCTGCAGCATGGGAACACCGGGATGTTCCAACAGCGAGGAAGTCTTGCGTCTTCTACCATGAATTATTCACTTTGTTAACAGAACTTTATTCTGTCAAGACTCTGTGAGTTTCCCTTCATTTGTTTTTACGAATACTTTAGTACGCTTTACAGAAAATATTCAGGAAGTTTGTTTTATTATTGCTCCCACTTGTTAAGTGTCATTATCTGTGAATCCATCCTGCATAAATATTAGAAATACTTCGAATATGTCTTTGTGATACTGAGTAATACAGTAAAGAAGAATGGAATATCCACTTTGCCCACGGACCATGCAACCCTCCCAGGCACCAAAAACCGGATGTGGGTGTCTGTATTCTTATGTGAGTTCTTGGTATCAAGCAGCTGACTGCTACAGCTGTGGGTGTGATCTGGAAATGTTACGGGAAGAGACCGGTGAGGTTTTGTGGCTTTGTTTTCCAGCCATGGAGAATTCAGGAATATGCAAGAAAAAGACTTGTCATCTCATGACAATATTTTCCAAAGAATTAGATAATAGATAATCAAAAAATATGCAAAGTAGGAAAAAAAGGAACGTTGAAGACCATGTTAAATTGATAACTGATTTTTAGACTTCAGAAAGTCTGCTCTTTAAACTGAGAACCTTGGAAACCCAATACTAATCCTCTTGTCTCTTTTTGCAGGTTTCAAAACAAAGTATTTTTTTTTCGTAGACTACAGCCAAAACATACAAGCCATTCTAAAGTGTAAAGTAAATAAATAAGCAAATGAAATTACTTGAAAACAAAATTCTATTATCCCTCTCTATTTCCTGATTACATTTACTGCCATTGTTCAGATCAATGATCCTGAAATTGAGTGAATTACATTTAGAGCAGGTTTAAAAAACAGTGGGTAAAAAGAATTGCAATAAATCAAAAAAAATAGTGTTAGGTGAATTTAAGTGAGCATATTTCACAGCCTAAATATGAAGGCAGTATGTTTTCTCCTACTCTTGCCCTGTATAATTAAATAAAGATGCAGCAATGAGGTAACACAGAACAGCTTTTAGTGTTTGAAGAATTCATGAGAGGTAAGACTGAGACCTACTCCCAAATAAGAGAGATGCTGTAAAGCAGAAATCTATCCAGACATGGCCTCAGACTCTGATTTTGGGTCTTTCTGTCTCATTCGTAATCCTAAACATCATTGAGAAAAATGGCCCTAGGCTTAGGTATTTTTTGGCTACCTCTGCTATTCCTTCATCTCACTGGCAGATCACACGTAGAGGGCGTGAGCTGGACCTATCAGGCCTGTCCTATTGCTGGCACTTTTTGGGTACCAGTGGCTATAACGGTGTCAACGCTCGGTGGACACAGGGTATATCCTTACGGTCAGGGTTCAATATTTAATGTCGAGGAATGACTGCAGCATTGTAAGATCCCAGCCCTCTAGCACAGTGACTGTGTTGGATCAGCAGTGATGCCATAATGGTGTTAGTAACAGTTTCATTTAAAATATTGAGGTATGTAGTCTTATTTTTCCATTTTTGCTTTTCTCTCATTTGTTGACAAGTTCCTCTATTGGCATAAATGATGTATTTTTCAGCCTTGTGGGTAATAACCTGGATTCACCTCCTATACCCTAGTGCAAAAATGACAGTTGCCATGATTTTGTTTTTTTTTTAAAAATAAGGCCATTATAAAAAAAATTGTAAAATTAATATTAGTTCATGATACACCACATTTCACACAGGAAGGAATTTTATAATTCATCCATGTAAATGAGCTTATTTGATGCACGAGAAGTTTTTATTTATATTTACTGTATTGTCATCTTGATGTATCTTGAGACTAAAATAAATCTGGGCAGCTTGCTCACTCTGAAGAACTTAATTTATCAAGTTTTGTTATTGCAAATTATTTAGCAGGACTTTTTTTTTTTAATGCACCTGAAAACATGCAGAATTATTTAAGAAAATGCATGTCTGAATACATCTTGTCTTCAGGAGTTCTCAAATACTGTTTTAATGCTGCTCCTTAATATTTTCCTTCTCTGATTGGGCATCTAAAGTATCAGTGGTTTTTTCAGTGAGGAGTTTCAGTAATGCCTAAGGAGTTTCCAAGGTGATGATATACTGATGCTACACATATTTTAGTACTAATGCTGGTTTGGAACTGCCGACCTATTTTTTTTTTGTGAATGTTCTTGAAACCAAAACTTAGCCTGTGATTTCCAGCAGTGGATTTAACATCTTTTATGAAAATTTCCCTGTTTTTTCAACAATTACAAATAATGACTCAGCAAGTACTGATAATAGCAATCACACACACACCCCTGCCAAGCAACCACAAAAGCTGCATCTGCCACTTCAGCTCTGTTTCCAGAGAAAGATAAAATGTAGAAAATCAGCCCTTCTCACATTTCTGATGAAAAATGAGGCTTTCAGATGCAGAGATTACAGCCTGCGGAGTTATTACAGTGAACTGTATAATCTCCCCCTGCTGCTGCTACCTTTTCCTGACTTCAAGGGCATTTTGTTCTCCATATAATCTTCCCAGAACACACCAAGAACTGGGCAGGGAGTGCAGGACTGTGAGCTCCGTGGCTTTATCTGGCAGTAGAGACTCCTCCCATCACTGTAAAATGTTACAGAGACAAAAAATTTCAAGCTTCTTGATTAGGAAAAAGCAGACCACTTCACTGCTGGGAGAAATAGAGAAAACATACATATTCTTGCCAACAGTGAATCATATGATAGTCATCGCACTCACAGGAGGAGCTATGAAATGCTGTCATTCTTGCATGTTGTTTCAAGTTCGTTTACTGGTTCAACAGTAATATGCTCTGCTCAGAAATTCACTGACAGAGAAATACCCTGTGTGCACTATTCCCTTTTGTAAGACAGAAACCTGAGGGGCTACATCGGACGAAGGCCTGAGGTGAGATGCCTTCAAGCTACAGCTCCCAAAGAATCAGTTAACACAGACTAGAACTTGGTAGGGAAATACCCTGCTAGAATGTGTAACAAGCACATAAATCATACTGCATGCTAATACTTAGCTTTGGATGGATGAGTTCTGGATTTTGCCCCCAGATGTAGCTCTCAGCTGCCATATCACAGCAGATGAATTTACCTGTCCAAGTCTGATAATTTATTCATACAATAACGTAACCTCCCTCTCATCCAAAGATTTGGGAGATGCATTTATTAAAATTGATTTTTTTTAATGCAAGAATGTTTTATTAGCTTTAGATTTACCAAAACTTAAAGCCTTAAAAATAGGTAGGGTGGAAGTACTCACTTTTGACATGCTGATTTTTTATATTGGAAAAAGGGAAAATTTTAAGTTGGTGGCAATAAAACCTCATACTGTTCTGTTGAAAATATCTGGACTATAGAATGTTTTCTTAAGAACTGATATTCCTTTGCTCTACCTTAAATAAATGCATTTTCCAGTTCACACACCAATGAGAAAAGAGAACCGTTTTATTTCAGAGGTCTCTTAATTACAACAATCGCTGTTCTCAAATGTTCCAGACATTTGAATGAAAAGCATTGCACAGTGTAAAGCCCTGCATTACTATGAAAATAATGACAATGATGTATCAGATATGAGAGGTCATTTGCTATCCTTGCTAACGTTTGAGTAAGCAATTCAAAGGCACAGCATCTAATTCCGCACGAAAGGAAGCTCTCCCAAGGCACAATGAGATACACAAAGCAGGATCAACAGCCCCCAGGAAAAAACACAAGCTTTTTAGTGTATGAAGGCATGTTCAAACATAATGGATTTCCCTTGATGTGCTGCTATCCATACATTTAGACCAGGGCAGACTGCTAATGCAATAATTCCCTTTGCTACCTTGACAGCAAGTCCCAGCTTATAGCACTGCTGCAAATCTACCCACAGGGCTTCCGCTATCATTAGCGCTAAACAGCATCTGCAAAACACCAAAGAGAGGCAAGAATTCAGTGTTCTCCCTTTGCCATCCATGTGTGTTTTGCATCAGGTGGTGAGGCATGTGAAACAGCATGTGGCCATTTGCTTAATGTAGTTATCTAGTCTTTCCTAATCTCCTGCAGTAACAGAGAGCACTCTGTCACACGAGGAGAGCTCATCTTTCCTTTCCAGGCAAAAATTACAGAAGGAATCCTTAATGAGTGTTTCTTCAGAAAGCAGAGCTCAAGTTCACTTTGCAGAGGTGTTTGCATTTTATGTCAAACAATGACATAAAAGGTTTCATAAAAAGCAGCTGGCAAGGCCTCAGCACCATGCTTTACGTTTATCAGGAAACATGCAAATTGCTTGTGTGGCTAGTTACAGTAGCTGACTTTCAGCTGCAATTCATCTATGCAAAGGCTCAATCTTTCAATCTGAGTAAAAAAAAAATTTCTCAGAGTCTCAGAGGAATGGAGAAAAACAGGATTTCAGAAATAAATATTGAGCTACCTTTTACAAGCCTTACATTATTTAGCTCATTATTGAAGTTCATTGGCAGTGCTGCTATTTGGGCAACTTGTTTGATAAATTTCAATGTAATTTTTTTCAGGTTGATGTTCTTGGAAAAAACAAAACAAAATGGTAAATATTGATATCTGGCTCTCTTTTCTGTGTGCAGTATCTTTAATGTTTTGGCAATCAAACAGCTACATCAGCTTTTCAAAAAACTGGGAAATAATCTTAAATTTTATTTTTCTGCAACAGTTGCTTTTGTAATTTGAATCAGATTATTGACAGGTGGGAGAAAACACTGCTAAATTCCTTCACTGAATCTGCATCTGTTAAAAAAAAAAAAAAAAAAAGAGAATGAAGTCCATTAGAGGACTCCTTAGCAGAAAAGCACAGGGTAGAGATATGAGTCACCAAAGGATTAGCTCCGCAATTTAACACAGTCACTTGAACTCGATGTTCTTTCTCTCTCCCCACTGTGAGCTGTGAAAGGTTTGGATCAATGTTCTCTGCTAGGTCTGCTGAGCACACTGAAAATGCCATAGTCCTTCCTGGGTGCTGCTCACTGATAACCAGCTGGTGCCCATCACCACAGAGGTGACCTGCAGGAGGGATGGACTCGGAGGTCTTCTCAGACCAGCCCAGGCAAAGCTACCAGCTCAAACTCTCCCTTTCAGCTGTCAGCTAACCCAGAGGACTCACCCTTATGCAGAACAGGGCATGCTCTGCCAGCAGCGCTGAAGGCTGGGAAAAATAAAAAAAGGCTGAATGCCCCTGTGTTTGCAGCGTGAATATCGGCGCACAGCTGAAGGAGACAGAGCACTCCCCCGCGGTGTTCAGCAGTGCCTGCCTCGCCTCGCCTCGCCGGGCGGCTTTTATCCAGCGCCAGCTTCTTCTCGAGAGGCTGGAATGCTCTCTTTGCCTTAGTCCTGTTTGAACGAGTCACTTGGTTCTAGCAGAGTATCAAGAAAATCTCTTCATTTCTGAATTAATCAGAGTGAAAGAGGAGCTCATCTTCGGCAGGGGAAACATGCAGAAGATGCTTTGCCTCGCCTGAGAATCTGTATCCCAAGTAAGGTTTCGTTGCCATTTTCTCCCTGAGTACAGAGTGCTCTCTCTCTACAGATATTCCAAGTCATAACCCAGTAAAGCCCATATGGGCAGAAAAAGTCCTCTGCATGCTACACCCCATGTGGCAGCAGGGAGCATTCCTGCCCAGAGTGCCCAGCTGGCAGGCAGTGCTCTGAACTGTCCCTGATGCTCCAGCTCACCATCACCCGGAAAGGGCCCCTGTCCTCAAGCTACCTACCGTGGCCAGGAGCTCATCTCCCAAAGGCTCACCTACTGTGGTGACCTGGGCCAGAGCCTGCTGTGCAACCCTAAGTCACCTCAGGTCAGGAGAAGCTGTGCCTCGACAGCCGGCCCTGCCTGCGCCTCTCCCCAGCTCACTGCACTGGGCTGGCTCCGACACGGAGCCAGAGAAGCTACTCACCAAGGATAACAGCCAACGAAAAGAAAGCCCTTTGTTTGTTTAATGAGTCACTGAGACGAATCAATTTTTTTTTTTTTTTTTGTCCAAACATAGAATGCGGTATTTGTAACTTGTTTGTGCATTGTCTGGGTGAATGATTTTCAGCCTATTTGTTATTGCTCTGTGCCAGCCCTGTGCCCGGTCTCTGGTGTTTGGTATTGGCGAGGCTCCCGAGCCCTGACTGCCTGAGACACTTTTAACAACAGAAGCTTAACCAACAGGAAGCAATGAATTTTGAAAAAGGATTTTCAGCTAAATAAATATGTATGATGAGATTTGTGGAGCTTTTGGGATGCCGAACTGTCTAGCCATCATCTGAGCACTCTCAGTTCCAAGAAGTAATGCAACCTTAGGAAGCAGGATCTCAAATAAACACCTGTATTTCACACTTACTCTCCAGTCATTTTCTTAAGCAATTACTCTCCACTTTGACTATATTCACATCTGCTCTATTTTTCCTGCTAACTAGTTTCCCAGGGTAAGAATAAAATGTAGTCTTACAAGCCAACTGCATAATTTCAAACACTTTCTGATTTTTCTGCATATTTCTTTTCTTAAAAGACATCAGTGCATCAGCTTGTGTTTTTAACACCAAAACAGACACACTGTAAAGAAGTACATACTGAAGAGAAGCAAGCACAGTTAAAAATAATGCATATTAATAGTCAATTTCTGAATAAAAAATGTACTGAGCATTTTATGGAAATAAACCATGTCATATCTGGGTTGTAAGTGCATCCTCTTTTTACAGAAAAAATTCAAATGGTAGCGATTAGCACAACAACTTAACTGTGAATATTCTCTCAGCAGATATTTCACTACCCATGCAATAAAGTCACTACATCTTTCATTACAGCTATTTTGAAGTACTGTACTGACCTTTCTACCTCTGGCAGCAGACAGGGACTGCAGAATTTCTTTGTTTCGTTCCCCAGACTGTTGATCAATGCAGATTATTTGACATCTGCTACATGGACCCACAACCTGAAATTTTAGTTACAGAAAGTTCATGGCTGTTTATCAAAGCAGTACGACACTGAACAGTACAAGCTTCTGACCATAATAATGTCTTAAACACATACCTTTTGCATACTTTTCCTGTGGTTTTTCAAGCTTTCATTATGTAAAAGGTCAGGTCTGTTCACCTAATAGAGTAGGTCTACTTGCAAAAGTCTCACTAAGTTTTTAATTCACTTTTTTCTTTTTTTTAAGGAAAACTTTCTCAGAGACAGAATCTGAGAACTACCAGACGTTTACATATTTGTATTGCCGGATGGCTTCCCTTCTTCTGTGGGTTAGCAGGGCTGCTTGCCCAAAGAACTGAACACAAAATTAAGCCAGTGCCTCAGGATTCAACCCAAGGAGGATTTTCTTGGGACTGTTTTAGTGCAGCTGAAATGCACTGTATCTCTCTTATATGCATGGCACTTTCAGAAAATCAGAATGTAAGATAATTATATATACAAGTTTATTATTCAGAAGAAACAAGTCATCCTCTATTACATATGATGTTAACATCACATGTAATTGTTCTTGAACTAAGGTGTGTTTTTAGGGGTAAAAAAACCCTTCAACAAATTTATTCTTAGAACTTTAAAATGGAGAAGGACAACATATTGCACTTGCACTTAACACTGCTTCCCTAACTTTGGCAAAGCTCTACATTACAGAAATTAAGTCTTACAGTATCCCAGTATACACATTCTACTTTGGTAAAATGTGTCATAAATTTCAAATGGGGCAAATAATTAAACTGAACACTTCAAACATTTTATGTGCTGATCTGAAGTGATATTTCAGGTTTTTGAGATGCATCTAGAACTGCTTGTATAATTCTTCAGTGTAATCATCAACAACATACATCAGCTCTTTTAGAAAATTATTTTCCACAGCTTAAATTTTTTTTTAATTAAAAGAACAACAAGACAGAGAAGGAAATATTTTTTCCCTGCTTTACTTTGTTCAACAGCTTCTACAATTTTCATGGCATCAAGGAGCATGAACATAATTTCTACTGTTACTATATCAGTATCTGAAGAAGGACTTGGCAGAGATGGGGAAAGACAATATAAGTTGCATAAGCCTTTCTATTTTTGCCTTGTATTCCTAAAGTATATTGATGCCAGGAATGCCTATTTATTTTGTATTTTTACAGTAATTTATCAACAGGATCCTCAACTGAGCTCCCCAGTGTAACTCCAGCCTCCAACAAGCTATACAACAAAGATTTTGTCCTTTGTGTTCCTAGTTTCTTACTTATAGGAATTTTTCCTCAATTTTCTGTAAATGATATTGCAGCTTACTGACCAAAGTACACATAAGAAGAGAGCAGATAAGTAATATATTCCACCCTTGCTGAAAATGTTTCTTACAGTATGCTGACCAGAAAAAAATAGGAGTGATGTCTATCACAACTTCTAGGTTTGACCTCGGCACTTCTGTTATTCACACCTTAATTATAATCTCTACGAAAACAACGAATAAGCCACTTGCACATCCTAGGCAAAGCATCTTCAAATACATATTTCATATCATTGGAATTCAGTCAGACAAATTCAACAGAACACATAATACACGTGTGCATCATTCCCTTAGGTTTCATGTGATTCTTTGTTAAGAGTTTTTCTTAAAAGAATGTATTTGCAAACCAGGTCTGACTGTTCAGCATTTTCCTTAAAGTACAAAGGACATTATATTGTTGGCTACAATACGAAGCACAACATACCATAAAAAAACCTACCAGGCTAGAATTAGAAATGTTCCTTGAGTGGAGATTAGGATAAGATGTATATAACAGAGGGCAATAGACCATGAGTGTTCACTTGTATTCATGTCCAGTCTTTTGGCAATCAGTTGCTTGATGTGCAGCAATGTGAGGTTACATTTGGACTACTGTGCTTAATAGCAACAAGTGTTCTCTGCTGACGTGCTGGCTAAATATGTGCTGTAAACTCTGCCTCAAAAAAACTGATTATTATTCAGTTCAGATAGATAAAGATAAGAAATGCTATGAATTATGAAATTCAATAAAAGTGTGGAGAAATGTGTCAAAACCTCTCAAATATATTGAAGTATGTTTGTCACAGGAGACATCACTTTTTTTTTTTTACACACTCCATAAATTTCACCTGCACAAACCATGCTGCCCATATTCTAGTCAAAGCCTTATAAAAATTAGTTTGTCTCCAGGAATCAAAATGCTTTGTGATAGACTGGGACATGGACAAGAGAGAAAAGTTCACACCTGGAATTGCAGAGCACCTATTGAAATCTCAGCCCACTCTTCTTCTTCAAAGGACTCTGGTGCACTGATGACAATGTTGGCACGGAAACGTCGGATTAAATCCTCTATTTCCAATGGCTCCTTCAATCTGTCTCACAGAGTTGACAGAGAAAAAGAAAAAATAAAAGTATTAACTGGTTTTGCATTAGATGTTTGTGCTGTAAGATTCTGGTGGCTCATGTGATTAAGTAAACGCTTCTCCAGAATAACCTGGACCAAGTTTTATTACAAAGGCTATGGAAATGGCATAAGGTTATTTAACTATAATTTGTAACCTTTCTACTACAATATGTAACCCTCTAGGTGGCTTCTTCAGAGGTGTAAGCTGGAACTGTAGGTATGAAAACATGTAGACAGGTGAACCATGCGTATGAGAAAATTCCCAATTTGTTATCATATGTAGGGCTAATGGTAACAAATAAAAAGATCTTTTCAGTTTGTAATCACTTAACTTGTTAAATGTTGTAAAAATAGAAGCTTCTAGAACCAAAGGCAAATAAAAATTTATTCTGCACATACTGCAATGTCAGAAGGGACAAAACCAACAGTTGCTGAAGGTGAAAAAGGCCAGTAAAATAATTTTATGAGAGAATTTTTCCCTCATATTATTATTATTTGCCTTTGGGAGGCAGCAGATTGCACCAAATGATAGGTGTTCTGAAAAAAATTAATCTCTGTGTGGTGATATCTCCCCCTCTTTACAAGCATTTGAACTGCCAGAGTGTAGATTTGTGTCAGTGTGGAGAACGTATATGAGACAGAAAGAGAAGCAGACTGCATACAAATATCAGAAATCTTGCTGCATCTTTGAATTGTCATTTTTCACTCTTCTTCTAGAGGAGAACTTGAACAGTACCAGAAAAAATAAAAAGGAGACACTGTAAAATGTGCAAGAGGGTTCTCTCAGTGCCATTGTTAGTGGAGAAGAACACTTCTCTTTGCATTAGCTATTAAGGACATGAAGAATTTTTGATACTCCATCAACTTTAGTCTGACAACTTTGGGATATGAAATCCTGCAGCAGAGACAGAAACCTGGGTAAGCAGTGAGGAGAGGCGTTTCTGTCCCAAAGAAAAAGAAGTAAGGCCATACAGTTTAAAATGTATTTTAGTTAAAAAAAGAAAAAACATGCAAAAACAAAGTACAGGGGAAAGTTCACATCAAGCAGTCTTCGCAGAAGAGGCCTGTCAGGTAAAAAAAAAAGAGCTTGGTTTTATTTAAAATAGTCTGGATGATCTTCTCTAGCAGACAAAAGTGCATAAGGATGAACTACCTGCGCAGACTTTCAGTCAAACCACAGAAGCCCAGCTCCACCAAGGCCCCAGTGCTCACAAGGGCTCCAGCAGCCTGGGGGGAGAAGGTGGGATTGGAAGCTGCAAGGCCAAAGGTTTTCCCTCAAGATCCCACACGCAATCCCATGGCTGAGACACAATTTGTAATGAGTGCAGGAGGTGGGAGCCAACAGGAAGCGTAGATTATGCCAGTGCTCATGCAAACAAGGAGGAACACAGCAGTTACTTGTGAACATGTTCAGTTATGCTGCTGTGCTTCCCAGCTTTGCTGTGGGCTCTTGGAGCTTGGCTGCTGGGTAGCCTCTAGTTTTGAATGTGTTTTGCAAAATGTAAGTGCCTGCCACCCCAGCCTGTACTGGTGGGGGCATCAAAAGCCCCAGTAAGCTCAGAGCTGGGTCTGCAGTGTCCTGGGACAGCTGCTGAAAACTACTTCAAGCTTCTACTAATCTACCCTTTGCTGCTGAACTCAAAGACTGCAGAGCCCCTGTCCCTAGTCTCTGAGTCTCTGCCTTCAACCTGCTCAGGCTCACGTCCAGAATACCTCACATCTTTTGCACCTCCCCCAGCCTCAGAAATACTTATAGTTACTTGGCAACATGTATCTGGGTAAATTCCCATTATTTCTCCTCCCACAAAACACGCATTGGTTGGATGGAGTGGCAGATACCTTCATCCTGCAAATCTCAACATGGACCTGTTTTGAAAATCAGTGTTATGTGCCAAAGTCAGCCTAGGTGCTTTGGATTTTCACAGCAGTAGGCTCTGTGATGAAGAATGCATTACCTCTATTTAACAGGCACACTTGAAAATGAATATTTATATCTTCAGGGTTATATTTCTAACAAGAACATTTGAGCATTAGGCCAGGCCATAGGGATTTTCATGGAGGTGACCCGTAATGGAAACACCAGAGACACGAATGTCTGCTGGTACATGTAGCTCTCCAACAGTATGCTGCACTCTAGTTTTTAACTGAATTGCTGTTTCTGTTTTAAATCACCTCTCAAGAGCCAAGTGCACGCTAGAAGACTAGTTTTTACTTATGGAAGATACAAAGAGAAATTAGGAAAACTTAATTGAAAATTGAAATTGTTTTACAAAACTTAGCAGGTTTCCATTAAGCAAAAACAAACGCATGTGCCAAGAAGCTAAATAATACATTCCAAAAACCCTCCAGTATTTAATAAAGACCCATAAGTGCAGTTCTTGAAAGTACATTGGATAGTTCAGTATTTGGAACATTCATACACCATGATTTTAGTAACAGTGCAGAATGAGGATACCTGAATTCATTTCTGCAGCACCTGGAAAAGGCACTGCATGGCAAAATGCATGGAAGGGAGGACACTTCCAACTCATGCTACAGAGTGGGAAGCAAGATGCTTCTCAGTCACCATTGCAGCTCTGGTCACATCTGGAGTTTCCTCTGAGGAAAGGGAGATTACAAGCCTAGTTGTGCTGGAGCATACGAGGTATAAAACTGGTGGATCATCTGACGTTGAATGTTTGACTGAAGTTCCTTGTTCTCCTTCATCCTCACTTGATGCTTCTTACTCTTCATCTTTGCACTCAAATCCCATATCTGGAAGGTTCCGCACTGAGTCTCACCATGGAAAAAGCCCAGTCTGAGTAAGGGATGTCTCCAAGAAGTGCCCTCCCAAGGAGCCATAACTCAGACAGTCAAGCCTCACAAGAAGGCATGAACCGTCACTGAGAAAGGGCAGTCAAAACACTGAGAGATGGACTGATTCAAACCTTTTCTACACACATTTGCCGTGATATTCTAAAATTACTGTCTTCTCCTAAAGAAGGAAAACCCTCAGACAATGCAAGATCCAGTGGTCTTAGTGGTGCTTCATTCAGTCAGTAGTTTTAAATCCTGAAGCTATATACATATCCTCCTGCAGATATATATAGATATAGATATATAGATATATATATTCCTCTTCTACTCAAAGCACGACTTTTCAACACAGGTGACATGTTTGGTGGGTGACTAAGAGGAGAGAAGATGACTCCAGGAAGAGGCAAGAGAGAAGTTTTGTGAGACAGGAAAAGGGGGCTCAGAGACAAATGCTGGGGCTGTGGGATGCACAACTATGATGGAGGCCTTGAGAGAAGATTTTCTGTGGAATTTGAACCTTTCCTAATTATATTCAAGGAACAACAATTTCCTATGGTCAGCATGTGAAAATTTGGTTGGTGATGGGTTTGCTATCTTTGAACTGTGGGCTGACTCAGTGTTTCATTTGCTGCTTCTATCTCCCACTTTTGTGTAAGTTAAGCCAAATTCAATTAAGAAATAAAATCATTCCAGTCCTGAAAATACTTTTAAAGTATTTCTGTTGTGCATATTTACTCTAAATCTTAATCATTCCCATGGGAGGGAAATAGTTCAGCCAGTAGTAAGACTTTATAGTTTTACCTGCCAGATGATTTATGTTGAGAAAACCTATTTATCCTTGTTCTTTTGACAAATAGAACTTGGCTGGTTCTCAATAATATCTTTCCACAAAATAATTTGATAAAAATTTCATTTAAATTTTCCTAAAGATGGTTGGTAGACAGATTATGCTCATGCATTTAATCCAAATTTTCAGAAATCATAAAATAATTATTAATTATAGCAGTTTAGTAGCTATATATTTGTTGAATGTTGAAAAGTTGCTATCTGTAAATCTCCACATGAAACACCTACATTGGCATCTTATGGCAAGATTCTGGAATCCAAGATCACTGAGAGACATTTGGAGACAGAAGCATCTTACCTTGCAGAAATGTGTTCTTTCAGCTGCAGAATGCTTGCTACATTTATCAGGAGGTATTGTGCTTCATTCACAAGAGAGAGTGAGATGTTTGTAGCAGGTGACAGACCTAAAAAAATCAATCCAACATTCTAAACTGATCATAAAAATTAGTAATTTCACCTCATCTTTCCTTTGACCTCTCACTCATTCTCATTACTAGTTTATTCATTTGGTTTCAGACACTATGAAGTATTCCAAGAATGCCCTCAAACCTATAAATGATAATAATGCAATGAAGTTAGCAACTGAGATAGAGTTGAGATTTCACCAAATTTGTAAAACAATTTACAAGAGCAATATCTATGCATTTTCAATCCTCTTTCAATTTCAGTGCTCTTTCAATTATTTTTTATAATGAAAATTAGTCTCTGAATAAATTCTTCAATTTTTAGATTTTTCACAATAATTTTTCCAAATGGTCTTTGAGTTTCCAGACAAAATAATGGTCATGTTGATAACTCCCCCTATACTGCTGTATCTGTACATTTTCACCATATTTAACAAGTAGAAAGGCAGCAAAAAGTCAGTTTGGGTATAAACATAACTACTAGATCAATGCAGGATAACTCTTTCAGCCTTTGTCTGGGTACCTATATACTCCGTATGAAGTCCATGAGCCTGATGTTTGCATGAGGAATCACGAATTTTTAAGATTTTTATTTTTATTTTTAAGAATGACAACATACCTTTTGCATTTTTCTGATGTGATTTGCTTTTCATGTCTGAACTTTGTCTTATCAAGCGACATGGACGACCAAGAAATGTAGAGAACCAGCCAGCGATTCTTTCTCCACAGTCATATGTTTTTACCCTGTTACAAGAAAAGAGGGAGTTTAAATTCGACTGCTCAAACATTAATTTGCAAAACAGAAGTCAAATTGTGAAGATGCTTATTCTGATTCCTTCAAAACAAAGTACAGTATCCATTTTGCCCAACGAGTTTCTGATGTGAAGCTCTGCATGACTCTAACTCCACATTTCCTCAACTTTACTCCGTTCCACTTCATTCTGTCAACTTTCACAAGATCTAATTTAGTTTGGTACAGAAAATTACTGTGGAATAAAGGATTAAATAATCATAACGCTGAAGACACTGACTCTGAAGTGCAGTAAGTGGTTGCACATATAACAATATTACAATACAATATTATGAACAAGTCACACTCTGGTCTGTGCTTTTTACTAAAACAGAGAGGAATTATCTGAGTTCAGTTTAAGATTGCTCCACTGTGTGTAATTTTTAATGATCCCATCAGGTACAATGATGTTACTTCCCTAATTTAATTCATGTTAGTACAGACATTCCACATTAAAACATGGCTCCACTAACAGAGGCCAAGTGTCTCTCTAAAGATGATTTCCATTACTTGTAAAATGTCTAGTGCATTATGCAAGCTGGCAATAGAATTGCCTTCTTTACCTGGATGTAATCTTTCCTAGAGGGATTTTGAAATTACCTCTCTCCATCCAAGAAGGCCACAGATCAGTCCACAGGAAATTGATCCTATTTGACATTAGGTTCCTCAGCCCTGAGTAAACTTAATGTCAATCTTACAAAATCCAGGCATCTAGTTTAAATCAGTTGTCTGGGTTTTGCTCACAGATAATGGAAAGAAGTAAGTAGTTCTCATCTATATTAGACCTCAGGATGTCATCCGACTCTCAGTGTGGGAATGTTCAACTCTCTATTGACTACAAAAGGAAACTGGACTGATACCTAACTTTAAATGTAAGAGGAATGTGAATTCTTATGCTGATCTAGGGAGGATTCCTGTAGCAAGGAAAGTGAAGTAGCCATGTTCCTATGCTCACCCTGCTTTCCTACCCAGCCAAAGTTGATCTGCATGGAAATCATTTGCTTTGTGAAACAAGAAAACAGCTACTCACAGCAAAAGGTGCTAAGCCCAGGATTGAGAGGAAGTGGCTTGGCTTTACAAAATGCTCTGTAGGGTTGAACTGAATTACACAGGTAGAAAGCCAGGAGAAGTGAAAATCAAGGAGATTTTATAATCCTGCAAGGATCAGGTATCTCTTCAGCGCTTGTTCTGAATTTTGAATTATGGTGCAGCTCTGCATCCCTCTCCCCACCTTGAGACTGGACAGATGTCAACCACAGCTGCATCTAGCCAGTGATGCCCTAGAACTGAAATGGTGCTCTGGTATGAGTATGAGATGCAGGCACTGTGTCAAGAAAGAGGCCAAAAGGGGAGTGTCCACATGAGATTTCACAGTCTGAACTGTGCCCTTGCCCGCCACTGTGTTAGGGAGAAGGCTGCTAATGAGAACGCATCAATCTTCCACGGTAACAGTACAGGTGAAACAAATGCCTCCAATATTTTTTCCCACCTTCACAGAGGTATAGGGGTGTTTAAAATATCTCCTGAGCCAATTGCCTCTAGCAGCCTGTTGGAGATTATTACTGCAAAAATCAGGAACAAAATTTTGCCCTCTTTTTATATAGTTATTGTTTTGAGTCACAGTGGCTGAGCTAGAGACTCACACCATTCTTGGTATTTCATCAAATGTCACAGTGCACTTTCTGTATTTCAAGACTCCCATGTTTTAGAATTGCTTTCCCTTATTTTCAGACCATTTTCTGAGCAAGTACCATCATCTCTTCAAGGTCTTAGTCAAAGTCATTCTGTTGTAGCTCCTAACTACTTGTTTTCTGCTTGTGTTTATTTTTGTGGAGTATAACTTTACATCTGTCAGCATTACATTTCATTTGGCACATGTCAGGCAATTTATAAAGGAGAGCCTATTTCTCTCTGATTTCACTTGCTGTTTGCCTTGAATTTCCCACTCATCTTTCTATTATGTCATTTAGCTTCAGTGTGTTACAACTGGTCCCTCTAGCAGGATAATTTACAGAACAAGAAACGAGGACAGATGAAGTCTGAATATTGATCCCAAGGGATATAATGCACACAACAGGCTCAGTTCACCTTGTTCTGAACTACACCTTTGTTTTCTACCACTGCTACACCTCCCTCGATCTCTTTGATATTGCAGCCTGTCAAAGAGGAGGCTGTGCCCTTGCCTGTTTCACTAGAGCAGCAACCTTGAGCATTTAGGGTCTTCTACAACATCAATAACCTTATCAACATTAGCTTCTACTTTCATCTGTCCACTGTTAGATATTGTACCAGAAAGCCATGTCCCTGCGATGTGAGCAGCACCTGCTCATGGACAGCCCCTGCTGGGATGAAGGCTAATATTGATGAATTGCTTCAGAAGGGAAATTTGGGCTCATTAAACTTTCGTGGCAATATTAAACTTCCTCACATGACTGCTTCTTGCAGATTCTACATCATGTACTTTTCTCAGGTATCTCAGTCTAAATTCAGAGTAAGCCAACAGAACTGGATGAAATAACAGCATCAGAGCACAGAATCAATAAATAGAAAATGCCTTCACTAGGGGTTTCTTTCGAGTAAAAGCATCTTAACAAAGACTTTTGGTCCCACTGCTCACCTTAGACACTTTGCAGAAAAGACCCCAGACCACAAATCCCCTCCTCTCCAACTGCAAAGCACAGCTTTCCTCATTATTTTCAGCCCTGGAGGCTCCTCTGCTGAAACACTGGAAACTGGCATCAATTGCTAATGGATCTCTGAGCAGTTTCAGAGCCTCATCAATGCTGTTAACTCATCCTGCCTTACTTCCTGTCTTGTTTATTTGCTAGGCGCAGTCCACTCTGTGCAATTTGCCTTCACATCCCCTTTCTTACTCATTCTGTCCTTTCCTTCCTTCTCAGAACTCTAAGAAGTTTTCCATGAAAACTTCCAATTTGATACAATAAAAATGTCACAGTGAGTTACATGAAAGAGAAGCTACAATAAATAGTATGGCAACAAATTTTATGCACACAGACAGAAAGATAACCCAGGCTATTTTACAGCCTGTAATAGACGGGCTTACCATGGGGAAGCCAGGGATGAGTCAACACTAAGGGAAGTGGGACAGATGGTTAAAACAAATGACTCTTGGGTGAATTCCACTACCTGAGGAAAATACACTTCTGAGGAAAAGATCCTCTTTATCATCTGAATAGCTAGTAGAAAAGAAGGAGAAGATAATTTTCTGCATGGCTCCATGGGGAAATTGCCAGGTCTTCTGCTGGTTTGTTTATGTGTTACTCAGAGAAGCAAATGTAGAGGGTTACAAAGAATTCGTATACCTTGGTTAAAGGAAGATATAAATCTTTAAGTGGCTCTTTTAGCTGGACTTACCAAGAGACTCATTGAAAAGAAACATAGTAGATAATGCAAATGTACTTTAGGAAGGCACTTGATACACTGCCACTCGGAAAACTTAATGAGACTGGAGGAAGTTCTTAGAAAATATGATGGATAAACACTTAAGTTTATGGATAGGAAATAAATTTATTCATAATGTTATATTCACTGAAGTGGTATGTCTCTTGATTAGAATTAATGTTATTTAATTTACACACCTGCAGTCATCCCAAGATTATTAAGGGGACACTGAACAACATGGGTGGTCAAAACAAAATTAAAAAGGGTTGTAAATATGGAAAGCTATTTATAACTTTAGAAGGTTCTAGCAATTTTAAATCCATGCAGTATGAAATGGACAACTTTGCCAGCATCATTACTATTAAGTAAGGGAACTAAATTCAAGTCCTGCTGAGACCCCCAGCTGGCATTTGGAAGTAACTGGGGACACCACCTCCTTTTCTCATGCTTGGAGCAAGTGAAGAAAAAGATCTCACTCATTCAAGTGAGTGCTAAGTCATTTTATTGTACCGTCCTTCCTCTCCTTTTTCACTTAAATTTTTTTTTTACTGTTTTCTATCAGACATGTGGGGCATGCCAACTTACTTATTTAAATAGGACCACTCTCCTGGTCCACTAAGTCATTCATTGCTTTCCACCATTTTTTCAAGGACTTCTGTCTGTGTGCACATCTGTTCACATCCTGAGTGTCACTACAGTGCTTTTCAGCTTCAGTACCTCTCTGCTCTCACTTACCTGTGTGAACAGACTTTACTCTCACAGATCACAGCCTCTTTTCCAGTGCTGTCTTCTAGCGACACAGATATTGGGTCCATGCCTAGATGGGCAGAGAGCAAGACATATTCAAATAAAAAATTTACAAAGAATCGTAGGGTTGTGAAAAAAGTTCTTATTTTTGTTCCTGTTCACAATCACAGCAGCCTGACAAACAGCAAATCAAAAAAATCCTTTTCTGTTCTGCTAGAATTATATTCTCTGCCTGCAGGTGGCTCCAAATGATAAAACAAAGTGCAAAGGCTGCAGATGACTTTGGCATTCAAATCATATTAAGAAATACACAGTTTCAGCTTTGAGTAACTTCATTCTCTGTTTATCTCAGGCAATGAAACTGGCACAGAATTATTGCCTCAGCCACGGTTTCTGTTGAAAGGATGGTCCCTCTATCAAGTCAGGAGATGATGGTAAACACTGTCATGTTGGGTTTTTTTTGAATAGAGGGATTGAGTGATCTGAAAGATGAAAGATGGAGGAGGGGGGGAAGAAAAAAAGAAGCACAGTCTGTTCAAAAAAAGAACTATACTGTGAGATAAAACTACAATAACTTGAAGACAAAATGCATGGAAAACTGTGAATGAGAGAATTATTTCCATCTATTCATCTCCAAGTTTAAACCAGCTGAAGATTCCCTGGTAATGATCTATGTTAACAACTTCTCCCACATTTTTCTCTTTTTGAACAGAATGAGCCAAAGAGATGGAAAGGGTACTGTAGTTTACTAGAACTAAAAGGAAAAGCTGTACTACTTTTCTTTCTGTTAGTTGAAAACAATAATCTTAACAGAAGAACAAAGTGTTTTACTGTGTGGCTGCAATGAATCCAGCTTTTCCATTATACTGCAACATATCCTAACCAAGGCTCTGACCCCCCATTTCCCAGAATTATAACCACACATTTTGATATTATATAATATTGTAAAACAAGTAAGAATCAAGCTCTACCAGCTCTGTGATATGGTGAAATCAAGTTGGTTTCTTTTCTTCTTAAAAGCAATGAAATGTCGTTCAGACTCATTATAATATGACTATCAACTCTGTTTCATGCATGTTTTACAAAATAGAAAGTGGTCTACTTCTTCTTTGGTTAATTAAGTTAGTATACTTCATAAGTGAAGACAGAGCGGGAAAAATTAGGTTCACTTAGGAAAATAATACATGTAATAAATGCTTTGAACTACCCTGTAACAACCAGAAAAAGAAGCCAATGTTATCATCTTATCGACCAGACTAATGCTGTTGGACTCTGAAACAATTAAACATTAGCATCATTCCTTCTGGAAAAGAAATATTATTTGAACTATTTCATCCTGCATGCACTCTTAACTGTTATATCTTTCAAATACTTTCTAAGAAAGGCATACTCACAAAATTTTTTAAAATAGAATTTCAGGGCTTTAAAAAGCCTGCTTTTATACATCAGCAAGTGTATCACATTTTTATTGAACAGTACACATTTTACAGTGATGTTTAGGTCAGTTAAACATTGTTAATTACGATTTTATTCTATCTTTAAGGCAAAAAAATAAAGTAGAATATTGCCAGTTACTAAAATGTAAAAGCTGTCATTCTCCATGGTCATCTGCTTGATAATAAAATTCACAGATGTGTTTTTAATATAAAAAAATTCTTATCGTTACAGCTCCTATTTTCAGTCAATGAGGAAAATTAGAGATCTGTTATTTCAACAGACTGAAATACAAACTATTCATGTATATTCTTTCATCAGTGTATGCACTTAATTCCCATTATTTTTATTGGCAGTAACACATGACTATTTGAAGGCACAATAAACCCCATAAAGTGCAATTAGCTGCTCAGTTTTGCAAGCATCTTTCTATTCCAATATTTTAAAGTGCCTCCTCAACACTCAGAATTTCTCCCACTGTGCAGTGGCAAACTAATGTCCAACTTGCCAGAGTAATGCTGATTGTTAGCGAAAATGGAAAGAGAGAAATTAGTCTTTTCCAGAAGTGTATTCTCAGACAAATTCTGTTTGGCTGCAGATTTGTGTAGGTCAGGAACAAGTGCAATGTTATCTGCACTCCCACGTATTTGATGGAGGAGGACAAGGATATTTCCCTTGGTTCTCACTCAAGTAATAGGATTTCTGGAAATAAAGGCATTTGCTCCTGACCACCTTTAAGTTACTGGGAGCCAAACCACTAAACATCAGTCAAGACACAAGAAGCTGTTTTTCTCTGTGGGGGTGGATTTAGAGTTAGGTACACTGATTTTCTCAAAGTGGGTTCTGTGATAGCAAGGCTTTGCTACACTCTTAACATTAAATAAAATAGGAAATGCCTATTAACAATCACAAAGCCTAAGAAAATAATTCTGACAAAATTAATAAATACAGTTTCTCAAAATTAAAATCTCACTCCCTCTGCTGAATAAAAGCACAGCCAGGGAGAGAGCAGGCACAAGCCCTTCCTCTCCCTCTGCTCTCACTTAACCCCTTCGTCAGGGATCTGGGAAATACCTGGAGTTCCCCAGCTGCCATGCAAGCCAACTAATTTTGCAGGCATGCCAGGGGAAGATCCTAAGCCTCCAGGCAGCTTTGGGCTTGTGTAGAGCCCCTCTCTACCATCCCTGCTACCCACATTGGTGGCAGGATTGCACAGCTGGGTCGGTCAGAGAGCAGGTTCTGCCCATCCACAGCTGGGGGCTAGATGGGCTATGGAGACACCCAACATGCAGGGGTTAAAGAACAACCCTGAAAGGGTGTCCCAGCACATGAAGGATTCAACAAAAGGTGTTAAAGTAGTTACTGTCACACTAAATCATGCTGACAACTTTTTCTTGGACAAAGAAGACAGAGAATATTAAGCCACATTGAAATAAAATAGCCATAAACAAATTTTCCACTAATGAAAAGTTCTAGAGGGAAAGGAAAGCATGTGCCTGGAGGGGAAGAGAGAACAGACTCATCAAGTTTTAAAAGGGGCACAGATAAAGTCTTCACCCATATCTAAGAGTGCAACACCAAAATGCTCTTACAAAATGCTGTGTATTTCAGCTACGTGGGGTTCGCCCCACTCGGCTTTAGGCACTTACCAGAGGCACCTATTCCAGCAGCACAGTTGCCTCCGGCTCTCTCTTTTGGAGAGAGGCGCCTCCAGCCAGCAAAGCGCGCTCTGGGTGGAGATGTGCGCCACAGCCCACTCTCACAGTGAGAAAAGCACAGGTAGCAGCGGAACTGGCAGAGAAAACACAGTGGTTACAGCTCCTTGCAGAGCAGCACAGCGAGGCAGCCGGCTGGACTGCACTGGCCACCAGCCAGCTGGGAGCCGCTGGGCTGGCACATTCACCAGAGCAAGGGGATCGCGGAAAGGGAAAGAACAGAGAAACTCAGCACGAGGACTGTGAGGGCAGGGGGAGGAGAGATGGAGGAAACAAAACTCATCTTGGAAAGATGCATGCTGCTGTGGCTGAGGAAAGGCAGTTTGGGTGGGTGGCATTCCATGTGAGAAATAACTCATGACGGAGCAAAGCAGGAAGAGACCTGGAGGAGGCTGCTAGTCAGCAGGCCAAGAGCTACAGATCTGAAATAACATCAGCCACCGACACAGGCCAGTGAAGGTTCTGAGCTGCAGAACAGCCTGCCTGGCTCAGCCAAGTTCCACTGCTCCCCACCACATGGATCACTGCTCCAGCTTCACATGAGGCATTCAGCTTCAGGGCCTACAGTTGTAACCAACTATGGACAGGCTGGTGAGAGTGGCAACAAAAGCAGCAGGGATTAGCATGGGATTTTCAAGGAAACAGTCAACTTTTTAACTTAAATTCATCTGTCATGAAATGATTTAAGTGGGAGATGTATCACTGACCCGTGTTTGTGAAGGGATAAAAGAAAAAAATAAATTTAACACAAACAAACAAATCATGCATTTAGACTGCAGGTAAGAGGAAAGAAAACAAAATAAATATTGGAACAACTTCCTACAGATTTATCTGCTCAGCCTTACCCTGCTGGTTTGTATGTGCTCCCATCCCTGTGCCATCTTAGGAGCAGTGAGCTCTGGAATAGACTCCCCAAGGAAAAGAGAGCCATTATCTCACTGTCAAGAATTCAAAAAAAAGCCACAGGTTGCAAGAACACCATGGGAGTAAAAAACAGCAGGACTACTATAAAAGAGGTCCTAGACCACATCACAGGCTAGGACTTCGGTATCTAGAGTCATGTACAAAGAATAAAATTACTTCATTCTTACACACTGGCTGTACCAAGCAGGCTGTAAATAAATGGCAATGACGTTCCTGTTAGAGCACACTGATCAATTACTTTTGGGCAGAGAAATGATCAATAGACTTGGACAATCACTTCTGTGTGGAAACGGTTCTCACTGTCATCAAAAGGAAGGCAAATGACAGTGAAAACTCCAAAAAATGACACAAAAGGTAGAATGTAAAGGCAAATTTCACCCTGGTACTAACTATGACAAGAGATAGTAAATCTCAGTGTGAAGTGGGTACCTTGACTGTCATTTTTGTCTGAGAAAACCTCTTCCTGACTCCCTGAAGTATGTCAGTACAGGTGTTATAGACAGGTGAACATACTAATGGGTATGCAGTTGTCTGAACGAGTGCTAGCAAGGAAAAAAAATGAAGAACAGACTCAGAATGGTCAGAAAGGCAGAGAGATGGTAAGGAAATATATTTCTAGAAATAGTTATTTCTGAAGCACTTGATAATTTAAAAGTTGTGGGAGAAGGCTGTCTGTGCAACTGTACTACAAAAATTTGAGGTGCAAAGTGCTCCACATTAAATTGAAATGATAGATAACGATAGATTTTCAAAGAAATAGTATGGAGGAGAGAGGGGAAAGCAGCAGTGTGTGTGCCAGTGAGCAAGTCTTCTTCTCCCTAAGAAGAGAGTAGATCGTGTTTGGGATTGGAAACACAGGAAGTAGCACATGGTTAGTGGAAGTATCCAAATGTACGTTTGAGAAACCTATTTAAACCAAAAATAATCAATGAGTCAGATTTAACTCTATGGAGAGTGCTCAGACAGTTGGAGAGGTCTACAACTCTAATGTACACACAGAAAGGAGACTGTAGTTACAGGTCCTCTCATACGGATTTCTAATGCAGGGTGAAAAATCTGAAGATAGGTTCCCTTGTTTTGCTCTAGCTGCTGAAAATGTGGGCACATGTATTATTAATGGTTAAGACACACAGGCTGAGTAACTGTTGGACCCTGGGGAAATGATGAACACGATTCAGACACATGCAAACTCAGCATTAGTAATGACTTTGGTGGAATACAAACCTGTACCAGTGCTCAGTGCCAGTGGCACTGTTATGAAAATAAATAATTTTCACCCCTGAGTAGCAAAGGGCTTTCTGTAACACTTTACATTTTTTTTTTCCCCTCAGCAGAGAATAAAAAGGATTTTGATAATTCCCATGAAGCTCAAACATCATGAAATATTTGCCTGCTAGTGAAATTATTTAACTGAGTTAAATAATGCCTGGTCCTTATTTTAATTCATACTAATTTCCCCTGAAGACTCTACCCCTCTAATCCCACAGATGGAAGGAGGAAGAGAGATACAAAATGGGAAGGTTTTTGGCCAGTGTGTTTAATGCTAGACTTCTTGTGGGGATCTGTGACCATGCCTTTGTGTTGGATGACCGGGGGGCTTCCCCTGCGATGCTTTGGTCCTTCCTGTATGGTCTGTCCCAGTTTGAATTTCCCGGTTGGCTGACAGCCTCTCACTCCTCCCAGCATTCTCCCATTGGTCCCCATTCCCTACTCCCACCTTTCCCCCTGGCCCCAGGTAAAACTGAGACCTTCAGGATCAGGTTTCACATTTGCTTTGGAGTTTGGCTGTATAGCATGGAATAAACCATCCAGCAGGATGAAAGGCGAATCTCCTTCCTGCCTCTTTGCCACTTGACTGTAATACCGAATATGCCCCAGGTTCTGTGGGCTTGTGGGAACCCACAGAACCAGGCTAATTACGGTATTAACTTCTATTCCTTCACCTTTGCAGCAATAACAATAGGTGCCTTCAGGCTGTGGGACTTCATGCTATGGAGAGACACTAGTCAGTAAATTTCCACATCTGTCTGTTCCTTTCTCCATCCTGGAGCATCCACTTTATGATTGCACATGGGGAGTCACAATCTACTCTCTGCCGACCCCAGCAATAAGTCAGGAATCCCCCCAGAGCTGCATTTAACAGGTTGGGCTTTCATTGCCCACAGCCAGCACAGAACTTGTCCCTGAAGTCCCACGCAAGTCACAAGCAAGCATGCACAGCATTCAGTAGTTTGGTGGCTGCATGCAGGTGTCCCTGCCTGGAAGTCTGACACCAATAAAGAAGGGAAGGAAAGGATATTGTTACTAACCTTCTGCCTGAATGACCATAATTTTTTGCTTCAGATCAATTGAGGGATTCACAAGACACAGCCTTGGCTCCCGCTTCTGAGTCATGCAGACTCCATTCTGGTTTACAACCATCCAGTTTCGGTCATACAGCAAACCTTGGTTTCCTACTGGCCATTCTGTAACCTGGGAAGGCATTAGGAAGGGGTACAAGGGTTTAAAAAATGTTAACTGCATTAATAAATTCATGCTGAAAAGAAAAGAGAGGGGAAAGAATCCATTAATGACACTCATTGAAATCAGGAAAACTTGTGCAAGCCAGTGTCAGCTTTTTACAAGAGAAACCTTGATTGCAAATCAAAGATAAAGATATCACTGCACAAAGCTGACAACACAAAATCAAATTACTCTGATTTGTTACATATTATCATACCGTTTAACAGAGCTATAAGAATAAACAATCTCTGAAACACTCTGAAAACTGTCTTTAATTTTATACTCATTCATTTTTAGGATCTGTTCCCCCAGCATTTTTCATTTAACTTACAAAGTACAGAAATTTTATGGGATTTTTATGAATTAAGGCAAAACCAAAGAAACAGACAGCAGGAAAACTGAAATTCAAAATTTTGTTTTTCATAAAATAGGACCACTTTATCAATTAATCCATCTGAGAAAATCTCCACCACTGAAGCTTTTGGTTTAGCTGGGAGAATAATAGTTTCTTTAGTTCCCTTTACAAAAATACACATTGTCTTCTTTACTATCTGTTCTTCCATTACTTCTATTACACTCTTTACATTCAATAGCCCATACAAGCATATTGTCCTTGCTTTCACATACATTTTTCTGGTGAAAAGAACATCTGTTTCTGATGCTACACAGATGGTAATCTTGAAATCCAAAAAGAAAGTAATTTTAGTAATGCCTTTGGGTGACATTAATATCTGCTTTCTTCTCCAGAATGTTAAAATATTCATACCATTCTTGTAATATAAAGCTGGCCATTTAAACATATTCTTCAGTTCACGTATGCTTTCTAGTCACAGTTGACTATGGAGAAAAGTTTACAGCTGAACTTGCTTGAATTGTTACAGAAAAGCTGAGTACATCTCACATGAATTAGCTGACAAAAAGACTTTTTTGAGTAAAAGATATGTCAAGCACAGCCTGATGCTCTGAAGAAAAGCATGTCTGGAAGTACTGGTTAGATTAATTAAAAATCACATTTTTGTTTATTATGTGATCGACCCAAAACTTGACAGAACCCAAAATATTTCATTCTTAAAAACTTTTCCTGTTTTTATAAAAGCCTGCAGCAGCAGTTTGACACTGACAGCCTCACTACAGAAAGCTGAGGGCAGGCATGCTAGAACTGAAAACTTAAAGCATCAAAGCTGAACTCAAAATAATTTTGCCACAGTGCTACCAATTACATTGAATACAGAAAATGGAAAAAAAATTAAGAGAAGAAATGTGTTTTATCAACGTACTTGATTTATGTTATTTGTCAATTTTTTTATGCAAGTGTGGATGAAAACTTCAGTGATAAAGAGAAATTTTGAATCTAACAGTGTCATCTGAAATCACATTATCCAAGTACCTCAAATTGTCAGCAGCTCAGTTATGTGAACCTTTGCCCTGTCTTTTTTAGGAGAGGAATCATAGCCCTAAGACTGCAATATCAGCTGAAGAACACACTTTTGTTCTTAGTGGAAATTATTCTTTGGAGAGACCAGCATTTTTGGTTATCCTGTATAATTAGACTACAAAATGCATTTGAACAGCTGGTGATCATCTGAGAGCTGCAAGAATTTCCTGCTAACAAATCTCCCTTCCAAAAAAGAATATCATTAATTGGTAATACATCCTCCCATGAATCCAACAGATCTTTACAGGATTTGCAAGATACAGAGAGCAGAATAAACTAAAAAAGCAGAAAAATAGAAAAAGAGCACAAAGGTTCTTAGTTCCCTATTGTAACATTCAGTTGTTTTGGTTCCACTTAAGGATAGCAATCTTATTCAGGAAATAGCTTAAGTGTTTGCTTACCCCTCCATGGAAGACAAGAGGTTTTATGAGCAAAGCAAAACCTCTCTTTAGTCAGAGCTTCAGGTAGTTCTTGCATGCTGACAGGCATTAAACAGTAAGCCCAGCTAACCAGGTAGCTGGGCTTACCCTTTAATGGGTAAGATAATATCTAGATATTTGGATATAATCAACACCTTCCACTCAAATTACCTCTGACAGGTCCAAAATAATGGTGATTAACTCCATGCTTCACTCACATCACAAATGTGATGCAGCACGTGACTGCAGGTCCTCAGGCCATTTTTCCCCCCTCCTCTGGGTATTTGCCATTGTAGTGAGAGTCACACACACGCCCTGCAGTGAGTCCCTATCCTCTCGTGGATGTCCTCTGTGCACCGTCAAGTGCCCAACTCCCTCTCCACTTTTCAGTTCACTGTATTGCACATGTTGCTAGGACCCTGACAAAGAAAGTTGCAACAACAAAATAACTGTGTGCCCTGCCTTGGATGGAGAGTCACAGACGGCTCCGAACAGCCAGAGCCGATTTGTTGCTAATACTGACACTGGAGATGAGCATGGAAGAACACACTCATTTCTTTTCTCAGCACTTAGGCCTGTGGCCTGTGCAGAACATATCCTGCCCTTATCTCAAAGAAGCTGAAGGGATTGTTAAATGAAGTAAAATAGAGCAGGTTAGCATACGTGGCAGTGAGCAATACTGCATTGTATAGCTTGTAACATGATTCCCTGAAGTTGCCGGGCCATCTCTGGCTCCTGAGACAAATTAAAAGTGGGAGGACAGAAGAAAAGCAGGGAGAGCATGGTTTTACTGATAGATACCAGCATACACATTCATTCCAAGCATGGCAGGTGATGATGCACCCCAGCATTATTCAATATAAGGTCTTCTCTAGCTGTCCCAAGGATCATTGCATAATACAGCCAGTACTTGGGATTGTCCTACCTGCTTTAGTCCATCTTTTCTTATCACAAAATAAAAATATTCACCGCAAAAACACATGGGGTTGTTTGTTTTTTTTTTAATTTCAGAATTTTCTGTAAAACATTTTGGGCTGCATTTCTCCCATAGTTCACAGTAATATCATCATAAAGGCTAACACAGTTTTTGAACACATTAAAGGAATCACTGAAAAGGCTTTAAATTATCTAAGTTTAAAAATATTAGTGGTCTTACATATACTTTATCCACTGATCACTAGGAATTTGCATTGTATTTTAAATTAAAAGCTAGTTTGTCTTCTCTGTTGAGATGCAATTTTTTATACTCTGAAATCCACTGCAAGAATAATAAAGTTATTAATTAGTTATTAGTTTAAATTCCTAACCTCTTTCACTGGGCACATTGCATTATATAATTATGCAGAAGTCATTGACATGAGAGATGTTCCTGTTTAAAAATGCATGTTTGGAACACATTTTTATGTTGGAAAAAAGAAAGTGGTCTGGGATAGAGGTTACTCCTCTGCTTTTCTCCATTAAATAAAATAATTGTAGGGAAGAGAAAACACATTTGAGAAGTTGAGTTAGAATATTCTGCCCTCTGCTTCCTGCACCATGTGTACAAAATCCGTGGGACAACTGTGGATAGGGATTGTCCTGTGGCCAGGAACAATCTATAAAATGCTGCAGAAACCACCCGACCTGCAGTGAGCTGACAGTCTTCATGCCAAGTTTCATCCTCCCAGCTGCCAAAGCACTCTGCACACTCATTTTCTCTGGAGGTCAAGAACCTCTCATACTAAACCACTTAGAATAGAACAGAGAAATCAGAGTTTAGGAGAAGAGGAGATTATGTGACTCAAAAGAGGAGATCAAACAGCTGTGAGTTTGCACTCACATCCTCCTCAAGTTTGTCCTCCTGCCACTAATCATCTATCCTGCAACCAGCAAGTCAGTGGGCAGATTTCACTGGCAGATGGGCTGGGTCCTGCACACCCGGTTAGCTGGAATTTTCCACTGCACATATTATTTTAGGAAAACTCAAGTGATCACGTAGTTACAAAAAAGCCTAGTTACTACACATGCTTTTAAAGATTGGATCTCCCAAGCCAGCAGGAGACCTGCACTTGAACCTACAGATATATGGGCTTCTGATCTCAAGTATCAAAGTATCACGAGGTGAAGGAATTTACTATAGCTCAGTATTTGAACCACTTTTACCTTTTCACTTTGGCTAGCTGAGAGTCACCCTATAACTGATAAACATGGAGATCAAATTTTTAATTGGGAAAATACTGTTCTAAATTTCCAGGAACTACAAAGCATCTAAAGCTATTTTAGATTTAAAACAAGACACTGGATTTCAATTTTTGGATTCCAATCAAAGACTAAAGAAACTACAAGCTACATGATTACTACTTCAGAAGTTTATGAGTTTCCTGAAGTAAGGAGATAATATAATGCTAAGTGTGAAGTCTGTATGAAAAAGACCACTAAACAAATGGGAAAAGAATAGTTTTGCATATGATTCAGTCTTTTCAAGATAAAGACTAGAGATTCTGGTATAATCAATATTTTAGAAGACAAAATGATTTTCAGGATTTGATTCCATTTAATTGTGGTAAGGTTTCTTCTCTAGCATGTCTTGCTTCAAACTCCAGTGCATGTGGCATGCATTGTTTTCCTGTTTCAAGGTGATACAGGCTGAAGTTGCAGTAACAACATATAAAGACATATATATGTCTTTATAGATATAGATACATATTGGAAGCTAGTGCACTCTGCAGTTAGCTAGGGTCTGGGTCCTGGCAGCCATGGCTTCCTATTCTACTCTTACCCATTGGGAAGAGACTAAGCCACTTGGTGATTTAGAATGGGATTAACTGAGTTTTAAAGTTCATTTTACAAATGGTGGTCTGTAAGTTGGCATTTTTACCTCTTCTATAGGCAGACAGTGAAATTGGCAGATCTTTCACATACTGGTTATAAGTGTATGACAGGTCTAGAAATGCCAGTCAGACTTTTGGGAAGAAAAAACATGAAGAAAGTCTGGTGGACAGGAAGAAGGTCACAAAATGGAGTGTGCTTTTGAGGATCATTGCTTGTCAGAGAAGAAAGAATGAAATTCTCAGAATTCAGGGTTCCAACACAAACATATTTTTTGTGGGGATTTACTTCAATATAAAAAACCCATGAAAGTCAAAATACTCTTTTAACTTCAACTCCTGGCCTGGTCTCCCAATGCAGTGAAAGCATTCCACTTTCCCAGTGGCTTTGTTTGGTCAGCTTCTACTGTTCTTTCATATGCACTCATGTATCTCCTGTGAACCACATGGAAACCATGTGGAAATGCACAAAAAATAGTTTTTAAGAAGAGGAGGAGAAGAGCTAATACTCTTTAAAGTGAAATTCCAGTCCCTTCCAATACCATACACTAAATCCAGTATTTATTTAATTTTCTGTTACTCTTTGGCAATACAGGCTCTGAGAGTACTTAGATTACAGGGTTCTAATGGGGCTGAGGCTTTGTCATTAAAAAAAAAAAAAAATCAAAACAGACTTCAAAAATTACTCTAGACATGCAAAATTAAACCTCATAATGTAGTTGCAGCTTTTATATCTATTTTTAAATTATTCAGATCAGCTAGTGTTAGCTGCGTAATCCAAGTTGCCTTGGATTCCTCTTGCAGGCAATCAAAAGAAACAGAAATATCCAGGAACAACTTATTTCTTCTACTGCAGATGCCTGTTTTACGATAAAATGAATAAGCAGGTATCCATCTCTCACTGCTTACACAACAGTGTGTAACTGTAGAGGTGGAAGCTGAGGTAAGGTGAGCCCTGTTTTCACTCTGGGCCCATTAACACACGCCTGGCACAGGCACTATGCATGAAGCATGGGGATTTCCCCCCTCCATATACAATTGCAGTCCTGTCTGCCAGAGAGTACCAGGTTTGTGTGAATTTATCACCTAGAGCTGTTTCCCCTCATAGAGCTTGAAAAGGAGAAACCCAGCTCAGCTTGTGGGGAAACATAAGCTTGCTTTCATGCTGAGGTATGTCTTACCTGCTCCTGGACACAATCACTTCAAAGCCTTCCTAGTGCTGAATGCTGTGGCATGTATCTCACAACACCAGCCTGCATGTCAAAAATAGAATTTAACCCAAAGGCATCTGAATACTGCCAACATATTTCAGCAGCTTCTGTACTGGGCTGCTGTAATACAGCTATAAAAACTGCAGCACTTAAACAAAGGTTAAAAAATTTTCACATGAAATGGGCAATTAATTTGATTTTCTAAACAGTTTGATCTAGTGGGAGGTTAATAAGGGGTGGAAATTGTTTTTTCGAGTCTCATTTAATGCTCAGGATTGTGCCTCTGAATTAAAGACATCATAAGCCAACCCAAGTTTAAAAATACAGATGTTTTGTTGATCATTTAATAGTGTTTAATTGCCCAGCCTGTCTGCATTGAGAAAGAAAAAAACCAAAACATGATCAAATCAGCTGAAAAACCCTATTTGAAATGCAGGGCATTCATCACTGGATTTGACCCCAATTTTCTCTCAGATATGAGACACTGACCTACACCGGTAAGTTTTCGTAGAGAAAGTTATACCATTATTGACATTCATTAAATCACTTCCCAGTATGGTACTAAGCAGAGTGACATTCTAGGTCATGTGTGGGCCATACACCTATTTCATCATGCATTATTTAAAGAAAAAAAAAAAATCACAGCTAAGGTGATGATATTATTAACTTGGAAAAAAAGCAATTAAAATCTTCAAAGAGTGAACTTTCAAATAGTGCAGCAACACTTAAATGTCATATTTCTGTTGCAAATGTATTTTTAATGATAACATTTCTTTGTAATGTAAATCAGCTGCCTCTCAATTATAACATGTTAATCAAGTTATTTCTCAATTGCTGCCTACCCATCAATGCCTACGAGTCCATCAGATGTCATTCTGTAAAAGCATACTAATTACTTGATTATATTTTAGTCAAGTTTTGCAAATCCAACTATTTTCTTCAAGACAGCATATTATGTGCAGATTTGCCTGGTGTGGGGGAGGGGAGAGCAGAAGACACATTCATCCCCCTGCCCCGTACCTTCAGCCTGATTGAAAATCCTTCAAGGTAGCCTAACATGTGAGACTTGATCCCAGAAACTGGAAAAAACGAAGCATGGGTACCCACACACTGCTTCCTAGTATCTCATACACATGTGTCTGAGGAAAAACACAAGGCTGAGCTGAACAAATACTTCTGAATGGTTCAAAGCACGTACCTCAAATGCAGAGCAGGATTTGATTGGGTAGAGGTAAATTTTGGCGACAGTGATGGGCTTGCCACCTTTCCTACACGTTGGCACTGCAGTCTCAGAAACAGCTGCCCTTATGCTTTCTGCCTCAGGCTCCGGCGGCTGCCAGCTGCCAGTTGTCTCTGTCACAAATGGATTATTCCTGAGTTCTCCGTCCGAGATTTGCAGTATTGGAGACAATTTATCTGCATTGTTAAAAGAAAGGTGCTCATCTGCAACAGACTCTGTCGTCGGCTTTGTAACAGACTGGAAAGGAATCTCAGCGTCCGATTTGGAGAGTGTGGTGGCTATGATGAAATTCAAAAAAGTCTGTGCATCTTCAAAAGAAGACATGTAGCCAAAGGATATTCTCACGGAACCAGTGGGACGTCCATCAACTAGGTCTATATTATCTCCACAGACATGGCCAGCCTAGTGTGAAGTAGGAAGAAAACCAGAGAGCTGTCATGACACTTTGCTTTATTTCTCTCTACCTAGTTATTAGTGAGTCTCTTAATTCTAACCTGAAAAACTGTTGTAAAAAATACAAGATTAACTCATCAATACAGAGAGAAAATGGAGAAAAACCCCACAATCATCTTACGATTTACTCAGACTCTGAAGAAGGTAATTTTGAGCTGTTTGTCCTGTTCTACTCTAGGGGAAGAGATACTTCTCATAAAAAAACATGGAGAATCCCAAAAAGGTTGTATGTCCCATGATTGTTAGCTAGGACAATCTCCATGGATATTCCAATCTTACCTGCCTAGTTCACTGGGGTTTAAACTGTGATATTATGTTCAGATAAGTGAACAAAGCATGAGACAGATGATTTTTCTGGGGCAGTTTTCTTGATTTTCACTGTCAGAAGAGTTCCATTTTATACCATCAGTGGCTTATTCAAGGCTTGTGTTAAATAGTCCGAACAGCAGAGAACTAACTCATCTGGGATGTCAGCAAAGCAAAGACTTGAATCTAGAACTCAGACATCCAAAGTGACGTTGGAATACTCGTCATGTCTGTCTTGCTGATCCAGTCAACACATTGCTTTTAGGATGGAGGGAACTAGTCCTTCCTCTAACTTCTTCCTTTGAAGAGCATAAGTTTCCACTTGAAAAACTTTTGCTGAAAAATTCCTTGATTGCCCTACAGTGACCTCCATGTAGATACACATCTTATATGTCTCTCATACAAGGCTCTATGGAAAACTCTCCCTTAAGAGCAAAAGTTTCTCATTCTTTAAGTGAGTCAGTGAGTGCTGCCACTCACCACCAGTGAAGCAAGCTAGAGTCCATCCATTTAATATCAGCTCACCAATGGACATAAGATTTATTCCTAACTTAGCATCCTATGCCCTAAGTGCAGCAGCTGTTGGGTTTTTTCATCGGAATTTAATTTATTTACACATTTCTGTTACATTAGAAATGGAAGTGTGAATAGTTTATTTACATGAGGCCTTTTTTTAAGCAAGAAATGTCACAGTACAGTGAACACAGATGCCATTTATGCAAGGAGAAATAAAAAACCCTACATCTATGTCAAAGCATGCAACACAGTAGTAAATATTTTAATGCAGTGTGATGTAGGTTTTATCCTTGACAACAGAGCAGAATCAACATTTGCAAAATTAGGTTACATCTGTTAATATACCCTTCTGTAACCCTTCTGCCAAGTATTGCTTGATTGACTGAGGAGAGAGGTTCCTGCTGTGCAAATAAGTAAACGAGCTCCTACATAACATTCTAAGAAAACTAACCACACTTCTCCAGGGACCCTTGAGGACAGAAAGTCCTCCCTCACAGCCATTTTATCATGTAAATTTTCATCAGGGAAGGAAGAATACAGACAGCACCCTGGGAAAATATGAAACTGAAGTATATGTGCAAATAATGTGATAAAAGATGCCTTCCTCTACACAGTAATGTTGTCAATAACTCACCCTGATCTTTCTCAAAGCACTGATGGAAATGGAATGTCCCAAAATAACGACTGTGTAACTGTACCACCTCATTATACAACCTTTGGCAGATTAAGTGTCTCTCCATAAATTTAACTTGGCCTATCCCCATTTAAATGATACAGATCTAAAAGAAGTCACTCACACCTTAGCAAAATCCTCCTTGTATTGGAGGAGATCCAAGAGCATTGCAACTAGTTATTTGGCATTTTTCACTTCAGTAGAAGCGTACACCCTTTTTTGCTTTCTCAGAGGAGAGAGCTTCCGTGGTAAATCAAATCACCATTTTTCCCAGGAAGGTATTAAAGAACTGCAGCAGCCTTTAAGAACTTGTGCTATCAGTCCTGCATGTAAATGTGTTTGCAAAATTGTCTATGTCTCTGTGAAATTACAAGGGAGCTATAATATTATTACAGACATTAGATCTTTCTTTTTTTACCTTTTGAAGAACACCATTAATAATATTTTTGATTGTTCTGAATTAATTTACTGTAATTTCAAACTCTGACAAATATGCAGACAGAAAGCCTCCTCCACTTCATTGTAATACATCCTGTTATGTATCTTCTAATGACAGCTTACGGAAAACATTAGTAATCTTGAAAACAGTCTTTACATTCATATTCTAACAACCTAACACACCAGTAACCTAAGTAGATGTCATCTAAATTTACTTCATTCTCTGAGATTCACTGTGTAGTTGCCTTTATTGTTTCCTGTCCAATTTGCATATGTATTTTAAACTGTAACACCCAACACCAATAGGCCTGCAAGACTTGAACATTATTATGTACAACAATTAATTAAGGATACTTAAAGAAAAATGTGAGAGGAATTGCCCAGGAACTTCTGTTCTGCTGGAAGTCTGGATGTCATGCATTTCCAAAACCAAAAGAAAGCCCCAATTTCCTATTTTTCCAATGAAATAATAACAAGCAACACATACTTCTCTGGGTCCATCAAATGATTTCGTCTCAATACCTCATTTCAATGAACTGAATTTCAGTTAATTTAGTTCTTTAACAAGGCAAGTGATTTTAAAGTTCATAGAAAGCAAATCAAATTTGTGAAGTCACAGAGACTCAAAACTATGGGACATGATACACTTACTTTAGCTTTTAAATTTTTCTAATCGCATTTAGAAACTAACCTGCAGGTTCCTTTGGATGTCCTCATTGCTTATGTCCAAATGCATCTGGCAGGCTCCTGTGTTACAGAAGCAGCCTGTGCGAACATGTATGTTGTGGAGACTGGCCATGTTGTCCACCTTCCCAATTCAGCAGAAGACATAGGAGAAGAATGAAAAACAGACATTTTAAAGTTGTGGTCAACAAGATACAATGTTTTAAAGGTAGAAATCAATGGAGGTAAATTATGTCTCTGAACAATTAACAACTTAATGTAGCTTTTACCCTTCACATACAGATTTAGTATTTTTCAACTTTGTTATTTCAGCTAGAAGAGCACAGTGGTAGAAGCGGAGGTGTCTACCTCAGCACTGAGAGACTACTACACACAGAACACACACAATCAGGTCTTGATCCTGTAAAAGCCAGAACATCTGCTGAATTTTAAACCTGTGAACAGGTTTATTCACATCAGTACTGCTCATTACAGACCTGCAGCCAGGTGTTACTCAGTGTCTTGACAGAGCCACCACCTGCAACTGCATGTGAAGAGACTGAAGAGAAGCCTGGGGCACCTTTTCAGGTAGCTAAAGAAAACCTTGTGCTACAAGGATCTGAAAATGCAAGTCCTCATTATAGGAACTGATGGCATCTGTGGGATTTTGGCACACAAGTGCTGGAAGGATCAGCCCCTCAGTAAGCAATAACATCTGCCAGGACAGGGAATGAACTGGAACGTTTCCTTGAGTCTTGCACATACAACCACACAATCTACCAAGTCCCTGGTGCATTTCTTCCTTGTGCTGTTTGGTATTACACCACTTCTTCATCATCCACTAAATAATGAATGGGCAGAAATACAATACTTGATGACAAACTAGCATGAATAAATGATGGGAAGGAATGAAAATGATGTGCAAAGAGAACAGAAGAACATGCCCATATGTGCTTCAGAAGGAGACATATATATGCATGCACTGGGAGAACGGCACTGCAAGGGATATGGATTGTCAGGGTTTCATAGCACAGCTAAGACACAAGGCAAGCACACCACAGGAATCCTCTTAGCACAGTAAAGAAACCATGGAAGCTCACTGCAGGGACCTGGAAATGCTTTATATTGATTTCAAAAAGCAACAGCGGCAGCTGATAAGATTAGCTGAGCTACCACCAGTTATTTGGAAAAATGATGAACATTCCTGGTGAAGACTGCAAGAAAGGACAGCCAAATGCATGGAATCTGACCCCACCTCTACCACAGACTCCCAGAACAACCTTGCACAACTTACATTAACCCCTCTCTGCTTCTGCTCCTTTGCTATGAAAGGAGAGATGAGAGCTCTGTGAATGACCACTCTGCAGACTCAGGAGACTCCTCTGTACCACTGACAGAATCCTCCATGCAGGAAGCTCCAGCTCAGCTGGATGCACAGCAACAGCTCAGCCTAAAGGGGCAGGACAGGGAGTGTCAACCAACTCATACTAACCATTCCTAACTGTGAGCTCCTGCTTTGTCTGAGGTATCAGTATAAATGTTCGACACAGCTTTTGTAGCTGGCTAAAACCTCTATTGGCTTTTATTATTCTAAACATAAATTCCCTCTGTACAGGATAATGGCCCAATTCATATACCAAACACTTTCTGGTATAATTCAGTCTATCCTCTGTCTTGACATATCCATCTTCTATCTTCTGAAGTCTGAGTTTAACTGTGTAAGGCGCCAAGCACCTTTAAAGTCACTATCTCAGCAGCTGGAAAAACGAAGCCTTCTGTAAGAACATACTCCATGCTGAAGTAATTCAACCTAAATAGTATTTAGCTCTGCTAAAAGCAGTTCAAACAGAGTTCTTGTTCTTTTTTCATGTGTGGGGCACAAGGGTCTCTGCACAAAAATGGGCTGTATACACAAAACCTCTACATTGCTATAGTGCACAAGTTCTCAAGTTCACATTTAAATATGTTCTGCACCACCAGTTCAGTTCAAATTTGTTCAGTTCTCCAACAGAGATATAATCAAAATAACTCCATATATACAGACTTGGAAAGCAAAGAATACAATCAGCTCCAAGATCCCTGTTGGTGATTAATGCCTTGGAGAATATCTTGTGTTTAAAGCACGTTTCTCAAATTGAAGTTTTAGTAAAAGGCATCTGTTGAGAGAGACTGTTGTAGCGTCTCTAGCTTTGTTTTGTCAGAAGACTTCAATATGGGAACAGTGACATTTTCTTTTCATCTTTTTTCATTTAGATGAGAACAGTTGTCATTCTGCCATAGCATGGTTTGTCATGGTGCTAGTGACTTGTGGGCGGATCTGTCATTCTGTTAATGATAACAAGCAAGGCAAAAATCATGACATACTTCACTACTGAAATCGTACAGTTTGGGCTTATTTACTCAATATACAAAAAGCCTTAAATTAAATACTCTTTTTACTATTAATACTTCTTAAAAGGAAAGTCCCTGGGGCAGCCTTTTCAATCAAAATGTATATGGTGTAATGAAGTTTCCATGACACATCTTCAAGGAATTACAAACAAGAGTTTTAAAGTAATTTTTTAAATTTTGTCAAATAAAGTGTTACTGTTCTTTAATGAACACTAGTTTCATTCTAGCCATGCAATCCAATCCTCTTGTAATAATACTTTATATTATGATATATATTAATCTGTACATTAGACAAGGACTACTGAGACGTAAAAACATGATCATTAGAGGAATACGGGAATTGTGATTCAGAAAAGAAAAGATACATTATGAATAGCTTTAGTATTAACTGAAGTTCATTATCACCAATGTGATAATGTGCACAGATCTTGGGAATGCAATGCACACTTTTCACTGGAAACAATGACACCATGTAAAGAAGCAGTAAAGGCAGCACTGCAAAAATATCTGTCCCTTGAACAGGTGCTTGGTTTTCCCTTGGACATATGTTTTGATTCCTTCTCGTTTAGCTCCACCCTAGAAATACACTGCTTGGGGAGTTAATTTAATCTCCCTCTGCACTGCTACCACATAGCAAAACAAACAGAACATAAAACATCTGTTACAGTTATTTCGATGAAGAAAAGCTTCCTTAAATAAAACACATCTTCAAAATTGCCATAAGGAGCAATAATGGGTATTGAGCTCAGGGTTATGAAATACAGAACGTCACTTGCAGCTCTGTCTGTAACAGCAGAGGCTGACTTTTGGGAGCCAGGAATGCATTCATCAATGAAGGCACAGAAGCATGAATGGTACTAATGATAAGTACACAGCTTAATGTACTTGGATTGTCAGTTTTGGTGATTCCCTGGGTCTGATATTTGGAACTATTGTGCCTTGGTCTTTAAGAGATTAAAGACTACAATTAAACTGCAAAACAAATGCAGAAATCTTGCAGCATTTTGACTGATTTCAGTCAGTGAGGATTTGGTAATCAAGCCATCATGCTATCTTAGAGTCCCTTCTACCTCCCAGAGCCCCTTGGCATTCATTACTTTTTCCGAGGCTCTTTACTGTGGGCCTGGCTCTGTAGGTTGCTTCACACCCCAACACTTCCGATGTCACATTGTCTTAATTTTTGACAAGCAAAATGTGCTTTTCACACTTCCAAGCCACAGCCTTCAAATTTAATAAAGATACATAAAGGAAGTTTGCCTAAACCAATTTTTTGAAACACTTATTTTTTTCCATCAGTGAGCTTTCCTTCAGCATTTCCAGACTAATCAAATGCTCACATTTAGGTTTTTTTTCATAGTACTCTATCTGATAAATACAATTTTTTTTTTAATATATAAAAAATACTGAAGTGGAGAGCTTTCCCCCACCCCTACGGTATTCCCCCACCCCTATGCATTACCCTACTGTAGTCCCCTCTCAGAAATTTGGTATTTTAGTTGACACTCATCAGCTGGAAGGTTCTGAGAAGAAATCGGATTCTGGTGTGTTTTGCTTTCCCATTCCCTGTCACACAATTTCACTGGTGACTTCTCTGTGTTTGCTAAATGACTGACTTCTGCTGTCCATTCACTTCAGGGCCCCTGGGGCACTCAGTAAAAGCTGTAAGCTTTTCTCTGGCTTCTTCAGGTTCCACTGTAATAAGTCTGAGAATGATACTTGCTGGCGGTACTACATGAGAGCAAAGATTTACAAATAGCACATAATTTTGCATTATTCCTAATCAATTAAGTCTAAGACTTTCACTAAGAATGATGAATGCTTTAGAAACCCCTGCTGAAGTCATTCCCATAGGATGCAATTCCGTAGCTCTTATTCAAGCAAGTAGTTATTTGTGTAAGTTATCTCACTGAGTATCACAAGAATTATTCACATGAATAAAGGAAATTTTTATAATACATCATGAGGTGTTCTGAAAAAAAAATCATATAATTCAATACTGGCAAGTACTGTCCTTCAGGAATTGGGATTAGGACTTCTCATTCTACTTTCTACAATGCCAATGCCCAAATATCAGAGCAGTTTGTCTGTCTGATGGATTTGCTCATTACAAGAATTTCACTGCACACCACTGATGGCTGGTTATAAAACAGGCTTCATGACGCTGTTCTCCACATCCACTGGTAAATTAATTCACTGATTCATGGCATGGAATTGGAGAGAAAGTAAGCTAGCTCTTTCTGTCATCCAGCATTTGACTGTGAAATGCTGTTGCTGATGCAAATGCATACTTAATCTTGTTTAATACAATTTAATAAGAAGTAGGTCAGAAGGAAAAAAAAATCAGTACTTGTTTCCAAATCATTTAGTGGGGGGGAAAGCATTTTAGTTGAGTTACAGTATCATTAACTGTTTTAACTGCATGGTTTTCTGCACCAAAGGCATTTTCTTCCATCTCAGAGAAATAATTTCTCTGTGGGCAGATTCCCTCAGTATTGAGGAATCTGATCCTCTCCTCTTTCTTGCCTCTCTAGTTGTTGACAATGGTTTAAATTAACAGAAGAGAGGATGTATATCTCTATTCAGTCTTCATCCATTCATTGCTTACTCTGACCAAAATCCCTTTGGTAGAAGTCAGTGAAGTATTAGACAGAGATATTGAAATTTAGTGAAATTGTCAAGTTCAGTGTTCTGATAGTATAAATGCCATCTTATCAGCAAATTTGCAGTCAATGTGATAATTTTCTCGGCTAGTTTTAAAGACAGTCAAATAGAAGGTAAGATTGCATGGGAGAGAAGCAGGCTGGAAATATCAGCATAATTCAGAATATGTGGGTTGCCACACTGCAGGCACTCTCACTTAGAAGATGCCATATACATAGTGAACTGCAGGTTCTTCATGCTTAAAGGAGTAACAATAATTTTACATTTCTGAGAATCAGAAGCTAGAAGATTTCTTGGGGATGGGGTGGCTATAAAAAAGAAATGAAACAATGAAACACATTCTTGTTAAGGGATGACCTAACATTTTTTTCAACTGCTTTTTTCTTTCCTTCTGTATATGCAGTGAATTTGGCATGGACTTATTTGAACATATGTAAACTTCATGAGTCCAAGATCCAACTATGTGAAACTGAACAGACTGATGAATAGGCTAAACATCTTTCTTTCTTTGATTTGGTATCTTAATGGCCATAGGTCTCTCCAATCAACGACACTTTGACTTCCGTTTTTTGTGGGGTTTTTTCTTCCAGTTCAAGCTGCATTCACTGACAACGAAAATCTGGTTTGCTAAAATGATATCAGGTAAGAGATTGATTTCAGGAAAAAGGCAAAGTAAAGGAACTCAAGCCCTCTGTGGTTTCCTAACTGACTTCAACAAAGCATCCTCTTGTGAGTCATAGAAAAACATCTGTATCTGTACATCCCATTGAGCATCCCCAGCTATCCCCTAGGCTAAAGGCTTTTGGTCAAACTGCTGCTAGTCAGAAATGTGGAAGCCAGAGGAAGCCACAAAGAAGACTAAGCTATAACTCATATCGAGAGGGATAAAAGGGGAATGTAGCAGACTAATACAAGTGGAAACAATGCCTAGAAATAAAAATGTGCAGGGCATGATACTGAAAGTCTAGTGACATAGGTTTAATTCATATCACAGTTAAAATCTTCTCCACCTTTTCCTTTTTCTTTTAAAGCAGTTAAATCCTCTTCTGTCTGTATTTAACCCCTGAAAACAGGGATAATAGAACACAGGGAGGTTGTGGGGTCAAAATCTCATCTTACTCTAATTACAGCCACAGGATCCTATACAGTAGTGTGGTGGGGTAGAGGGGTGTGGGGGCAGGAAGAAGAGTAATAGAGAACAAGGAAGCAGAGTAGTAGAGAAGGTGGGGCCAGGCTCTTTAGTCTTCAAAGGACTCAGATGGTGGACTGAAACTAGACACTGCATGCAATTCAAAGGCAGCTGATCTGCTTTTACCAAGATCAAGGCAAAGGGAATTCAGTGGAAGCTGTCAAAAGTGCAGTTCTTTTCTTGATACCATGTGCTTTCTTTTCACATTTCTCCCATATGGCAAGGTCTGTAGTTTAGAGCCACAGTTTGGCCCTGTTACCAAACAGAAAATATTTAGCCTCCCTCATTCATCTCAGATTCTTTCATCTGAACAACTATGAGCATCTTTCTTTTATCTCCTTTCGTTTCCTTAGCAACGTGCAAGGACACCCCAGAGAAACAGTGTCAGGCAACACCTTCAGTCTAGTCTTTCATGAAGCTTTCTAACCTTGATCAGCTCTGATGTGCAGTTTAATAGTAGGCAATTTCAAGCACACTAACTCACATGTGTCTTTGTCCCCCTGCAACGAGATATTACAGAAAGAACTCAGCCTGTACTCTGTCACTACTACCTCAGCAAGAAGAGAGCTTCATTACCTACTAATTAGGTTTGCATTTCTCACATTGAGCCTCTGAAATACAGCACCTTCTCATGTTCAGTCAGTGACCCCTTACTTAGATCAACAAAGTTGCCTCCTATATTGTGAGCTCCTTTTTGTCAGGGCTGTCTTTGAGCACCCAGTGCCATGTCATGAAAGCAAAGATCCGGATTGTAATGATTTCTTGCCAGTTTGAAGAAATAAGGTGCCATTTATTGACATGCCAGTGTGGTTTACTGCACTGTTGCTATCTCCCTGGTCCAAGACATCCACAGCACAACTGGAAACTAATTGGAACCAAAGAAATCAGTATATGTTCAACAGGAATCTTCACAACAATCTTTTTGTCCTTATCATCCTGTTTGCATTCTATTGTGCTGGCCCATCTGCCATTCCTGGCTTCCTGAAATCAATGGCTAAATCCATAGCTAAAATCAATAGTGAGTAATCACCTCAGCAATTTTTAGGTAGCTATTGGGAACATGGCCAAAAATCCCATTAAGCAAGTTAGAGAACACTTTTCTTTCCCTGACTCATCAAAATTAATATAATGAGTGGTTATGCTTCTAAAAGCATTAGTGTAACTAGCTCAGAGTCATATGACCATTGCTGCAAAGACATTCTTAGCTGGAATTAAAAAATGCTAGATTTCCATTTTCTGTGGCCCAGATGAAAAAATGCTGCACTCACAAAACTGAATTATTGTTTTACACAGAAGTAAAAAGAAATAGATGGAAAAAAACCCCATAAAAGGATTAAATATGAAGAGCAGCAAAGATCTCTTGCTCAATAACTTTCTATGAAGACTTATTTAAAATAGATTAAATGCAGTCGGAGGTATCCCCCATCATTGCCCACTTTCTCCTGGAGGGATGTGGTACGACTTTCCAGACAAGTACTGACAAGTAGTACCAGGCTTCGGTCAGTCTGATCCAACTGACCTGGTATCAATCTCCTGTGCATGGGAAATGCTGTAGCTCATTTCTTTTTTTCACTCCTGCCATTCACATGTTGCCATTGCTCTAATTCTGTACCTATACACCATGTGTACAGTGGGCTGGAGATGATCTTCTAGTGCAACTAAAAATATTGTCTAAGACACAAACAGCAATTATTTCGAGAAATCAACCCACTTCAGGTATTGCCTGGTCCCTTTCATCAGGTAACGATAAGCAGTGATATGAATATGTATTGAACCAGCTGTGTGTATATACAAATGTATCCGCCACTTGATATCTGAAGATTTGACAGTATTTAACATATTTTCTCTCCACTCCTGTAAGGTGAGAGTAAATTGGGAACATAAGGCATTGAATCCCTCAAGGTGACACCGAAAGCCTACAGCAGAAGGAGGGCATTTCACCTGGCTGTTGCTGGGTCCTGGTTACTAATCTAAGTCCAGCTAAACAATTCCTTAAGATATTACTAAAGGAAAAGGAAGCTTTTAAAAGAGAATATTGTGCAACTAAAGCAAAGTAAGTGTACTTGCAGTATGAAAGCTCTTCCAGAACCAGTTATCACCATGATATTTACCTAAAGCAGCTGCTTTTTTGTGCATTTCCCATCCTGCCTCACACCCCTTTGTCCCATGTTACTTTTGTTTGCAGACCTGTTCAAATACAAACCGATGGAATAACTTCTACCTGCATATACAGCTCTGTATCTTTCCTCACCCACCTCACGCATACATCACTGCTTCATGCTGCTTGTCCAAGCCTTTCTTGCCTTGGATGTCTGAAATCCTCATTTTTTCTGCTTTTTTGCCCAAACTGGTGTCTCTTTCTTTGTGCAATACATATAATAATGGACTTTAGCTGCACTGTGAGAAATCTATTTTAATTACTAGGAAATATTTTGTAGTACTGAAGATAGCTAAGTTCCAGAACCAATTGCTTCTGGTAAGAAAGGTTTAAGTAAAGATGACCATGCAATTCTAAGATATATTTTTCTCCCTCTACATCTCAAACCACAGGGTAGAATTTGGCTTGGCTGCTAAGCTGCTTACAAGACAATTCACTAACATAGAATGCTTTGGATGTAGAAGGATAAATGGGGTTAAAAGGAAAACAAAATTTTTTTTATTAGGAGAGTCTCATTCTGACTTTTCCTTCTTCAAACAAGGTGCTAATACTACCAAGGTTGTGGGTTTTATCCTCGCCTGGGCCATTTACTTAGGGTTGGACTTGATGATCCTTGTGGGTCCCTTCCAACTCAGAATACTCTGTGATCGGGAACTAAAGATTATACTCCTAACATGTACTGCTAGCAGAAAAAGGCTACCAGAGTAGGAAAAGAGGCTTCCAAGAGTGTCACAGTGAGTAAGTGATTTGAGGCCACACATTCCAATGGTAGACCCTGGTCTTCACTTCAGAATGACAGAAAGCAAGGGAGGAAAGGAAAAAAACTCAGCAGTGGGTCATCAAGTCAATCCTTACATTAATTCAAGGACAGCTGAGATAGAGGAAGGTAAGTGAGACAGTGGGCATATGCCATAACAAGAGCAGTCATCAAACTGTTTTATAGATTTAAACTGAAGGGACACGCACTAGAAGTTGTCTCTTGAGAAATGCTGATTTTTTCCTTTTAGTTGAGAAATGACTGAAGAAAGTCAAAGTCTAGACCTCTCTTTACTCAATCTGGATTGACGAGGGTGAGCCAGGACATGCTAATGTAGGCTCCTAGACAAAACTGATTATGTGAGCAGGGCTCTCAGTCGTGAGAGGCAAAACTCATTCATATGCAACACTGCAGAAGAGCCTTCCTTAGGCAAACCAAAACGTTTACATTCTCTGTCTTTGGCAGCTATTCCTGTTATAGCAGTTTGTCTATCACACACAAGTGTGAAGTGGTAGGCAAGAAGGCTGAGACTGCTAATGGACTGATGCTCATTCCCTTCCTGACAGGATTTTTAGGGCACATGGCAAGAATATATACATCTCAAGGGAACTTTTGCAGGTGAGCCAATCACAGCATGTTACTTGTGCTTAGGTCCAGGCTCCAAGCAAAGGAGGCAATGTGAAATAGCAGAGTAGGGATGGATGCTGGTAATTCACAGCTAAAATGTGAAATGATGGCCATTTTTCAAAAGACAACCATGATGGTTTGCTCACTTTTTAAAGCCCATTACTAGCTCCATCACACACAGGAGGAGAAAAAAATATTGTCTCAGCAGATCAAAGTGGAAAAAGTTTGATATGGGAAGGGCTACTTTTCACTAGTGGCATAACACTGCACTGAAAGGTGTGGCTGGGTAAGAGCTCTCCAGTGCATACAATTCAACAAATGTTTCAGGTAAAATTCCATCTGTCCATCTGTATCTCCTACCTCTTTTCCCTCTTCCAGCTTCCAAACTGACTTTATAGACTAAAATATGAAGGGATTATAATATTACCCTGCAATTATCTACTGAATGTACAAAGAGAATTTCACAGGTCTCGTCTCCCTATCAAAACAAAGAGAAAATTTTATAAATAATGTTAGCATAAAAAGTCTCGCAGACCAGAGATGGTGATGTTTTTTCATATCTGGAAATGGAAGAGAACATACATTTGCAATTTGACCCAGTTTATAAGAAATCCACTTTTTTGTGTGTATCGTTGTTTCAAATCTATGTTGTTCTCTTATGACCATTCCATCTCTTTGGCATTCAGATCAGGTTGGACTTCATAGAGTCCTATTCAAGTTTTTACTAAAAAAAAAGATGGTAAGGATGCAAACTGAAGCTGAGTCATTGCTGTCAGTGTTCCAGAGGCTGGAAAAGACTTGGGGATGACAGAACACATGACATTCATATATGCTGAAGGCTGCAAATATTCATTGTTTATAAATGAGCTGCTGATGATTGTCCGTGTGAAGAGTTTGCTGCATTAGCTCAGCACCAGGTATATATCTGTAACACCATTTTTTGTTACAGCACAACCCCTCTTTAAAGTCTAGGGCTGATTGCTTCTCTTTTTCTGGTAGCCTCACAAGGAAGCAGAAGATTGACAGTTTGCTGCTTTAATGTCAACTCTTCTGCTTCTATCCTGCAGAGGTCCTTCATCTCTACCCCTGCACTTTTGCACCTTTCCAAATTACCAGTCTGTCATCTGTCCACACTTCATTAGCAGCAAAAACCAAAATGCTGGGGAATTATCCATTCTTGACTAGACAAGTATATATGAAGAAGTCATTTGGCAAAAAGGCCATCTTTATGTCCTGGGCCTGTCAAGTACACATCATAATTCAACCCCTGTTCGTAACAGGGGCTTTTTGATGTTGCAGTGCAAATAAACACATAACAAAATGACAGAGGTGCTACTGCAGAGGACAGGCATCTTGCGTGAAAAGAATACCGGTGTCCTCCCAAGTGATTTCAAGAACAAATTACTACCAATAGTAGTCTGTGAGACAGCTTTACTGAAGGAAAAAAAAATCATGGAAAGTATTTGGTGCAGCTCAAAGGAGGAAATTTAATGCAGTTTTAGTGCTTAAAGACAAGAGGTTTATGGAAATTTCAAAACTGTAGTAGTTTTATTGCTAGATAAAGAAATGTATCATGAAAAATCTAAATTAAAGCCAAAGATTTTGAGTGACTATTGATGTTTGGAGTCTGCAAGTCCCTCTTATTTAATTGTTTTAATTACCATCTGGAGCAAAAAACCCTAAGCTAGTACTTAAACTGTCAATTAAACCAATGATACATATAGTATACAACACAAGTTTATTTCAAGTATAATATTCTAAGATGGTATTACCCTTCAACAGTCACAAAGGAACATTTAAACAAAAAAGCAATAGCAATTCAACTGATTTCCATAATTATTTCACTCCCACCCTATCACTTCTTAACATCCAAATATTCTATATCATACATATTGGGACAGGAGGCTGTAAAAATTGCTGCCATCTCTGAGAGTGCAATCATGGTGTGGTTATTTGTTTTTCACTTTAAAGAAATGCCTTCATTTGCTCTTCAGTGCTGCAATAAAAGTTTTACTCAAAGATGAACCTGAGACTGTGGCTATTTCCTCTTGGCGCAATTGACCCCATGAATGTAATTCAAGAATGTTTGTGTTTAGTGGCACAATCTCGTTACCTCTGGTAATTAAACTGATAACACTGAGAAATGGATTTCAATCATATGAGCAGGTAAGAATAACTTTTTTCGCCATTGCTACACAGATGAAAGACATAATTTTTTCTCTGTTTTCATTTTTCAGCAGTGGTGTTAACATGTTATGTATTTCACTACACGCCTTTCACATCCTAAGTATCTTGGGCTTAGTTCAGAGTTTTGAATATCATGCCAATTATGCAAATCTTGAGGCTTAAATGTAAGTTTGGTATCCTCTGAAGACAGCATCTACTTATGAAGTCTTTCTTGCCAATCTCAAGTGTTCCAAATAAACTGCTCCAAGCCTCCTCATAATATTTGCTCTGGAATCAGTTAGCCATATTGTCCTTTTCAAGCTACCAAATGTTAATGTCCAGTCACACTGTGCCCTACAATAGGCAATGGGCACATAACAATTGCCTGTCAGAAAGACAAATAGAACTGGTTCGATGCCTGGTTATAAGTAATTAATTATAGATGGGATATCATCCATAAAGGAATAGGATGTTCTGTCATTTCTCTTTTAATATACAAAGATAACCTGATTCATTAACTGGTTCCCACTAGTAGTGGGTATGTCAGAGAGAAACACCATCCAATTTTCCCTTCATAAAAAAATCCCCAAAATGTTTTCTGGGAGCCTTTTGAAACCGTGTTCTCCTGACTCCACTAGATTGCATTTGGAGACTGCCCAGTGTATCCACATGAATGTGCCGACCACAGACACAACCAAAGCAGGGGACACTATTTCACTTCCAAACCATTAACAAAAGTATTGGATTCTAGACATGCATGCAGCTTACTGCTTATTTTCTGCTGAAAGATGAAGCTTAATTTCTGTTGTATGTGTTTTCTTTGTAATCATAAAGAGGAAGCAGCAAAGATTTTCCCCCCATAACTTCTATAAGGTGTCTATGAAAGAATTTAATTCCATAAAGAAGCCAATTATATATATATATATCATATTGTAGCTTTGGAAAGAATAGTGCTGCTGCTTGTTAATTTCTAAAAGTTGCTAAATTGCACATTATTTTAATTAAACAAAGTAGTCTAACAGACACTGAAGGTGTGACTGGGATGAGTTTGAAAATTTTATAGTTCTTCATTCTACATATGCCAGAAATTTCAATAATCTGGTGAACAGCACAATGCAGATGATACAGATCAATAAAGAAGCTTTTTATGAGCAGCCACTGGAGCAAACAGACACAAGGGATTCATAAGACTGTAAAAGAATTTTTAATTTGAGGGTAGAGTTGAGTTTTAAAAAGCGAAACATGGATGACCCATTTTTACTAAGAAATTGTGAAAATCAGAAATCAAAATAAAGGTGTTGGTTTTAAACAAAGAACAGAAGCAACATCAAAGTGTTTGGGGAGTTTTACAAACTAAGTTGTGTTAGTATCTCCAGTCTTTTCTGAACATTGTCACACACATTGAAGGCTACATGAATGAGTAATTTACTCCTAAAATGTGGACTGCTTTGAAATGAAATGTGGTGAACATTTGCCACTATTTGGTAGCATTGTCTAAAAAAAGATTTATGTGAAGAGCTTATTGAGTACTACACATTTGGCCCTCCCACGTTCATCAGGCAAATGTTTTAAAAAAATGTAAAATTCCACACTTGCAGGCCACAAAGCAAGTGCTTCACTTCTATTTTCCCTTGTGAGAAATGGATCTCGTCTCGTATTCTTGTAGACATATCTCCATGTTCCCCTCCTTATCCTGTTCTCTCAGGCAGCCAAGGAAAAAAAAAGAATCCAGTAAAACAAGAGAACTGTGGTTTTTCTGCCTTCTGCTGATGAGCAAGTGAGCTGCTCTCCCCTCTGTGACCCACTGCCTACAAGGGGCACAACCATACACACACTTATAGTCACACCATTACCTCTCTGCTGAAGGGAGAAAAGCTTAATGAAGTTTCATCTTAAAGATACTTGGTATACCTGATGGATAAAGGCTACAAAAAGCTGCTAAGAAAGACAGCGTTTAAGGATTTCTTGAGCTTGAAATCTCATTCTTTACACTGATCATTCAACGTTATTCCATGCTTCCTCAGGAATATTACAAGAATGCAATTGTTAGAACTGAAGGGAAAAGAGAACTCCTCTTTCATTGGTGATTGAAATATTCTGAGATCTAATTTCACTTGTGTGTCAAAGATCCAAGGCAGTCTCTTTATCAGCTTTTCCAGACTTGCTCTTCAATTCCCAATTTTGAGTACTCTAGAGAAGGAAGCCAACAAAAAATCAAACTGCCTAGGCAACGTATCCTGTTAAAACAGCCCACTTCCAAACTTCCTATTTGAGGAGTAATAAATCTGTAAAATATTGCCTCTTTCTGTTAAGTATTTTGTATTGTGCTAGCACTATTTATTGGATTCTCTTTCTACTGCTTTAAAAATGGTGTGTATATACGGTGCAGAGCTATGAAGAAACAAAACCAAAACCTCAGAAGGGAAACTGTGAACAAACTATTTCTTTTAGGATAAAGGATTCATTGTGAATATGCTTAAAATACAACCATAAACTCAAGTTAAGCGAAGAGAAAAACATACCTGTGAAAAGCCGAGCACTTCTCCATTTTCATCAAGCACGTTAAAATTAATGATTGGACCTTGGACATCAGGATTGCTGAAATCTGTGTCACTGTAAATACGTACTACAGGAGCCCCATTGGCATATCTTAAGTTAGACAGCACAGTATAGGTGTAGTGAGTTAATGCAAAGGTATGTTGTTTTATTTTCTCCATTCCACCTACAAAAGAAAAGTGCACATACATGTCAGGTGCATTATTTTTATGGCAATGTAAAAAAAAAGGATGATTTTTCAGAATGGCATAGTCTGAGGCAAGTAGTACAAAATCAGTAGCTTCGTGTTTCTTTAAATGCGTATACAATTGTCAAATGTTTCTTTCCTCATGTAGAAGGTTCAGAAGTACTGTTGCACCAAGGATTTATCTATAGTTAATCGACTGTAGAAAGCTAAAGTTTCACTGAAATGGATTACAGGAATTACGAGCTTTATAGTTCCAGTCTATACATAAAACTAAGATGTTCTGACACAAATAAATTGAAAAGCAAGTTTTTCTCCAGATCTAGCTCTGGAGATCATGGGAACGCAACACAGAAGGTGAACTGTTATGTCTGAGATAAAATGAAAATAATAAAATTCTAAATGTAATGACAAAATAAAAATGTCATTTTACAAAGAATTTATTTGAATAATGAAGAATTATTCTTCCAAGGCTTCCTTCTGTAGAAGAAAAAGGACATTGTGAATGTTTCATTGACTACATCCAAGCAATCTGGGGGCTCAAGAGAAACTTTACACACAAGTTTTCACAGAACTTGGCCTGGAAAAGGCATAAAGAGGGAATAAACTTTTCTTTTTTTTTTCTACACTGCGCAGTTTGGAAAAGAGAACTGCAGAGAATTCCTGACAGATGAAGATCTCTTCTACATCTCTGCTCTTTGAGGAGAGGTTGTGTCTTTGCTAGATATCCCTACTGAAGGGGCTTCTATTATGCACACTATGCCCTGCACCATGGTGGGTCTACATCATGTGGAAAGAACAAAAAAAGGTAAAGAATCACCAAATACTTCTTGAAGTAGAAGAGCATTTTTCCTTCTGGGTTTTAGACCCAGAGTATTTTCTGTAATGATAAGTATCCTCTTTGAAGCTCATAAGCATGTTTCACATTTTATTTTACCTTTTTCTGTTAATCTTTGTAACTGTGAATCTCACACTTCTTTGCATATTACTTTTATATTTAGCATCTGTGAAGTTCCACCCTTGAATTGAAATTTTGTAATCTTGTTGACTTCTGTGCCTTTATTCATAAAAAGACCGTGTCATTTATGAATGCATAGAAAGGAAAAAAATAAGATATATTTCTCCTGACATGCAGAAGAACTGCAGCAGCATCTGTTATTTCACTTTTCTTTGAGTTTCTCTATCATATGCTATGTCTTTTGGATAAGCTGGGAGAGCGTACATTAAAAGCATAGAAACAGATTAGATGTAAGGTGGAAGTACACTTTTTGGTGCTGAAGAATAATAAAGAGGAATGAGATATTTAATGAGATACTAACATGCAAAGCACTTGCAAGGAAGCATGCCAGAAGCTAATCAGTGCAATTTCTAGATGTTAGCCACAGTAAACTTGGCAAGCATCTCTAGAACATTTTGGTCTGAAAGATGATTTGTACTTCCAGAGTCTCTGAGAATAAAAGATTGCCTAGTCAGAAATGTCCTAGTCATTGTTGGGTAGAAGTCTTGAAATAGCAATAAAGAAGACCAAAACCACACACAAAAAAAAGTTATTTCTGAGCATTTGCCAGAAAGTAGCTGTCTTAAGAGAAGTGACTGCCTTGTCAGCTTCTGAGATGTGTCTAATCTCCTGATTCAGAGCTTTTCTAAACTGTCAGGAATCTTTTAATAGAAGATTAAACTACTGTCCTTGTGCCTGGTTGAAGAAATCTCTTATTCAGAAATTTCAGTCACTCATTCACGGCAATCATCCTGCTATCAATTCTATATTGTTTTCAGCTATTCTCCTTTAAAGTTTCTTAATCACATTTCCTTGTTCATTAGGAAGAAGCTGATGAGCCTTTTAATTATTTATTCTGACAAATCCAAATGCAATAGCCTGCAGTTGCTTTCCTGCCCCATGATTGGAGAAAGGAAGCTGTGCTGCCAGGGTCCCATATTTTTAAGTAGCAGAGTAGGCGGTAATTAGGTCTGATGTCACAGAAAACCTTATGGAAAAGCTGCCAACAATCTGAAGTTTATTCTGACAGAAAAAGGGATATATTCAGAAAATAGCTGTGATTTATTTTTATTTTGTTCAACAAAATTATCTATACTGTGTATTGCATAAATCCAGTGCTTACCTCATCTCCCTTCTAGCGACAAGAATGTGAGCAAGAGAAAATAAAAACCAGAACAAATCTCTGTTTGAGAATAAAAGTAGTAACACATCATAAGCCTTTTGGAAGACTTACAGTTTGGAAAAATCATTGATACTTCACCTCAAGAAGGTGCTAAGAAGGACACAAGTGCCCTGACTCCTTCTCAGTTTAGGGATTTTATTCCTTACTGCTGCATTATTTCATTAAGGTGAATTGCATCTAGTTGCTCCTAAAAATTATTTTAAAATTAAGAACAATTTATGCATTCTGTAATTTGGATCAGAATTAATCCCATGTCTAAACTACATCAGACAAAGTCTATCTAATACCATGCACTGTATTTATGAATGTAATGTGTGTAGGAACACATTCAGCACAAAGAATGCTCACAGTCCACAGTCTGCACTCATTAGTGGCTTTTTGCTATAGCAGAACTGTAAGGGCTTCTCTGCTAAAAGGGAAACTTCTGCATTTCTGTGGATTAGTATGCCCCTTATTACTTTGTCTCCATGTGCATTTTTTGACATTATATTAAGCCAGACACGATCATTTATTTAATTCTTCTTCCCAGTAGCTCCAGATTTTTCACACAAATTGTTGCCCCAAAGAATGCTATATACTTCTGCAGTGCTAAAGTTTTTGAGCAGAAGAGATTGACAAAGCAAGCTTGTACTTTTGTGCACAAACCTCCTTGCCAAAGTAATCTAGCAAACCTGTGGAGATGCTGTTACACCTCATATTGCTGATGTGTGTTTGCACACTACAGCATTCTGATAGGTCAGCACCATCTTAGATCTGCCATCCCATCTTATACCTCAGTTTGGGTATTGTTATGGAAACTAACAGTGTTCCAGTATGGAAAATTCAGAGTGCCACTGCACTGGATAACCCACAGATAAATTTATAATGTCTGCTCTTCCATAGGAATTGCATGTGTGCATATGCCTCTCCACAGAGACTGTGGGACAGTTAAGTCATCTGGAAGAGAAGGAGAAGTTATGTCACACTTGCCAGAGGGTACAAACTATGTGCATTCAAACTAGTCACAATTGTCATCATGGTATAGTAAATCCACTGCCTGTCTTGCCTGGTGATAACATCCTGTATCTGCATTACCTCTGTCTTGTTAGCTGCTTGTTCTATGCAAAATAGAGTAAGATTTTCTTTTTTTCAGTGGAATTTTTCTAATCACAGAGGTCTGAGATATACAGATGTTCAGTAAGTATTGAGTGAAGAATGATTCTGAGCTAGCATGGACCTGATTTTGCATTACATAATGGCAAACATGTAATAGCATATCGTCTCCTCTCTGAAAGAACCAGGATTTCAGCAGCCCAAATGTTCAAATGTTAGCTCTTCCTGAAAGAGCTGTAGACAAATAGGCATATGTCCACACCTACAAAAGATTTTGAAAAAAGAGATTAAGATAAAGCAGAGACTGAAAATGAGCCTCTAGAATGAAAGCTCTGGTGCTTAAAGTTCTCAGGCTGCACTCAGAAACCTCTGTGATCAGCATTCAAATACACTTTTTATCTCTCTTATTATGAGAAGCTGAATACTGGAGATAAAGAAAAGAGACATAAAACAAATACGCAGTTATTGTTCTAACTCGGTGTGAAAAAGCCACAGAAACTGAGGTTTAAGCAACAAATTCTCTATCACTCCAGTAAATCCAATCTCACATCTAGAAAGATCAATGTGATTCACTATTCATCAGCATCACCTAATAGATAGCAACGAGGCAGAGAAATAATGAGCTGAAATCTCAGCAAACCAATCAGCAGGGAGTGAAACCAAGATGTAGCCACCTTCTACTGAATCCCAAACGAGACAGATCACCATGCAGGACCAGAGAGTCAATGTGCTAATGAAGCCACGGAACCTGGAAATCCTGTCAAACACCTGGAGTCCTTCCTTCACTTCCTCCAAAAAGAGTACATTAAGATTAATTTCCGAGCTTTTTTTGGAGTTCATTTATGCACAGAACTGGATGTCTCTGACTGAGGTCTGTCACCTAGTTAGTGTTATCCTCCCCACAAAAAAAATCTGTTGAGGATGAACTTGGTAATGGTAATTTTTTGTGAATTTGAGTGCTTCGGCTTTAAACCACATTAAACAATGTATTCCAACCACTGCCATTCTTTAGCACTCCTGTTTTAAACAGAATGCTGCAAGCATGAAAATGAAATATTAAGATAATCCAACTCCCTGCCATTGAAGTGCAACTCTGAAATGTTATAAATACAAGAAAAGAAAATAAAGAGAAGAAAACATAATCAACTTGATCAGTCATCCCTTGGTAGAGCTTCTACACCTACCAATAAAAATATTAAATATACCCATTCCTGGTGGGTTTTCCCCCCTAAATTATGAGAACAGCTGCCCTAAATAAGACCAAATCTAGTTACTGCCTGTTTCCCAGAGTGAGGAGTAACAGATGCCTAGAGGAAAAAATATATGAAAAAAGGTATGTAATTTCTAATCAGCTACAATGAAGTAAACAAAATATATATATTAAAAATATCCCAAAATATGAAAATGTGCTTACAGGTTGTCTAACAGAAACTAAACATTAGTTTTACAAACAGAACTAAGGGTTTAAAAACCCCTCAGGGAACTTGAGCTTTACAATTAACGCATTAACATTTCCTTGGTGTCAACATAAAAAAAGCTCTTCTGATGTAAGAGAACTGCAATATTGGTCATAACCATTACCAAAATCTTATCCATTTAAGTGAAAATAAACTATGGTAAATGGCTTATCAGCCAATTCATAAAAATATCTACCATCCACACTCACAGAAAAGGCACAAGGCATGGACAGATTGCAAACCCCACTTTCACACTGACTCACGTGACCAGTCCAATAAACTTGATTTATAAAACACATGTAATAAAAATTGGTTTGGGGAACACAAAGCGGGGTGGACCATGACTGACTGTTTCTGCAGCTGAGGTGACTGTGTTTGAGGGCAAGAAGGGTAAAATCTGTGTTCTCAGTTGTCACTGGTACTTCTAAAAATATAATGCAGGCCCTTCTATCTAAAGTTAAGATGTAATAAAAAGAATTACATAAAAAGAAAATTTCTGTTATGAAACTATGGGTTTTTTTTCCTGAAAAGTACATAATATTGTTTGAAAGTACGTAATCAACTGGCAAGAATCCATCTCACAAGATCAGTGTCCAGACTGAAACTTTAGATGGACTCCCGCAACCTAATTATGTACTTTCTGTGTGTCCAAAACAGAGAGCCATGTCACACTCTCAACACAACTAAATCCATGCAGAATTCAATGGGTAATAGGGGGACCTTTTACTCTCTCAACACTAATTCTTTGCATAATAGTTTAAATCCTTTTATTCTACTCCTTCTCCCACACCATCTCAATAGTTTAAGACTGTGGGAAGCAACTGCTTAATCCTCTATTCAGAATGTTGTACTGAAACCAAACATGAAACACATATTCGGTGTTTATCTTAATGAACAGAAGGCTCTTTGATGCCCCATCTCCCACTTCTTTAGAGCAGCTAATTCAAGCTCTGTTTTCACACAGTGAGGGGAGTTCCAAAGTCTTGGTTCTAAATAAAATGAGCAGCACATTCTGAAAGAAGCAGCTCCTAATTTTCAAACATCATCATGAGGAATACTTTGCTTTTTAAAAAATTTCTTGGGAATTGCATGAAAGCAGGGAAGCTGTACATGCCAGCTGTCTGACTCACTTTTAGTATAAATATTTTAATTACAGGTACAATTCAACTTCAGTTAACTGCTTGTTAGACTAATAGCTATCTAAGAATTCAAATAAGCTTCAGGTAAGATACATTTAATTTACTGTTTGCTATTATGAGATTTCTTTTTTGAGCCAGGGGAGGGTATGTATTTCTGTCCATCCTTTTCTTCCACGTGCCCATGCCATACTCTCAGCAGAAGTAATAATTTCAGGATGACTTTTCAAACCATAAAAAGAGCAACATAAAAGATGACTGAGGAGACTTTCTTAAGAAGGCAGAATGCTTTGCACATCTCACGGAAGCAGCATTCAAACTGCACCTCCAGAGTGCCAGATGACATGAGCCCACAGAGATTTCTGTGAGAACAACAGAATCATCCCAAAAAGTTAAGTATTTATGTGATACTTAGGCTTTACCTCTAAAGGCTTTATCTCCCAAGGTTTTTCTCAGTCCAGCAGAACAACTTCTGCTTATGATTCTGTCATCTCAAGGACGAAATGCAAGAGAAGCTTGTACTATAAAAGCACATGAATTCTCCTGGCAGCTGTTAGAAACCTGAATGTTACATACAGGCCTGTTTTCTGCTTTATTATGAAATGTCTCTGTCCTCTGTTTAATGGAGCCTGCTATGCACAATTCCTTGAAGTCAGCATGTGGAAGCTTTACTGCTGCTTGTTCCCTGGAATTTTTAACTCTCAACAACTAGTCTGCTAATATAAGGCAGAGCATAAAACTCTTTCTTTGTGCCACAGCTATATCATGAGAATTTAGAAAACATTTAAAGATGGGGCAGTTAAGTCTTACATTTTCAAGCCAATAAGACTAATTTGACCGTGATTTTGCATGAACATTTATTTATTTATTTACTTATTTACTTATTTTCTAACTTATTCACTTATTTTCTAACTTATTCGAGTCAGCAACAACTTTCTAATCACTGCAACATAACTGGAGGAGAACCATTGTCATCTTCTGCTCGGCTAAACTGATAGTGTCATCAGATCTGCAGTTAAGTTGAATTCTTCTGAAAAATAACTTTTCTATAAGACCCAGACACCAGTGCTACTTGACAGTCTCATGATTTTATAATGTCTCCAAAGTTTTGTGCGTTGTTTGGTTTTTTCCTCCTAAGGGGAGGTGCAGACCAATGGATACAAACAACCTTCACCAAAAATAAACTGAATATAAAGAGAAATCCAAATGTGGGGTGTTTGTGGGAGGAAATTTCTCCCTCAGCACCAAGAGAACCCTTTAAAATATTCTGAAAACCCTGACAGATTCCTTCTTTTCCTTCCTAGGATGACAGGTCCCAGTCTAAAGCCTTGCTAGGATATAAATCAGTTCTGCTTCAAAGCTTACCATGCCTGCATTAGGTGAAGAAGAATGGCTAATGCTGTGCCCAGAACTCACACCTCAGTACCCATTGGTTTGACTCTACCTTCCTAAAAGTTTTGTATTAGCAAAACATTTAACATAACATTTTTGGAATCTCTCTGTTAGTGAAATACTTTGGTGTCCAAGGCAGCATATTGATTTGCAGTACAGCTTTTTCCTTACTCGTAGTTTTGGTTGGACACCTTTCCTCTTTTTCTCTGACAATCTCTGAACCAAGGCTTTTCCTGCCAGTGTATGAAGTAGTGGGGATGCTCCATGTCTGCTCTTGTGCAGCCTTTGTATCCTGCTCTTTCTAAGGTTCCACAGAACTTTCCCATCACAGCAATACAGAAAATACCACAAGTTTGTTTAACTAAACTGAGAATCACAAAACAGTAAAAGGAAAGTTTCCAGAGGACAAATCTTAAAGCATGATGCTGAATAGTGATGGAACAAAAAAAAAAAACCCTCAATTTTCCCATTCTCTATCTGTAACATTCAGGAATACAGGAAATTATTAAAATAATTTCTATCCATTTTTATTACAATAACAATATTTTTCTTAGTGAAATTTTGGATTTATTGATATTCATAATTTTCTAATAGCCTGAAAGGATGCTTTGCTATTTGTTTTGCATTCTCAGCCTAGGTTTCTCCTGGCACTGTTATTATAATAATAATAGCTCCCATGGAAGGAAGGGTGTCATTAATGAAACAGTGGTAATAAAGCAAATACAATGAATTAGAAAAACTGCCTTGAAATTTCTCTAATTTGATGTCTTAATCATTATGAAGCATGCAGTCAATATTAAAAAGTGCTCTGAATTTTGGAACCTTACGCTAAATTGAATCACACCAGGGCTTCTCCCAGGCTTTTTAACCAGGCTAATGTTGTTTTAACAATTGTCTACACTAACACCACTAGAGAGACCTATAACTGACATATAATATTTTTGCTGTGAGTTTTATAGATCCTCCCCTGAGGTCACAGCATTAAGTCTGCTTTACATCAGTCACTGGACTTCTGAGGACCAAAAGGTGAGCCAGTGACACACTTTCCCTCCTGTGGTTGTCCTTTCTGACTGGACATAGCAGGCTCAGACCTCTTGAAGTTCATTGCTGAGTTCGTGAGATGTGTGAACACACATAACATTGTACAGACAGTGAAAGGAAAAGCTGAGAGCAAAAAGTGGCTACTTTGGCACAACGTTACACACTCTCAACACACAGGTTCCAGCAATGATGTTATAGTTCCAGCCTCACTTCTCAAGAGTTCATGCAATAAAAGTGAGATGCCAGTACTTTCTCAAAGTATAGCCATTGCTATGGGATGCTCAGCAATCACTCCTGTAAAACAGCACCAGGTTTTTTTATAAGCAGAACGTCCTGCAGTGTTGGCTGGCATGAATTAACTTTTGGCAGGTTTTTACTACATTGCTCATTCCTCTGAGTTTCTGAAACCCACCGCACCTAGAAGATTTTGTGGTCTCCAAGTCAAGGGGCTGATGAACAATAAGAAATTGTGCTGGATTAAGACTGAATGTTTGCAATTTTGTAAGTATGGAATAGGCATTTTACTCAGTTGTAAGTTCAACAAGCAGATCTACTAAACAGAAGACTGGAAGAGAAATCTCAGGTAGAACATGTTAATATTATAAAGTAATTTATTGCCACTTTTTGCTTCCTTCTAAAGAATGTAGGTAGTGTGGTTCCAAAAAAAAAATAACCACTCTTGGCCTTATATCAGCTTCAATAAGCTGTAACATCATAAATCAGTCAAAATCTGCACTTCAGATTCAGTTCAGAAGAGCTGAAGTATTCAAGACATGAGCAATTCTTATGTGCACCACTCACTGCCTCACGCTGTAAATCAAGCTCTGCAGTGAACTCGGGAACTGCCTCTGAAGACAGACTTGGGCAAGGTTAAAAGAAAACACTGATGAGAGCAAGGCATCGGTGAAGGATGAGTGCTGCCAACTCAGAGGGAGCCATTGACGGAGGAAAGAAGCAAGGCAGCATGCACTTAGGAAGCCCTGGCCTTTTCCCATGGCAACCCATTACATTATGAGCTCTGCAGAAGGAAGGGAAAAAGAGAGGGGCTGCTGCAGTTCTGTCAAATGAGGGACTCTGAAGTTAAGGTGTAAACAAATGGCTTAAAAAAACCCATTTTCCTCATCATTTCCATTTCAGGTGTTTTTTACAACAGCAAGGCTTTAGAAATGAAGGTCCAGCTCAAGGCCCTGTTCACAAAATTCCAATTTTAGGTAACAAAGAAAAGGCAAGACAGCAAAGGTTCCCTTCTCATGTCGTAGGGATGAAGCTACAACACTCATGAGGTGTGGAGGGGCCCAGATTCACTTATGTCTTCCCCTGAGGGGCTTCACGCTCTAGTTTGTCACCACACACAATAATAAAACAATATATTTTACTGCCCTCGTTTCTTTGGAGCTCTCAGTTTTTGGAGTGGTTTTTCTTAGATCCACCAAAGTGGAATTAGTGGCTACTGCTCTTCAGACTGTTCTATGAGATACATATTTTAAGATGTTAAAGAACACTCTCAGGGCTAATGAAGGAAAAAATCAGAAATAACAGCTCTTCTTGTGTTTTTTTTTTGTTATTTACTATTATCTACCATGCATTTCTTTCTTTCTTTTATGCAGCATATTTTCCAAAGATATCTACAATGCTTTTATTTGTAAATTGAAATATTTAGGGAAGAAGCAATTTACAGAAATACAGAAATAATCCTTATTACTTTCCTTTTCATTCTTGCCCCACCAAGTGCAGTCTTGCTATTGCAAATGGAACATATGAACATGAAGAGAGCTTCTTATTTAAAGCAACATGAAAAGGAAATCCTCAGAAATGACTCAGAGTGTATATGGCCATTATGCCTAACAGGCACTGAGCATTACTACTGTTGGCAAAGAAAGTTGGCACACGCGTAGCTCCATGACCTTTGGCTACGCAGAGGTGCTGCACAACACGAGATATGCAAATGCCATACTCAAAGCAAAGAATCTGTTTTCATACCTTAGCCTTAAATTACAAAACTTGTTGATGAAATACGTGCATCTCTTTCTTTTCATTTTTTTGCCTTCTTGAAACATGCTTAACTAAATACATGAGATAATTTGAGTGGCTGCAATGACACACAAGACACCCTTGTAGATAACGTTGTCTTGGTTTGGAGTCTCCAGCTGACCAGGCAGGAGCCCTGGTTTGTAGTTGAAATTACTTAAGCCTATTAAAGATTATTATTTAGTCTATTGAATTTATTAAGTGCAACAGATATTCTTGTCTGAATTGAACTAACCAGAATGGCTGTCTCAGGCTGCCCAAGCTTCTAATATTTCTCTTGACTCAACCTCTCTAATATTTTATTGACTCAACCTTTCTGGCCTCACCACACCTCTGGTGGTCTTACATACCTAGGTGACAAGCATACAGGAATTACATCACCCTGCTGAGGTACTTTGCAGGAGAGAGAAGACACCTAATTCAAAGCAGCAGCAAACTTCAGACCAATTAGAAGTGGAGTGATTAATCAAACTGTTCAAACATTTGACTGCAAACCCAACAGGAAAACTTGTACAACTAAGAGGTGTGAATTTAAATGCATGGCAATGCCTTTAAAGGCTGCATGTATCAAACATTAGTGTGGCTGCATTCCATGCAGAACTGGTACATTCACTTACCTCTCTGAAACTCTTCTGCTTTCTTGGATATGGTAGGATAAGGGGGAAACAATATGCAAACAATCAGCCCTGGTTCCTTTTAGGAGAACAATTACAGTCCCACAATTTTCCCATCTGCAAAATCTTTTACTAGTACTCAGTGAAATTTTCCCATGAAACTCCTCAGTAATTTTTAAGAGGTCAAGAACTTCTTCAATGTTTATCATAAACGGTTTGAATTTACTGAGCAGTTTTCAACACGGAAATTTTACTAAATTGGTGAGTCCAAAAGGCAACTGCAAGGACATCAACCTTAGCGTGTTGTTCTATTTTAGGGTGACCAAAAGTGACATCAGGATAAGATGAAGCATTTATCAGATGACATTAGCTTGGATTCCGATACGGCTTCTCAACACTCCTTCCTTTCATTATAATACCTGCAACAATTCTCACCAGAGAGTCAATACAAACCATGAAGAGAGGTCAGAAAGATGCAGGATGAGCTGGGCTCATCCTGGCAACGGCAGGCAGTCAACTTGAACTCCCCAGGAGAGACAAAGCAGCAGTGACAGCTACACAGCAAGTCCTCCTTCAGCAAACTGCTGAAACTTTAGCAGCTTGGAACTGGCCTGGGAGGTTTTTACACTGGTTAGCAATTTTTCTTGTCTTCTCACATACTTTTACGACCATGGTCTCCAGAGTATGAGGAGGCTTACGTGACATACCTCTTGCTGTCAAGTCTTTGTAATAGTATTGTGTTCTGTCTGTTTTTCTTAATTTCTTCCTAGCTAGTCTGATATCAAAACTTCCACACAGTGTTGAGAAGTGACAGAAAAGCCTACATTTTGATCTAAAGAGAGACTCTCTAGTGTCCCATGGAGTTCTACTCTCTCACTTGCCATCTGAAGATGGATGTTTCACAGGATTAAAACATCACTTGTACAGCTAGAGAACAAATAAATAGATAATTAAAGAAATGTTGGTTCAAGCACATCTTCCCTTCTGTGTCTTTGAATATGCAAGAAATAAATTGATTAATATCCTGAAGTTATGATGAATCACAGAATTTTCTAGGATCAGTAGAAGCTGTGTTGAAACATTTCACCTGTCTTGGACAGAGAACAGAAAAGGAAAAAGGAAGGTACTATAAATTGAAGGGTCAGAAAAATTACAGTTTTATGGTCCTGCTGAGATTTGACTCACCTGTAAGGTCAGACCAATCAATCAATCAAAATAATAAAAAAATTTATTTTTTGAGGGCTTGACAATGTGAGTCCTGCCAAATGTACTCATTACAGCTCTTCCCTTTCTTCTTTCTTTATTGAAACGATGCTGTCAAGTTCAGTATGTGATCTAATATAAAAGCTTAGATCCTTCTTTATCAGAGCAGATAACAAGAAGTGTTGGTAACAAGACAGCATGTTGATTATTTCTGACTAAAAGCTGAACCTTGAAGGCTCACTTTGTTCAACAGCCAGAGACAGCAACTGCAGTCTTTATTTTCTTCTGCAACTACCAAGCTCTGGCTCAACTCATACCACACTTTCTTGTAACACATGATGAGCTCTGTTACAGAGGATTGATTTGTTTCCCACATCTCATACAGTTCTTTCTTTTCCCTCACTTCCACAGCTCTTTATGGGTAATATTCACTGAATTGGGTATGTGTGATATGTTTGTAATTTTATCTGAAAATATTCTGTAATACAGAAGTTAAACACATCACTATAGTGCTCAGCTATTTTGGCTTTTTGGTTAAGCTGGTATCACTTTCCTGCAGACTTTGTCTTTTCATCTACAGGCAGGGAAGGGATGAAGGAGTGTGTCAGGGGTATTGGGCACTTCAGTGTCGGCTGCTTGTAAGCCAGGTTAGTCAGTAATGTATTCAGAGCCTATTAAAGCTGACAGGATCCTCCACAGCTGTAAAGCTCTCCTGCAGTAACCAGCAAGAACATTTTTCCATGTCCTGTGTGATGCTGAGATGCAGATCCATCCTTCAAGATGTTTTGAAATTCTTCTGTGCTAACTGAATGCACCCCACTGGACTTCATCTCTTTAGTTTTCGTATTTCGATTCCAGCAGAGACACTGAGTATTTGACCCAAAGACAGAGGCTGGATCAGCCTGTTTCACACAGCTGCTTCTTGAGTTGACATTTATTCAAAACTCTTCCCATCAGAAGAGAATGATCTATTACTGCCACAAAATGGCAAAAAGCCAAGAGAGAGATTTTGAGAATTTCTGCTTCCATGAACAGGAAGATCTTATCAAGACTAATTTATGAAAAGGAGAACAAAATATATCTTTAAAACCACTTAACACAGCCATAAAAATATATTGCTTTTAAATGCCTGTGATGTTGTTCAATTAATGAATTGGAATTGCTACCCTCAATTTAAAAATTCCAATTTATAAGATTCTATTTTACACCCTTCTTATTCCCATGCTCCCTCTTTTACTCACCTCCAGCTTTTCTAAATTATTAAAGAAAATCGTTAATTTCACCAGAACCTGTTGCCACAGGACACCTGTGCTGGGAGCAGGGCCTGGGATCTACTGCCAGGGCTTGGAGATGCCCAGAAACCACTGTGACATTGCAGGACTCCGCCCTGGTCCTGGGGAGTTGACGGAGCACAGAGCCCTGGGGTGCCCAGCTCCCAGGACAGCAGCTCTCTCTCTCAGGAGGCAGCATCTCCCCTGGCTGCCCCTGGTAGAGGATGCCAAACACAGCCATGGAGACGCTGTTGGAGAACACCAACTCCCAGCTCACCGAGGGGCTGCCAAGCCTTCAGAGGAGGCACCAGGAGAAGGACAGGGCAGGAGGGAGAGCCCGGTGGTGGGATGGGGCCACATTGAGCTGCCTGGATGCTGAGGCCAGGCTTGCCAGCACTGGGGGCACCCTGTGCCAAGGCAGCCACTTTCATTGCATGCTTCCCCCTCCCCCTCTTCCCACATGTGGGCCATGGGCAGCAACATGCAGTGCCTCAGGACAGCCATGGCCAGGCCTTGTTCCCCCATGGGGACAGGCTGCCACTGCTCCCAAATACAAAAACCTAAGCTGAGATAAAGCACAGTTTTAAATTTCAGAAAGTATTTTTATTATCTCTAAGCAGGTGACAGCCACTGCAGGTATAAGAACTATCTTCCTTTCTTGACTCCAGCCTTCAGACTTCTTTAACTTTTCTAAGCTTTGAAATGAAGATGTTCTTAATACCAGGGAAAGAAGCTTTGCATATGAAACGAATTATTAAACTCACATGAGATGCATCCATTTTGGAGATGAGGGATTGCATGAAAGAGAGACACACTGTGATCTTTTCCTTCTTGTCACTTTCATATTAAAACAAATGCTGTATCATTATTGGGACCAGTTTGTCCAAGGTCACTCAATTGTTCAGCATTTACAAGCTGGCAGCTCATCACAGGCAGAAGCAGCACATATAATCATTATTGATGCTGGCAGTCTCCACCCTCACTAATGCTACTTGTTCTGTCAGCCAGCCCCTGGCTTGTCGCAGGCAAACGGAATTATTCTTTGAGCTGTGCCTCGGATCTGCAGTTCAAGGGAACTGTTTGATGCGAGACCACAACTAAGGACCAAATGGTGTCATGCCTATTTACAGAACATGCCAGGTCAACAGCTACTGTTTAATTAGGCTCAAATCCTCCCATCCACAGCTCAACATGAATGCCATGCCATGTGGTGGGCATCTCTGAGGAAAGTGCCTCGCCTCCTCCCACGAGTGAAATGGCTGAAGAGCTGCCTTCTCTACGCTGTTGTAGCCCCCAGAGGGGACTATCCCTTGGATAGCGTTGATCCCATCTTCCAACTATAGGTGAATGACTCAATTACTCAGCTCCCACTGCTGCTGTGAGAGAGAACTATACAAGCCATAGGAATTCCTGGCTCTAGAGCCTTGCAGAATATTCCCTCTGCTCTGTAAACTTCAAAAATCTTTCCCCCCTTTTATTAATCCTCTTCAAAATTTGTATTTGCAATTGCAACTGCTGAAATTTGACACTATGTAAATGAAAATTGTATTTATTTACCTGAAACCAGGTACTTGAGTTTTCAGCCCAAAACTTTAACTAACTGTAAAATATCATCTTGTAGGAGATGAAAAAGAATTCTGTTTAAAACTCCAGAGATAAATGATTTAAAACTATTTTTTAAATTACTGAATGGTCTTTTAGTAAATATGAATATGCCAAAGTGACAAGCACACCTGAAATGCCACACAGATGATATAGAAATAGAACGAAATATGCTGAACTTGTTTGTCTGCTAGGAACTGCTGTTCCATCAAAAAAAAAACCTCCCATAAAGTCCACTTCCTAATGTTAGTAGAACACAGAAACACCATCAACTCCTAACATGTTATAGCTATGCTTCTCATCAGTACCTTGACAATTCAAAATTAGCATTGATCTAAACCACTTCTTGGTAAAAATCAATACATAAAACATATCTCTGTAAGTACTATTTGCTAAGGGAAACACTAAAATCCAGTAACAAAGATGAACCTATTCTGTGAAGATCTGTTGGACTTCTTTTAACAAGACACCTTTTTAAAAAAGAATTTGTGTAAGGGACATAAGCATATTTGTGTAGATGTACATAAGGAATTTTATGTTTGATGGATAAACAGGTGATATTGCAGATAAAGGTTTAATAAATTTGCTCTAAAATGAAGATATTCAACTTAAAGACATGACTGCATCGACACTAGCCTCTTACATTGCTTGGAAATAAAAACTTCATTAAGACCTCAATCCTGGAAATAATTTATTAAATGTCATTAATAGCTATATGCCTGTAAGAGACTACTTATAGAAAAACCTAGTAAAATCAAATCTATTGGACTGCCTGGAAATTACTGTGAAAGTCCAGATAGTTTAGGAGAGAATTTTTCCTTTTTAGAGGTTGGAGGCATTTCATACTTTCATATGGGATTCTATATCCAGCTCATAATTCTCTTCTAATTGCTAGCATATGGTTACAAATGTAATAGAAAAGCTTTTATTTTCTATTAAATCCTTGATAGCTTTTCAAGAAGGGCTAAACCCTAAATATTTAAGATAAGTTTCAATAACCTTTTTTACTATGCCCATAAAAAGCTTACAGGCTCCATCTTCTTCCCTTGCTACCATTCCCACAGGTGCAGCACAGATTGATTCTTCTCCAAATGGTACAATGATCTCATGAACCACAAGAATAACTCACTTCCTGATTCTGTGGTCATGGAAATAAATGAGAAATTTTGGTAGTGATTTAAATTATTCCTGAAGCAGATACATAGTCTACATACCCAAATGCCTGTTATTACCCAGGTGCTGATGTCCTTGTTCAGCTTTTCAGAAATGCTCCCCATCACAGCTAGGATTAGCCACTGCAAAAATTTGGTTTTAACCTGATAAGAAAAATTCAATTTCAGGCAAAAAAAGCAGGTTTCAAAGATCACCTTCTTCAAGCTCAGGAGTGGTCCATCCCAGCAAACAGGAAACATACTTAAGGCACGAGGAGACTTTCATGGATGAACAAGGAGCTCCCCACTAAACTAAAACACAAGAAGTAGAAAGGTGAAAACAAGGCCAGGTGACCCAGGAGGAATACAGAGGTGTGGTCTGAGCCTGCATGGATGCAATTAGGAATTTGGTCAGGAACGTAACCCGTAACAAGAAGGATTTCTACAAGCAGAAGCCCTGTTGAGGAAGGATACAGGAAAGGGTAAAGGTCTCAATGTCCTCTGTGACTCGTTTTTTACTGGTGAACCTTGCCTTCAGGAATCCCAAGCCCTCAGCTCAGAGGAAAAGTCTACTCCAAGGACAACTTCCCACCAGTGGAACAGGAACACATTATGGAACGCTTAAAATAAACTGGGCATAAACAACTTCATGGGCCCTGATGGGATGCTCCCACAAGTGCCAACGGAGCTGGGTGCTGTTGTTTGCAAGGCCAATCCTGGTAATCTTTGAAAGATCATGGTGATTGAGAGAATTTCCCAAAGACTGGTACTGGAGGAAAGCAAATGGCATTCCTATTCTCAAGAAGGGCAAGAAGGAAGATTCAGGGAATTACAGGCTGGTCAGCTTCACCTCAGTCTCAGGGAAGGTGATAGAGCAGATGAGTCTGGAAACCATTTTCATACATGAAGGACAAGAAGGTGATCAGGAATAGTCATCATGGATTTATGAAGAGTAAAATATGCTTAAACAACCTCATAGCCTTCTTCAATGAGATGACCAGTTTGGCAAATGAGGGAAGAACACTGGATACTGTTTATCTTAACTTAATTAATTTTTGACACTCTCTCCCATAAAATCCTCACAGACAAACTGATGAAGTATGGGTTAGATAAGTGGACAATGAGGTGGAACTGAAAAATGGTTTAACTGCCAGGCTTAGAGGGCTGTGATCAATGGCACAAAGTCCAGCTGGAAGCTAGTCACTGGTGATGTACCCCAGGTGAGTCCTTTGCCATTGAAAATCTTCAATAATGACTTGGACAATGGGGCAGCATGCACACAACAAATTTCCAGATGATACAACTAATGATTGCACTGCAAACCAGAGGGACCTCGGCAAGCTGGAGAATTGTAAAGAGCAATTAATGAGGATCAACAGAGAAATGCAAAGTCCTGCATTTGGGTAGGAACAAACCCAGGCACCAGTATTGGTAAGGGCCGGACTGGCTGGAAAGCAGCTTTGTTATGAAAGGGTCTGGGCGTCCTAGTGAACAGCAAGCTGATCACCTCGTGGCAAAGGAGGTAAATGGTATCCTGGTCTGGATTACACTAATGGAGGTAATCCCTCCCCTCTATCAGCGCTGATGAGGTCACATCTGCAATGATATGGCCAGTCGTGAGCTCCACAGTCCAAGATGTAGTGGAGTGAGTCTAGTGAAGGATTACAAATATGAATAAGAGACTAGACCATCTCTAATATGAGGAGAAGCTGAGCGAGATGGAACTGTTCAGTCTGGAGAATATATGTTTCAGGTGGGGATCTTCTTGAAGTGCAAAAATACCCAAAGGGAAGATTGTAAAGAAGATGAAGCCAGGCTCTTCTCAGTGGTGTCCAGCGACAGAACAAAAGGCACTGGGCACAAACTGAAAAACAGGAAACTCCAGAAAAACATCAGAAAAAAACTTGCCAGAAAGCCCTCAACCTTGAACTGGAAGAGCTCTTTTTCTTCATTCCATTGAGTAACATAATTAGTCCCTCTGTGGGCCTAGAAGAGACATATGGACTCGTTCATGAAAAAGGCAAAAAGGCCTAGCTATTTATGCTGCTAGTTTAGTTTTTCAATGATATATTCATTCTTCTCTTATATGGACAGAGTGACTAACAGTTTTAATAACCTGTGAGCAGCTAGACTTGATTATGACTCTCTTCATTGTATTATAAAATTCAGTCTCTTTGAAGGGAAAGCAGAGTTTCTACACAACTGCTCAAGAAACGAAATTCCTGTTATATATGAAATTCTAACATATTACAAAGTAATTCTGATTTGAATTGCAAATATAAAGTGATGGAATTCATGCGAAGTGAAAATTTTCAAAAATCACCACAGAGTTAATGCCTGTGAACAAACATCTTCGCAGTATCTTACAAGCAGGTTTTAAGGAAGTAGTTGCTGAGGATGTAGAACTCACTGTCCTAGAGGAATGTCTTTCCACCAAGTACCTTCTGAGTGATGTAACTGAAAAACTCATCGTGTTGGTTAGTTCTGACTCCTGAAAACTTCTGAAGTAAAAAACCCCCACATCTCATTATTATTTGACAGCATTTAACAAGCTGTATAAAAACTAGTATCTTTTAAAATATAATAAAGCCTAAAAGAAATTAAAATATTTCCACATTTTCTAGGTACAAGATCAATGACATTTCTTTGAAAAGAAAAACAAACCCCAAAGCTCAGTAAGGTTTAAATTTCATAAAAATTAAATGTCAGAGAATAATTTGGTTAGTGAATACATTGCTGTCCAATACATCTGCAAGCAAAGGCTATATCAATGTCATCAAGGAGCTTTGCAGAAGACTCAGCTCTTTCTAGAGTTATCTTTCTGGGATTTGGTAGACTCATAGTTGGCCTCAAACAGAAGAAAAATCAGTTTCGAGATTTAACAGTTGAAGTGAAGGTCTTACAATTCCTTGGGAATGTGCCTTATCACAAACCATCATGGGCACTGCTTGAGGAACAAGGAAGACTACTGCCAGCTTTTCCTTCTAGCTGTGTTCTACCAGGCTCATCAAGCAGAACAGAGGCTCCTATGTGAGCACATAAGGACTTTGTATGGACTTACTGGGAGAAGGGAATCACCTGTGTAAGATACCAGCTCATAACATTTCATGTGGCCCTTGTGAATTTTCCGCAGTTACTGAAAGTATAGTTTCAGTGCACAGAGGTTGCTTGGACACCTGAAATCGTTATTGCTGACTTAAAGGGGAGGGTTTTTAAAGGGTTTTCTGGAGGAAAACATTTGCAGGTCCTGTTAAAGCCAGGAAAAGAAAAATCTGAGACTAATAAAATTTCTTCCTTTATAGAGGAATCTTCCCCTGTGATGAACTATAGAGTAACATATCTATTTCCTGGTAAAACCCTTCTCATAAAGACCTGTAGGCTATAGATAAGTGGATATAAACTATGCTAGCTCCAAGGCTATATAAGTTGTTATAAATCCTGTATAGCTTCAAAATATAGGTGTCCTAATCCCATTTGTTACTTTTTTTTTAACTTTCATATGCTCTAAATTCAGTACTAAGCACAGATCACCCAGACTTGCATTTCACCTGCCTCAACTCATGAAACCCATCCTGAGGTTTGTTATTTATACATTCATTTACTGAAATAAGTAATAATGTATTCAAAGTATCGTGAAACCTTGGTGTTAAAAAAGCTTAATAAAGATTTGAATACCTGACTAACTGAACATTTGTTTGGAGGAGGCTGTTATAATTTACCTGCAAGAGTGCAGTATGGTAAATTCAAAAATTTCTGCTACTGCTAATCAAGTCACATTGATACACTAATAATTAATAAGACCAGAGGAAAAAAAAGCCCAGTGAGAACAGCCATAACAAATTCTCTATAAAGGTAGTGTCAGAGGTTCCAGCAATAGGAAGATGAATCTCAGCACTTCTCACTGCTTAAAAGTAATATCAGCCTCTGCCATCAGACAATGGTAACTGAGCCTAGTGTTGCACTCAGTGCTCTGCTTCAACATTCTCTCCAAGGTCCTTACAAAATTTAAATGTTTATTCCATCACCACTAGCTGCTGGACACAGAAAACTAACAAAATCTGCTGAACGATCAATCCGCTGATCACAGACTGTTGATGCACATCTCCAAAATATCTGCCCAGTAAAGAACCGCATACACACAGACTAATACAGAGCAGGCAATGCTCATTCATGTTGTTTTTCCCAAACACATACCCTTCATCCCTGGAAACATACTGGACCCACAAAATTATTAAAACCTGCCATTTCATATGCTTTATGCCACGCCTACCTAACCTCTCACCAACATCAGTAGATCCAATCCAGGTATCTCAAATTATATCCATTCCTTTTCAAGGATGCAGAGAAAGCAAGTGAGGAGACAGAAACTCAACAGCTCATCTAGGGGAAATAAGATCTGCAGCAACTTAAGACAACATTTCTGACACGTAAGGGGAGTTGGGAAAGTTGGGATAAGGAGGTCAAAGCAGCACTTTCGTCACATATACAAACTCACCATTCTTCCCTACTCCTGGTTTGTTTGTTGGTTTTCTGTTTGGTTTGGGTTTTTTTTGAAGTATGTAGTGTTACACTGGCTTTGAGGTAGAAGGAAAGCATTGATGATGATACCAATCTTTTAATTTTTTTCCCCTTGGCCCCTCAGGCCCCTTTTAAATTTGAGCCCAGGAGAACCTTGCAAAAATTATTTCTAACTTCCTTCTGACGTGAATATAAGTCACAAACACAAAAAGATAGTCAAAGATTGTTAACAGGGAGAATGGCAAGCAGTCTCTGTGTCTCTTCCACCCTGTGCTGTAAAGCAGGTCTGGATGCTTGCTTTAAATCTCAAGGCATTAACGCTGCTTCACAGCCATTCTGCCAGTTTCATTAATTGCACTTCTATTCCAATCATTTCATAAGCGGACTGTACTTATAATCTGGCTATTTATCCTAATGTTTGATGTTTCTGAGTCACATAAATACATTATGTTTGAATGCAGAGAAGTACTTTGCATGACAAATTTGAGATTTCTGCCGGAAACATTTGACTGAAATTTATTTTTGCTACCCATAGGGAATAAGCCTCTGCATTATTTGATTGTTATTCACATTTTCGTAATCGCATTATGAACCTCTACAAAGAAACGAAATGGCAATGTGCCTTTTTTTTTCCTCTAAGAGCAAACGTCTCCCTCCCCCTTCCAGATGCACAGACCTTGAAAAAGCCTTAGAAAATTAAAAAGCCAACAGAAATAAAATAATGTATCTACGTTTGAATATTCATTAAAATACTACATTGCTTAGTCACTGCTTGCCATTTGGATGATGCATGGTGCTTAGGCAAGCTTCATGCATCAATGGGAATTATGGGAATTTGGTCTTGTTTTTACAGGGTGTGTGGAGACTTTAGTGGACAGATTCCTAATGGTGCTCAGCTGTACTAATTCCATTAATATTTTTAGGCCATAAATCACTTTACATCAGTTGTTGATCTGAGTTTAGGTTGATAAATAAGACCTCAGAGAAATAGAAATAGATCTCATTTCTGGGCTTTACTCAGATCCATCCTGATATTTCTCATTCTCTCCAGCAGCTCTTCTACCTACAACACTTTATACTGAAGACCACATGCCTGTGCTGTCTAATGAAGTTATTTGCCCTTGATGTTGCTTGTCCTTTGTTACTATGGTATTATATATGCTCTTCTCTCCCAGAAAATTCTAGCAGCTCCCACACTGGCAAAAAATTTACCACACTTTAACTCATTCTGTAGAGCCATTATCAAACATCACAAGCACAAGAAAGGATGACATAAAAACATCTTTGGGCTACTAAAATCCATGAGCCAAATGTATTTCTTGTTTCACCTCACAAATCGCAGCGATCTGTTAATTGTGTCCCCCACTGCTTTTAGAGTTTATGAGCATCAAATCACAGCAAGTTTTTTCCCTAGAATTTGATGAAAAAAACCAGCAAAAACTACAACAAAAAAAAAACTAAACAAAAAATGCCGTCTCTACTCTTACCCTTTCTAACTGGAATATATGAGGTACTTCCTGCCCCCTAACCATTTGGCAGCACTTCAGAATCTCCTTTTTTCTGTTATACTGCCCTGAAACTCCTACTGCCTGTGCTTCCACCAACTAACTAGCAGGAAACCTCATCTTCTGTACGTGGAAAAAACAGAAACACAAGTTATGGTGGAATGGAGACCCAGGAGAACACACAGCCTCTCACCCCAAGCACAGCTGCTCGGCTGAACCTGTGCTCAGGGTGAAGAGGAAGGAACTGCACAACACCATGGGCACCTTTTCAAGCTGTGACCCAGCACCTCAGGCCCAGCCCTACCATAGGACAGCATGTGGTAGGCATAGATCCTTGTAAGACATCACCTCGGAGTAGTGTCTCACATACTGGTACAGAAATAAGCGGGGAGATTTAGGGTTTTATTTTATTTATACATGTAAAATAGTGAGGGAGAAACATGACACAAATAATAATTATATCCTTTTTCCAGTCTGATAACTTTCTGTGCTGGATGCAGCCATTGACCTGATCCTTTTATCCCCTGATTAGCTGACAAGAGATGCTCCTCCCCAGCTCTCTCAAACCACAACTCAGGAAGCCAACCACATACCCTTCTCACAATACTTTATGCTAAACATACAGCATGACTTGAGATCCTTCATGTTGGACAGTGAAATAATTTGGAGGCCTGCCAAAGCCAGTGCTTTGAAAATTGTCAATTATATTTTAGCTTGTTGCAATGTAAAAGATAAAACACAGTTGCAAATCACACACAATATAGACATTATGGATGCTAAAAAGTTAGAAGCAGAGAAATTCTTCAGCTTTTCTCAATATTCTGTGAGAATATCACTTTCACATGCAGACTAGATGAAAACAGCTAAGACGGTTCTGTAAACCAACTCTTTATCTTGCACCTGGGTTTGTTATGCAGAATTGTTATGGTAGACATTGAAACAAATACTATGAAGTGGGTGTTGTGAATTTCAGCCAATAGACCAAGGGGTGGCTGAGCCGTGAACCAATTGTGTCATTCCTCTTCTGCGAACCAAGTTACAAAAAGACTGATTTGATTGTTAATAAAAGAGAATTTTCTCCTGGGCTCATTCTCTCTAATGTCGTTCTTCTCACCGCTCTCTGTACACCACAGCGACAAGGCACACTAAAGTACCGAACAGCAAAAATAGCAATAGATTTCTGCTGTTTTATAGGACCAAAAATCTCAGAACATAATGAAAAAGTTATGGTTTCTTCTCAAAATCTCATGATGTTGGGTCAAATCGTGCACCCCTTAATGGGGTTGCTCAAGTTACAGTGAGGCTGACTCAACTTTTTGCATTGTCAGTGTGTGATGGATGCACAGACCTATCTAGATTGCTTAGGGTAAGAATTCCTTCCAGACTTGTTATCAGTGTAATGTCCACTAGTCATGTAGTGTGCATTAATGCCAAAGACAGATAAGTGGCTTAATCACTTAATGAAAGTGATTAATAGAAATGTGTCAACCCACTTAACTGGGTAATCATTATCTTCGCATTATGCTTCTCACAATTAAATTTGCACAATCCAAACATCCACATGCATTACCCACATCAAGAAAAAGATACTCTGGAGTTTGAACTTCATGTTTTCCTTAATAATTGGATGTACCCAGCAGTTTGACTGCCCAGATCAACAGTGCCTGTTGGCTAGCTCAAGGCCCCTTCATCGATCTTTTGCACACACGGTAAATTATTCAGACAACAGCAGCTTGCAGACCCCAAATCCTTTTAATGCTATTGTTCTTATTGAATCAAGTGACATTGGAACAGTTGGATTGTCCTCACAGTTTCTTTTCCTGTTTCCACCCCCTGCTTCTTGAACACTGGTCTAATTCTGCTGGTGACTTTCTAGCAAATAGAAAAAAGAATAGCAAATGCCCTGTGGAACAGCAGGAACGGGAGGCATTATGGTGATGCCTTAGGTTTTAACTTTCATATTTTTCAAATCCTGTACTGCCTAGTATGTAACTCTGAAGTTTCTTGTAGCCTGTTAATTTCTGCTCTCTGTGCTAGGTAGGCATAACAAAGCCTCTCTGGGCCTGCTCTCCAAGGACAGCCAGACTGTCCTAAACCCAAAATGTAAAAACCAAAAGCCTTTGAGAGGGGGGCAAGCTGAGGGGAATTACATCATTAAACTGAAGCTTTAACTGGAGAATTAACCCTGATATGCAAATGAACCAAACTTATAAAAGTGGGAAGAACTCGTGACCTGCTGTCCATCTTGTGGTCCACCTTGGCAGCAGCCTCTGGCTCCCCAGGGTGTGCCTTTGAAGGCCTTTCAAATAAGTACCTACCTTTATTCCCTTACTCCTGTCTAGTCTCGGTTTCTAGGAGGCCTCTTCAGGCATCAATGGGAATGCTTCAAACACAGCAAACGCTGTGAAACCAAAGATATGTGGGAAAACACAGAGTTTTGTGTTCTGCTAAACAGGGTTTTAAGTCCATACAGGCTTCCTTTTTTTTTTTCTTTTTGATAAGCAGAGACATGTCCCTAAAGGATGCCATTGATTATTTTAGTCTCTGTTCATGTAAGCACTCCTTTGTGCTGCTGCTCATTGCTGAGCACCCTCCAATTCTGTGGATGCACTTGTGTGTTTGGGTAATCAGGACTGCATGGCACAATTTAGATTATAAGAAACATCTGATTTATAGGGTGGCACTTAAGTATCTTCCACATTATTCTCCAAGATAGCCCATGGAGCTTCTGTTCTTCACCCATACCATGTTAATATAAAATTACCAGAGGCTTTATGTCTCTACTGCCTTTGGACCTGATTCATGTTTTTTTAGCTTCTGTTGATATGTAATTCAAGCCTCTGCTTAGCAGCCTCTGTCAGCCTACACAGCACTCTGGCTACAGAAAAGGAGACAGAAGTGGCAAACTGGCACCCACAGTCCTAACGAGGATTGTGAATTCAAGCATTCGGCTGTGGCATTTTGTGATTTTTATTTATGGAGACAGAGGTGGATGAAACTTCAGTTAGTAGTTTGGGCTGCCACCTGCCTGAGCTCAGAAGTAGGTACACTGACTACTCAGCCTCTAGGTATCAACTCTGGCCAAGATTTGGGGGCGGGGGGGGTTGTCAGGAAACAGAAACCTCTTAATCACTTAATCAGCAGTGATGATGGTGAATTAGCAGATCGTGCAAACCAGAGCCTAAGTAAAATCTGAGTTTCATGTCCCTCTAGAAGACCTTATTTATCTGAAAATAAAAATAAAAAGTAGATATTCTCACACCAGACAATAAAAACACTGGAGAAGAAAGAAATTGCAATAAAAAAATCCAATGATATTTGTTCCAATTGAAACTAGGTTGAAAAAATAGTTCAAGACATCTCCATGAACAGAGACGATACCAGTTTCCAAAATCCAACAAAAACAACTACAATAAAACTTCCACTAATGTGAAGAGGGAAAAAGGGAAAAATAAACGTAAAAAATTAAAAACAGGTGCCTGGAAGCACCCTGAAAAGGCATTGGCCTGTTGCTTTCAGTTGCCCAAATAACAAGTTTTGGTATACTTTAGATAGTAAATTACTGACCCTTGGGCCCAGGCTCTGTACTAATTAGAAGCTGAGTTTCACTGCTTAACATATAGTCACAAGAAGGAAAATAAATCATTGTTGTATTTATGTGAACTATATTGAAAAAAACCCTTTCAAAGCAGACTTCCACCTCCCTCCCAAAACAGGCTCAAACACAACTGTGTGAGTACCCAACCTATGCTGTTGTCTACTCACTCACCTAGAATAACTTTGCTCCAGTTTTTCTTTGTACAGTATGGAAGGAAGATCATACCACTGTAGAGTGTTGCCAAAATTTATGAAAACTTGTTTCTATAAATAAAACCAGCTCTGATCCCCAGCCTAGGTCTTTAATTTCTAGGATTAAGTTCTTTTAAGGTGTGAACTAGCCACATCAAAGGAGTGAAACTAGCTCAATTGTTACGGGTCTGTACTCTGAAGATATTTGTCAAACCCACCTATAAATGACAGCTTTTCAAGCAACATCTCCATGATCTTAGTCAAAGATTTAGGGGCAGGTGGTATCAACTACCATGTCTCCACTAACATCAATAAACTATGATAGTTTAATTCATAGAATCATAGAATTGTTACGGTTGGAAAAGGTCTCCAAGATCAAGTCCATCCATTAACCCATCACTGCCAATCCACCACTAAACCATGTCCCTAAGCACCACATCTAAGCATTTTTTGAATACTTCCAGGGACAGTGATTCCAAAACTTCCCTAAGCAGCCTGTTCAGATGCTTGAACAATATGACTGAAATACTGAGTTGTGCTGCTGGACACTCAGAAGCAAATAGCTTTTTTTGCCTTAAAGGTTTTGCCAGTGTAGTTATGGTAGCAAAGTCCTTCTAACATAAAGATGGTTCACACCAGCCCTTGTGACAATACTCAAACTAGTTTGCTTGCGAAAATAACTAAGGAAAGGAAAAAGGAGAAGCAGAGGAAAAAATTCCAAAAATATTTTACCAGCTCTTATAGAATTGCAACAATTGCAATTAAAGCAGCTTACAAATGGAACTTCTTTGCCCAGTAAACTCTTCCTTTTGTGGAAATTAGGATGTGGATGAAAATGGGGGAATAGGGGATGTGATATGGAAGAGCAGATGTGTGGATCTCAAATCTGGAATTAGGCAAGGTGCACACAGAGTCCTGAAAGCATAAGAGACCTGAAATGGCATTACAAATGCGTATAAACCTAGAGTAACGTAAGATGAATGTCTGTAGGAATGTAGCACACAAAGGCACAAAGTAGGTTCAGTAGGGTCAATAGGTTCAGAGAATAGGGACATTTTACTTGAATGAAGCCAATCTGAAAAAATCCACTTATCTGAGCAGGCCTCAGATAAAGCCTTTAAATATATTTTACCAGTAGTGATTGTGAGAAAATGCGCCCACTCCAGCTGGATGGCTGAGATGCTACTCAGTGTCTTGAATCCACAGGTTACCCAAAAATGCAAAGGCTAATTTTGAAATATTTAGAGGTCTTTTGTTGGGGCCATGCAATCAATCATCTGTGTCCTTTCAGTTCTGCTTTTGCACCTCTGCAAGGCTATGCCCACCCCAAGGTATGTGAGTGTCCCCTGAGGGGGTACCAAGGCTGGACTGCAGAGGAGGCCCAGGTGTATTCCCAGGGGCTCCCCCAGAGGGACTTGCTGCTAGCTCTGTTTGTGTGAGTCTTATTCCACCCTGACAGCCTCTAAGTGTTTAAACCAGAACTAGAGCAGGAAGCGCTCAAGAGCAGAACCCATACCTAGCATGGCTCTATTGAGAGCCATTAACAACTGGGCAAAGGTGACAGCTGAGGCAGATCTTTATTGAAAAAATAAACTGCGAGTGTGGAGCAAGCATTAGACACAAAACCAGCCCCTGTAGGCAAAACAGCTCTTCCAATTATATCCTGTGATTTCCTTCTTTTCATTTTATATTGACTGAATCAAAATCAATGGAGACTGACGACAATTATTACGTGATTTGCAATTAGTCCTGTTCATCCATAATGGATCATAAACTCCTTTTCTCTGATATGCACATTTCTGCTAAAAGTAGCTTGGCAGTTCAAGAAGAAGTAACATTAGCGAGAAAATAGGAAAATTTTATTTCACCTTTATTGATTTTGCATCTGTTGATACGCTACTTAACGCTTCTTCCCAAATAATAAATTTAATGCTGCAGCACATCTAAAAGGTTCAAAGTAGTCATTTCCCTATTAGCAAGTCTCTCCTACAGAGATGCAAGAAATGGCAGTGTAGGACCTGAGGAGGAGAATGCCAGTTAACAATTTGCCAGTAGATGTCTCTGCTAAACACACTGAAGGGAAAATACTCACTTTGAAACTTCAGTGAAATGCAAGTGGACGTTTGCATCCTTCAGCTGAAGAGCAGGATAGAACCAACCAGGTCACTAGTCCTTTCTGAAGACTACTTTTACATAGTCACAATACAAATGGCATTTACTTAAAACTCAATGACTCCCAACTTAGTTAAATATTAAATTTGTCTCCGGATATTATTTCACTGAGTAAGGAGACTCAGGAAAGGCTAAGCTTATATATTAACATTCTTGACAGAAGTTATGAGTGTAGAGTCTTTGGGAAAAATGTTTTTATCATTTAAATAATAACTTTTGTGAAAACAAGCAGTCCTTCCTACTTCCAACAGAGAGCTTCTTTATTTTTCCCTCAAACTAAAAAACCATTATACGGAAAAATAAATTTTAGTTTTAGGCTGAAATAGTGCAATGCATGGTAGAATAATTGTGCCCCCAATGGAAAACATTCAGAGGTTCTTATATTTTCTTTACATGTATATGTTATTTGGCAATGGTCTTATTTGCAGAAGCACAGCTTCTAAGCAAAGAAACTAATATTAGTTTCTCATAATTGGCACCGTTAACATACAGCATGATTTTCTGATTAATAATGAAAAAAAAATCTCAAAAGGCGCAGATCAGCTGGAAAAGCATCTGCTTAAAATACACACACATAATTAGGAGAGGACGTCAAACAGACTTGATTACATATTTCATGGGTATGTGTCAAAGAGTGTAAAGCATTTGACTTAACCCCAGGGTGACTTCAAGAGGATTTACTCTGTCTAGTGTTTGTGATTAGCACCATATAATCTGGATCTGCTGAACAAGTAGAGTTTTACACTATATGCAAATTTCATTTCACTTTAATTTAGCCCCTTTGGATTTAGCATAAAATCTCTGTGTTGCATGAAGGGCTGAAACAGCTGGATCCAGTTAGCTAGGAAATTAAAAATGTACTAAACGAAATAAGGTAATCCTTGCCATGGTAGCCAGCACACTAGAGTGGGACCCTGAGATCTCTGGGGGATGGCTTAAGTGAGCACTTCTAACACCAGCCAGACATTTTCCACAAATGCCAAAATACTGATCCCTACTCTAAGCCCAGTGTGCTCTAGTTTTTCAGAAAACTGAATTATTTCACCACCATGTCAAGGTTCATTTTCCAGGTGCATGTTAATAAGAAAATTGTTCACCTTATCAGTAAAGGAAATTAGTATCCACTAAGGTTAGGTAACGTTTTATTTCCTTGCTAGTATATCAAGATGCAGCAAAAAATAATTAGCAATACATTACAATGTTTAAAATGTAATGGAATTAATTTATGTGTAATTTTATTTGCCATTTCCCTTCCAGGTTTTAGTTGTAACTATACAGAGACAACTCTGGAATATTTCATATGCAGGTTTTAAGAATACAGCTGAGATTTTTTTTTTTCCATTTCAAAAGGATATTCTAAGAATAACAGGATCCCTCACCTAATCAATCACCTGAGGCATCAAAAAGTCTTTGGAAGGTCTGCCCCCAAATCTAAAAGCTGTCACTTCTGTTCTCCTTTGAAACAGATGGTTTCATAGGACTTTATCTCTTAGCAGTGATAATGACAACTTTGTAATGAAAATGACAAGTCCTTCAGGTCCTAACCATATCTGACACAGAAAATGATCTTGGGAAAAAGTTATTACAGACAGAAAGTACTTCTTCTCCAAGACATCCTTTGGCCATATGTAGGCAATGCTGCATCATTGTAGGAATGAGTAGATCTGAGTTCCACCTCACTTGACTGCTGTTAATAGTCCTACGGCCTTTATTGAACACTTGGTTGTACAGACATTGTCTCTCAATGGAGAGTACAACAATCTCTCCCACTTTATTTCTGGGAAGTGATGGATTTTACCATGCTACCTTAGGCAGAACTGGGAACAGTTTCTGTACCTACAGTAAAAAAACTAGCCCCCATTCATTAATCCAAACTTGCCTTCCAAACACATTGTATATGCTTGGCTGTATTTCTAGGCAGTTGCACAAGACTGCCTCACCTCCTTGCTCATTTTGTAATACTGCCTCTGTAATTGTTTTAATTTCATCCATAGCCATTAGTAAATGCGTGCTCAGTTGGGCCTGTTCTTCCTAATAAATTAACCACAGTCCCAACAATGGCTTCTTTTGACGCAAAAGAACCAACTGAGCTTTCTTTCCTCCTAATCTGCTGTAACCAGTCATTTGAAAATGAAAACCACCACGGACTTCTGAAATCAGCTGTACACACAAGTTCTTTATATAAGACATCTTTTTTTACCATAACAGGCACATTTTCACCCTGGAGACCGAATTTTTTTTGCCTTTGCAGGACAGTTTGCTGTCAGACTGTGAGCCTTTCCCCCTCAGAGAAAGCAACATCTACCTGAATAAACCTGGATTTGAAGCACAAAATATATATTGGAAATCAGAAATCACTGCTAGAGTAATGGACAGATAAAGGTTTCACAAATAGAAAACCTCACTTCACGCTCCTCAGGGTTCTTCCAGAACATTTCCTGTTATGCTTTACTGGTTTATTTCAGACACAGGAAACGTAGAACCTGCCCTGCTCAAAAGAAGCTGCAGATCTAAGTGAAGCAAAAAAATCCCAAAACACTATTTCCACCTTAACTAATTTGGCAGTTCATCTTTCTAGACCTAAAGGGATCTTTAGCAGGAAAGTTATATAAAATTAAAGAAATGTCCTATACCACACTAAGGTAATCATCAAAGCTCCTTTAACAGACAAAGAAAAGAGCTGCTATTGCTGGCTGCACCTCCTCTCATCCTAAATTTCTGAAAGTTCAGAGGGATCAGGCTGGTGAAGTCACTGTCTGTTCCACTGATTTCAGTGGAAATCAAAATGGTACCTCAGACATCAGTGTTGACAGCAAGAGAAGGTAAATGCCATCCAGAGGTTAAACACAGATGTGAAAACATATTCAGTTACCTAACTCCCTGTTCCCCTTAAGATAAGTATTTACGTGATTTAATAAATGTCAAGTAAATTTTGTGGCCAAGGAAAGGAACTCAAGTCTCCCAATTCCTCGCCTATCTCCTAAGCCATTACATTAGACTTCTTTTCATGGCCCCATTGACTTCAATGGAAGCATTCAGCAGAGTGTCCACACAGATGAGGTCCTTATAGTGAAGCACAATCTCATGTTGCAAATCTGAAAGGGAACAAGTGCAGGTAATTCCTCTGTAGAGGTTTTGATTCATCAGTAGGTCACGGCTTAGTTTTATAGCAACCATCTGATGTAAGGCTGGAAAACCACCTTTTTATATAATCCCACACGTAGAAAGAAAGATAGGCACACTTGCAAGAAATTTAGACTGTACAGTTGGTGTTCACATTAGTGAATCCCCAAATCCATTAAAATTATGAATGAAAATTATGAAAGCAGTAAAATACACAAGCATCACACCCATGGTGCAAGTTTAGGTGACATGACCACACAGCAGTAGGATGACGTCACAAACTCCACACAAAAGAAATCCCAGTAATCCCTGACAATCTTATTTAGGAGAATGTTTGGTTTTTTCTGGCCCCTAAACTGGATGACTTGCATAACCTTAAGTGTTTAAACACAGCACTAAGAATCTTTGCAGTACCATTAAATGCAGGCTGCCAAACATCCCATCACTGACTGCAAGCAGTCCTTCATGTACCAGGGCAAAACACAACAAAAGTTCCAAAGACCGCATTAAAAAACTAAGTTAGCATCACCATTTAACATCCTGCACTACATTTTGCTTTGGCTGTTTTGTGGTACAATTGTCTTTAGGAACACCAATATAACCTTTACTCTACAACAACCAATCAAGCATCTGGTGAATTTAAAAACAACCTTCAATTCATCATCCTTAGGAGACTTAGTCTGCATTTTAAAATTTCTTCCCATATATATTATATTTTCTTCTGAAATGGATTAATGTTTCCTGAACAGACATTATAATCAAAGTAAACCTTTTAACAATAAGGTACAAATGATGTGCCTTAGGTTCATTTTTAAAGCAGATGAAAATTTACTAACAAAAATACATACCATAAACCACAAGTTTAAAAATCATATAGGTGTAAGACCTCTGGGAATGGTTTAAATACACATGCACATCATTACGCAATTCTGGCAGGAAATATGCCTTGTTCTAAATGGAAGCTGAGACAGGTCAAGGATTTATTCAGGTGATACCAGAGTCAGAAACTGATCAGTATGTTTCACAACACTGACTAACACCAAAACTCTGAGTTACCTTCTGTTAGAGATTTCACTCCCCATCTTCAGTAATTACACCAGAATAATCCAGCTACAGCACATCCACAAAGAACTTCAGCAGTGTTTTTATTACACATTAGGACATGATTAATAACAATAATACTTTGGTTTTTTGCTTGTTTCTTCTCCAGGCTATTTCCAACCCAGAATGAGAATCATTTTTTGTGTTTGGGGAGTGCAAAGCAAGTGCTCCAGTAGCTATAGCAAAGTGAGATTCAAAAGTGATTCACATTTGACAGTGCATTTTGCCACTGAAAATTCTGACAGTTGAAGTGGAAGAAATATGCATAAAGAGGCTTAAAACAAATCTGCAGTCCTTCTGGATTAGGAAGTGCTTCTACAGCATGCAATGGCTTTGTTGTATACACCCAAATGCTAATAATCTCTGTTCAAAAGGAACGCTGGGCCTTTGACAGAAATTAAATAACCTGCAAAACTCCATGTTGTCAATGATATTCAGGGGACAAAAGGATGGTGAGAGGAAAATGGCAACTGCAAAGCCCTGAATCCCTTGTTGCATCAGTCGTGCCAGGCACAGATATATTCAATGCCTACACAAATTGAAGAGCAAGGCCCCCACAGCCTTTTTCTCACAGCCAGCACAGAAGGGCCAAGAGACCTGACAGGGCTAAGCCACCCTTTGCATCAGCTTTGAAACGTGGGCACACAAAATGCATTTTATGATGGAAAAATCCGAACTTGACCGTAGTTGTGTCACGTTCTACTATCACCTTTGAGTGGCTTGTTTCATTTCCCTTCTGTATGATTAAAATCTAATTAACAAAAACACATCACATGGAAATTTTTCTACTTACACGCACATACACATAAGCATAATCACAAGAGTTTTAGCACGAGGATGTTGAAAGTTCCTACTTACCTGGAACACAAGCTTAATTCATCTTTGGCCATGTATAATGGTCTAGGACTAGCCCAACTTTGTGGAAAATTCTTGGATCATGTGGTGATTAAAATCCTTTAGAGAATTCCATTTTTTCTTATGAATTTATCTGGTCTCTTGTATCTTTAAAGAGGCAGTGCTGGCACTTTTACTTTTCAGTGTGGCACTCCGGAATTTGACTGGAGGCCACTAAAGTACCTAGACTACACCAGCAGTGCTGAAGTTTTAAAATTCCAATATTTGTCAAAACTATTTTTCATATAATTTTTCAATCTTCTTCTCCATGTAGGTTTCTTCTTGTTTGCTCTTTTGGTCTATGTCTTCTCATCTTTCTTTATCTTTTTATATTTTAGCAGTGTGGAAAAAAGTAAATTTTTAAATTGAAAATATAAATATTCCTAAATTTCTGATTTACATTTTTGATGAAAGGATTGTGAATATGAAAATTCAAAGCCAATTCACATTTTTGACAACTGACAGATCTCAACATACTATCTTTTCATGCCTCTCTTCTACTCTGCCATCCACTGATATCCACTTTATTCAGGTTCAGGGCTGTGTTCCCCTCATTCTAGTATTAAGAGATTTTTCAACTGTTTAGCTAAAATAAGTACCAATAGCAGGTTAAGATGGATGAGAAATGCAACAGAGGAGGTGCTATCATCAACTCTCACATTCATGGCAGGCAATGCTCTTACACATTAAACCAAAGCTCTCTTTACAAGGGAAGTTGTTGCTTTAAGACTGCACGTTTTTGAGAAACATTCTATACTACAAGAACATATACTACAGGCTGGTTCCATGGTCTTCATGTAGAGCAACATGAAGTAAAACATCCCTACTCGTTGGGGTTAGTCAGACTATTGATGTGGATGAAAACTGCTATTGATTTCCACATGAACAAACCTGAAGCATCTAACAGAATACTCCTCACAGAAGCCTTGCACTGGGAGGAAGAAGAAACTAGAATCCTGCAGATATATCATGACAATAAACCTCCACAGACACTAGCTGAAATTACACTAACCTGAAAAGTACATAGCCAATGTCTCTCTGGACTCGGGCCTCTTTTACATCATGATGCACTTTATGACTTTATAGGAAATCGAAGAGTGCACTGGAGAAGGGAGGTTCAGACATTACACATTAAGTGTGCACATACCTAATCAAGAAACCCATTTCAGGAACATCTTTTGTTAACCTGCCACATTCCACATGTGGAAACATGCCGTGGTGCAAGCCTGCTGCACAGCCAGTGGTGCAAGCTTCCCTGGCCAGGTGTCATTTCCTGCCCTTTTCAGGAGAAGCCCTGACCCACAGCAGCAAACACAAGAGAGATTGTGCTTTTGGGGTGCTGAGCCAAAAAAGCAGCAGTCTATCCTGGAGTAAACACAGCACGAGTGTCACTCTTCACATACAGGTTCTGGCCAGAACATCAGCTTGAAGTTTTATTTGGGACTTTAATGTTAGCTCCACGTCAAGGGCTTCAAAGGTTGACTCAAACAGGTGAGTCACTCAGCTACTTTCTAGTGTTACTTTCCTATTGCATCTTTGTGAGTTTGAGGCAGACAAGAAGTGCTCTGTGTACTCAAGACTTGCATATCCAGAACAGTCTGGACCCTTTTTTTTCTTTCAAAGCAGTCTGGAATAATCCAATATGGAGTACATGAATAAGCCAGTTACACTGAAGTCTCCTCTTCACAACGATGAATGTGGATAGTAAAACTACAAAGGGGAATTAAGCCAGAGACATAAGAAATATGACCAGATCTGTGCCCTGAGCATAAATCTTCAGTCTTCAGTATTAGAGTTATATTAACTGACCTGTGAGTTTTTCCAGAACATCAAATCCATGTTTCAGGGCAATGATATCAAGAAAAGAGACTGTACCATCTTCAAACCTAAAGAATGGAACAAATGAGCACAGTAAATACAACATGCAGCTAAGGTACAGATTTTAAATCTATTTTAAGAGTTACTATTTTTATATTCAGTGAATCTAACTTGCAGAGTGGGAACTCTTCCCTTAGGGACTCATCCCCCAGTGTTGTAGTGTCCTGTGAAGTGAAAATATGCTCCTCAAAGCAATAGAGGTTCACATAAACACATATGCTTGCACATAGAAAGGTATGATTTTCTCCTACATAGAGTAACTACGTACTAACCTACATTAAAGTTATGGTTAACAGTTATGTTAAGGTCCTAAGTTACCTTCTGAGACATTAGGGAATAGGTGAGAAGACAGGTAGAGACTTGTGTCCATCCCCCTACCCCTGATGTAATTACACCTAATGCAGCTGAGTTAGAAGGCTCCAGTAATCTGGTGCAAAGAGGAAACAGACAAAGAGATCACTAACAAATCTCCCTCTTTGTGCTTCTCCTGGAAATTAATTTTTAACTGACCTGTAACAAGAGCACTATACAAGGATGGGGGGAGAGGTGCATCCCCTACCATCATCTTTTAAAGGAAACATCAAATAGAAACAAAACCGCTGGATTTTATGAACTACTGCAGCCATTCCCACAGTCCAACAGGAGAAGGTGAAGCTCCAAGGTGAAAATGTATTCAGGAATTGATGCACAAAAGCATTCAAGGGACCAGAAGGGACACCAGGGAAGCACAAAATATGTTTTATTTAGGCTGTGTGTGCACTACAGTCCACAAGAAGTTTTAAGGAGTGATCATTTTTTTTCACTACAAAGAAGAACGCAGAATAATGCTACTGATGAACTATACAGAACTCAATACTTTACAAGGCTGAACCTGGGGTCACAGCAAGTCTCTGAGGAAGGAGCTATGTCCAAAACTGTAACAGTTAATGCTGGAAATGAACCCACCCCAAATCTCATGGTTCAAGTTCAAAATTAAACTTCGACCATGAGGACAAGACCTCCACAGGGACCTGGTGTTCCTTGGATCTTTCTCAGAAAGATCAGATGATACCTACATTGAAGAACTAGCGGACAAGGTGGAACGTAAGACATCCACTCTTGGGCAAAAGTACTTTACATACATGTTTTAGACCACAAAATAGGGGATTACTTTTTTTTTTCCTGTATGCATAATTTTTCATGATGCATGTTAAAAGCTTTTGGTGCCACAATTAAGTACATATTGTGAAAAGGCTCAAAGTTTAAAAATGTCAGATATCAAATGCTTTTTCTTTAATAAAATAAACAGCAATAGAATAACATAATAGCTCTCATTTCTATCATAATTTTTTTACTTCCTATTTTATTTTTCTATAGTTATCAAATATTTTAAACACTGCAGGTGACACCATCACGTGAAGGACATATTAACCTTCTAGAAATATTTGTTAAAGGTCCATACAAAAGAAAAATGCAAGAGCATTGTGTATATATGATAATACATTAAGCTGCAATGAAAGAAGATAGAGGCAGCAAATAATTATATACCAAGTGATAAGAGAAAAGTGGTGGACTGCTACAAAGATGAATGGCCCAAAAGAGACCACTCATGTTCACATATTTTAACATAGCATAGGCCAAAGAATCCATCCCAGAAATTTCTGAATCTTGCCTACTAATTATTAATATTTGATCTTAAACTTCAGGGAAGAAATCTTGCTGGTTGTCAGTGATGATATGCAAAATGGCCATTTGTGATTTGAAAGAGACCTAACACCAGGAATATTTTCACAGAGACCTGTGGACCAGTATCTGAGGGAAGCATTACTCCATCCAAAAAGCCACAAAAAATGTGGCAGGATGAGGAAGAAAAAATAAGGTAGAGGCTAACAGTCGTTTTGGAATTGAATACAGAAAAACATTAAAAACTTGCACTGGCTGCAGAAAAGGTCACAGTGGTCCCGCATGTCTGCCAAGGAGAGATTAGAGAGAGCATCCATGAGGGGGAACTGACCTGCTCTGCTCAGTTACTCACAATGGCCAGCAAAGCAGACAAAACACTGGGAACTGCACCAGAGCAGACCCTGGCACTGAGACCATCAAGGAGACTGCACAACCCCTAACAACAACTTTATCATTATCATAGTGGAAAGCACTTGAAAGGGCAACAAAGGTGCCAGACTAGATCATCAAAGACATCTAAGTCTTACCCATTGTAAAAGGGGAGGCAAAAATTGTATTTCTGTTTATCAGATATGATTATTAACTAAGAAGATAACTGAGTACATCCAATGCTACACAATAGGAGAGACGCATGGACCATGTCACTCCTCTAAGATATTAAATATTTTTATGAAAATAGTTCAGAGCTCAGGAATCTTCATTCAAATTAAAAAAAAAAGAGGTGTGGGTTTTGGTCAAACATGCTCCAGAACAGAACAATTGTTGTGGCATGATATGCATCCTACATTTAGTCTTTCTGTATCACAAAAAAAATTACCTCCTGGGAGCTCCATGGCAAGAACCAGAAGCCACAAAAGAAATTAAAATAATGCTAAAAATAGCTGCTCAAAGATATGGGCAAGTCTCTCTTTCTACAATTTAGACATGGACTATTCTGTAACATTCCTCTCTCGTATTTTGTTTGCTCATATGGGCTCCTCTATTCCTACATTACCAGCTTTCCAATTCTGATTAACAAAGCATGAATACTTTGGTATTGCTGTAAAATGTATATTTACACTACTTCTGGTGCACTTGACTCTCACATACAGTCTTCAGATTTTGTGAACACTCAGCGTGCAACTTCACGTCATGATTTTCAGGAATCATGTATAATTTCTGGTATCTAGGAAATTAAGCCTGAAGTGCTATTGTAATAGTGTCGTGGCAAAACATGATGCTATGAAGGGCAGGTATTCCCTTCTTGGGACACAAAGAGCTCTCTCTCAGAATATTTAACAGTATTTAACATTGAGAGGAAACACGCTCCTTGAATTGCAAAACACTGGCTTCAATGGCTTACTTTTTTGATGCTTCAAATAAGCTCAGTGGCAGTTGCAGTGTTAGAATAATCAGTTCAGGATGAAGTTCATTTGAATGCTGGTCTAGAAGCCACTTCCTGAAGTAATCAAGATTTTGCAGCTGATGATGTATAAAGGATACTTACAAAGGCTAATAGGACAGAATACCAACCCAAGAAACAAGAAGCTTACCTCTCTTATCTAGTTCTTATTATAATTGATCTCACTTAATCAGGTCTGGGATGAGCTCAGTTGCTTAGCTGATTGTGTTTGTGAAGTGCTAATAGCATTTCACATCCAATTCCTATCTGACAAACTGGCTAAGCAACTCGTGACATAACAAAGAACAGAGCAGCCTGCCTGAAATCTGTCCAGGAGTTATAAAGCTGATGAGCTGTTCTCCCTTTCCAACTCACACACAAACTCTGCTTCTAGAAGCAAAAAGTTTTGAGTCACAAGAGAAAACTATTGCTTTACAGTGAGCAGTCCTGCCTTTAGCATCTTCCTAGGGATGGAGATGGGCTAGTTTTACTTTGAACCTTTATTCAACTGCTTGTTGTGACACTTCTCTGTTACACTTCTGCATACAAATGTTATTTTCTAAAGTTACCATCGCACACTTCAGGGCAACTGAAACACAGAAGGAAACTGTGACATCTTGGGCAGTTTCAATTAATCCTGCACTTAGCCAGGACACCTTTACAGAGAAATCTGATGACAAGAATTCTGGCCTGGACAGATGTGATTGGAAATAAAGTGCTGAAGGGCTAAAAAACCCTTCATGTTTGAAAAGAGGACTTAGAGGAAAATTTGGTGGAAGGCAAAAATATTACCCTGGAGTTGGACAGCACTGACTTAAGTCACGAGTCCAGAAACTCCCTGAAGACTAATCAAGCAATGCTGAAGTGACGAAATATCTTGCATAATATAAGCTATTCTGCATATAAAAAGTATACAAGGCATGGCTTTTAGGTATTTGGGGTGGAAGAATCTGCTGCTGGATTGGGAATGCTAACTTGTTTAGAGGGCAGATGAGTGACTGAGTTGTTTGAGGGATTTTTTTGTTTTGTTTTGGTTTTTTTTTTTCAATTCATTTGTTCAGATAAAGTAAATCCAGACATACAGACATTATATTTGTGCACAGAATCACACTCGTAGAATAACAGGTTCTTGAGGGAACCTCAAGAATCATCTGGTCCAACCTTTCTTGGCAAAAGCATGGTCTAGACAAGATGGCACAACATCTTGTGCAGCTGAATCTTAAAAGTGTGCAATGTTGGGGAATCCGCCACTTTGCTGAGGAGATTATTCCAGTTGTTTTCATTGGGAATATCCAGTCAGAATTTCCTCAGGGGTAACTTGTACCCATTACTCCCCATATTTCCCATGTGACTCCTCGTAAAAAAGAGAGTTTCTATCTTCTTTCTAACCACCCTTTAAATACTGGAATATGGTGATAAGGTTTTCCTTCTATAATCTAAAACCTTTGTCTTACTAGTCACCTTCAGCATGCTCAGCAGGATCCCAAACTCCACAATATTGTGATCACTGCAGCCAAGGCCACCGCTAACCGAGATATAAACGAAAGCAGGTTTTCTTGGTTTGAGTGTAGCAAATCCAGCAGTGCCTCTTTCCTGGCTGGCACAGCTAATGTAAGGAAGCAGCTCTCCACGCATTTCCGAAACTTGATAGACGATATGTTAGCTATTGTTTGTTCTTCCAATAAATGTTTGGGTGGTTGAAGTCACCCATAAGAACAGGGTTCTTGGTGATTTCAAGCTTACTTAGGTGACCCAATGTCGCTGTTACATCCGAGGCGCATAAAGAAAACGACACAGAGTCCAGGCTCATGAACAGTGGAAGCCGAAGCTTTTCTTTAATAATTTTCTGACTACTATATAGGATAGATCGCAAAAAGTGTGTTGAGTGGCAATAGGTAATTGGTTCCTCGGCCATCCACCCCTTGAGAGGATTGGCCAAGTTCTAAGAGATCTATTCCATAATATTTTCAAAGTCAGAGCCATAACAATCTTGCAAAACAACTTGCGAGTGCAAGAAGTTTATGAAACTGTGACCTTGTTTAAAATAGTTTACATAGGAAAGACAGTCTTCTCACGGAATATTGAGAAAAGGCTGAAGAATTTTTCTGCTTCTAGCTTTTTAGCACCTACAACCCAAATATTGCCTTATTGGCCTTACTGTCTTGGTTTGGAGGTCAGTAGCAGATGCCTCCTGTAAGATCCTCCTTGGAGATAACCCCTGTGATCTTGAGCCAGAGGCATTAGATAAGGCTTCCATAATCAGTCTATTTGACTTCTGTACGTTGAAGGTTGTCTTTAACTTGACTGTGACTCCTCCTCCTCTTCTTCCCTGCCTGTCTTTACAAAAGAGCCTTTAACTAATCTATTGCAATCCTTCACTCAGGCCAGTTGTCCCACCATGTGTAAGTTACTCCTATGATATCATACCTTTCTCACCAGGCATGGAGCTCCAGTTCCTCCTGTCTGTTTCCCAGGCTGCATGCACTGATATGTATACACTTGAGGCAGTTGGTGTTCTAGTTCTCACCTTGGGAAGCAGCTAAGGAACATTTCCACATGTGCAATTTCTATCCAGAACACAGGCCAGAGCACTGAAACTTTGATAAAAATCCCATCACAAGGTCAAAAATAATCTTGCTCATTTGAGATCATTGCTGAGTCAATGCAAATTGCAGCGAAGGAGCACGGGGGGAACATCACTGTCAGCTAGTTGCCACTCTCCCTTACACCGGGGTAATGACTCCATTTAGGTCAAATGAACAGAAGTCATTCCTGAGTTTCTAAAGCAGGTAAAAGAGGAACCAAATCCACAGAGAATGCATATTTCTTGAATAAGCTGCTTTTCTTTTTTTTTTCTTTTTTTTTTAAACACTCCTCAAGAGTGGAGCTGCCCTTTGAAGTGAGATGTTACATGAGTTCCTTTCATCTTTTCAATTCATTTATTTTCATCTAATTAAAAAGTACAACAATACAGAGAGGTTCTTGGTATGCATTTAAAAGTAGTTCATTCAGATCCTATTTTTCAGCTCTTAGAGGTACTCCATATCGCCACCACATAAAACATCTGTCCTGGCAAATTCAATTCTTACATTTTATACATTTTCTTATTTATTCTAAAGTGACATTTTCTGGAATTACAATAGCACCAAGGGTATACAGTATGAAGCTCATGGCTGTAGGAACAGACGGTTCTCAATCATATTCATGTTCTTAGGTTAGTAATTGCCATCTCTGATATTAGCAGGGGAACAGATTTTAATTGGTCTCACTGCTTTCCAACATCAAAACCCAGCATTTGCAGAAGGAGCTTTATTTGTTTTGCTTTTCTTTAACTCAAAATATATCATTACTAGGCTACAAAACCTTTAGGGCCCTGATCTGCTCTTTAGAACTTTTATCAACTCCTCCTGAGACAAAGTTCTCAGGTACTTTTCCAGGGTGTTTGTGTGTCTCCAGAGGACACGATTCCCTTTGCCTGGCTTCGTCTCCCACAGGTGATACTCTTCATTTTTAGCAATTAGCTAGTTGAACGTATTAGTCACTTTCTTAACCGGGGAAAATCCTGGTCACATTAGCACCAACAGCTGAACTTTAAGGCAGCATCTCCCAAGACCAAGCATTTGTCTGCGGGCTTTTTGATCCTCTACTAGAAAAATCTTTGGAACACAATATGATCCACAGATGGCTAACCTCAGGTACACATGCCATTTTGACTAAATCTTTGTTTCACACAGTGAAAGCCATTGAAGCAAGTAATAAAATTAGGAGATAGCCTGTTGTAACAGACACATATGCTACTATTAAACTATTCTTTCATAATAATCTAACATTTGTGTAATTGCCTGCACAGGAGCATACTACAGTAAGCCATGAATTTAAATGGTAGGAGGGCAGTAATACATGCTAGACCTCTGAATAAGACACCTACTCTCACCACTTCAGCAACTCCTTTTTACCTCTGTTAGTGGCACGTTACACAATCATGAACAGTGATTATTTCTCATACAATGAAAGGAGATCCAGTGCCCTAAAACCAGCCACTTGTGGAGGAGAAAATTGAATTAATAAATCAATCCATTTTTACTTCTCAAATGTCTCTGTGTATCTCTCCCTTACGTACAATTTGATGAACTCCTAGCTGGTAACTTTGCTCACTATATATATCTAGAAAAATCTTCCCCATTTGCGCTGAAAAGATTAGCAATCCTTAAACCTGTTACTCAAATTGATCTGAATGACATATTGTCATTTTGTAGATTATCAGCTCCTCAGAGCTCTGAAACAATGAATAAATTACATCTCAGGGATAACATACTCCCCCTGCCAACCCCTACAAGGACCCTCCAAAGTAAAATAATAACAAAACTACTTTTTTTTTCCCCACTAGAAGTAATTGGTCACAAAACAACCAAGACACTGCATGTCACAGGCCAAAAGTTCCCTTCCAAATTCACAAAACGGGCCAATATATTTTCATTGTATTGATATGGCAGAGGGGGACAAACAAAAATAATCTTTCTCTTTTAAATTCCATCATACAAAGGGATATTTCCTTGAGGTATATTAAATTTAAGTCTTTAGGAACATGAGACCTGCTGGTTAACTACCCTCAAAGAATAATATGTTCAACTATCAGCTAGTTAGCTTGCAATTTATACTCATTCATCTTAACTTGTAACTTATTAATGTCAACAAGAACCCCATTAAGGTGCAATTCAGTGTGAGCAAGCGTATTGCAAATGATTTCTGTATCTGTCTGAGTATTTAACATTTGATATGCATTATAATCCCATGACTATATATCAATAATCCAAATGTTCACACCTCTGCTTCCCACGGGAAGGTAATATCCAGATATAACCCCAAGTAATAGTTAAAGTGAGCAATTTGCAAAGTGTATTTGCATAAACTGTTCACTGATCAGCTATGAGTAATGAATCATTAATAAAAATTCAAAGCCCTTTCTTTGATTTTCTCCTTAGGAGGAAGGAAAGGATGAAAGACATTCTGGAAGTAAATTTTTCATATGCAAGAATCTGACCAGCTGTAATCATTTTTCTGTGTTCAGTATAAACAGATTTGTTTATTTCCTCATGAAGATTGAGACGTAATCTTTCATCCTTAAACAGGTACATTTGGGGATAAAGAATAACTTTGTAATTAACTGCTAAAGATTTAAATTGAAATATCAGTTAAAAAATTGGCAGACAAAAAAGGATCCACTTGAACATGAATTCAGTCTTAAAAACCTATACCTAAAAATACCACTGTCTAATCATGTGTGCCAGTGACTCAGGCCCAGATCAGTGACCTCAGATAAGGTTAGTAGTAACTTATCCTCAGATAATGGAGAAAAATCCCTATGAGTGCTTTCCAATGGGTAATCTCCATTCTATACAAAGGTCTGTATCTTGAAGAACGGATAGCTGCAATGCATAAACTTTATTTCCACTGCAGATAAAAGTGAATTCAGCAAGACTTCTGTGCGTTTTATTTCCTCAGTTGGGGTGGGGGGGTGTGTGTGTGTATGTGGGTGTGGGTGAAAAGACTTCTCTGATGCCATCTAAAAAAGCTTCTTTCTCTAGCAAAAAAATTCTTTCCAGAGGTAATTTTCAGAGGCAATGTATACCCAAGATTAGCAGAATGCATTGGGAGCTGTGAATTAGGACCGTCATGCTAAACCACTTTGTGTTGAGCCACCATTTGGGGAAGATGTGCTCTTCTTTCATGGCAACCCAAAAACTAACTTAAAGAACTTCAAATGTTGTTACTGTCAGTAAGAAAGAGGCCCAAAGTGTACTCATGAATGTGAGGGATCTGGACAGGCCAACTGTATGCAATTTAACAGGGTGAAGTGCTGAGTCCTGTACTTGGGTCAAAACAAACTCAGGCAGCACTACAGGTTGGGGGCAGAGTGGCTGGAAAGCCGCCCTGCAGAACAGGGAGTGAGCTGGGATTGTTTAGCCTAGAGAAAAGGAGGTTTTGGGGGAACCTTATTGCTCTTTACAACTTATCTGAAAGGAGGCTGTGGCCAGGCAGGGGCCAGTCTCTTCTCCGAAGTAACAAGTGATAGGACAAGAGGAACCAGCCTCAAGTTGCACCACCAGAAGTTTATATGGGATATTAGGAAAAATCTTTTCACAGAATGGGTTGTCAAGCTTCAGCACAGGCTGCTCAGGGAAGTGGTGGAGTCACCACCCCTGATATTTAAAAGATGCAGATGTGGCACTGAGTGACATGGTTTAGTGGTGGACTTGGCAATGCTGGATTAACTCAGATAAGATACAAGCAGGAAATAATTTTCATTTTTATAAAATGAAATGAGTGTTAAGTGTGTTTCAGAAGTCTACATGCATGTGCTGAATATTTCATAGGTGCCAGCAAGAATAAAATGTCATCAGTGTTTTTGTCTTTTACTTCTGATGTGAACGTGCATGTATGTGAAGCTACTGTAGCTGGTGGCATACACCAGCTACAAGAAGTAACAAGTGAGAACTAAGCAGCTAAATTCAGTTTAATGTATGATATATGTAGAAACAACACTGTGTATTCAGAAAGGCTGGCAGCTTGACAGAACTGGCATTATTAAATTACTGCTATGAAACAACTTAGGTTCAGAAAAGGGTCTTATTAGCTAGTTTGCACGTTGAGACCTTTGAGACAGTAAAATCATGAAAGAAGAATGGTACAAGACAAATACAAGGAAGACTTCAGCTAATAAAACATTCTAAGGTATATGAGTAGCCTTTTTATGCCTAGGGGATACAACAAACTATGAGTTTCACAAGGAAAAACCCTTACTGCTTCTGCACCTCTCTCATGCTTGAAAAAAAAGTATAAGGTCTGCTACACCAAAAGGTGCACCCTGGTAATGACTTGGTTTACTGCAAGATCCACCAAGCTATTTTTCCGCTTTGGGACTATAATATTCAGATTTCTTCCAATTTTTTTTTTATTTTTCAGCATTGTTGTGAGGCTTGCTAATACTTCACACTACCCTCTGAGGTCAACAGGTAATACCTCAGTGATGAAGACTGGGAAGCTGAAGAAGTAAGCAACTTTTCTTTCCAAGGACCAACTCTAACTGATTTTCCAGGCATGGACTGGATTTTGAGAGCTACCAAATTTCCAGAAAATTGAATTCACAGCAGCGATACTGAATTAGCAACTACTCCTAATTTCTCACAGTTTTAAGTAGTTTGCACCTTAAACTCCAGAAAGTCAAAAGCCCTTTCCATACAACTGCCTCTCCTCTTCAACAGGAGGGCAGTGACGGAGACCCCAGGAATTTCATGCGCTCATATAATCAAAGGTATCCTGGACCTGCATTGATAAGGTCAGTAACTGGAGGAAGTTTTGGAGGTCTTCCAGTCATCCTAATCCAGAAGAAAGGATCATCTCAACTAACAATTCCTTCTAGAAGTCAGGGAAGTGCTGGCATATTACTCGGCATTGCTGATGCTTGAAGTAGGGAGCACAGGGAGATGACTCCTGTCCCTGGCTTTGACAGAAAAGAGCATGAGTCATGTAGCTGAGGAAACAACAGGGTAAAGGAACAGCAGAGGGTTAGCAGTGCATGCATCAATAGAGAAACAAAAAACTTAATATTCATAGAAGCATTCGTTATGTAAGCAATATCATCCCAGCTATCACCCAAATAGAAAACAGGATAATGAGTGGGTGAAAAAAGCAGAGATGTTTATATGCTAAGACAACGTACATGGGCTACAAAATTGAGGGATTAGAGCCACTCTAGGACACTACCTTATTTACTAATAAGGTAGAAAAACAATCACAAACAGAAATAATGCTGAAGAAAACACACAAATACAGGAGAGAGAGTGGTGACGAAAACAGAAATGTTTAGAATTGAAATGTCTTTGGTGAGATGTTCAAAACAAGAAGGACTAGTTGCTGAGATTCTGCTATAGGCTATGTAGCTATGTAGGAAAAAAAAAACTTTTGGGTCCAACAGATACTTTTCTATCACTTTCATAGAAATAAATATAACTTTAACTTTTCTTCAAGCAAAACCAAGATAACAGAAATGGTCAGGTTCAATTATTACTTAATATTGGAGCCAAACCAAAACAAAACCTGCTACAAATAAAATAATTACCTGAAAAATTGCTTTTACAAACAATTATACAATACACAATGGGAGACTTTGAGTGATTGAAACCCTGGTCAAAAGAATTACAAGTTTACATGTCACAGATGGAAAAGCAAGCTCAAATGAGATTTTGAATGCGACTGGGGCAAAATGAGACATTAATGAAGTTACTTCGCCAAGAAAACTGAACTGAAATCATCAAATGCTTAGATAAAGAGGAGACTTAAAATAACTTGAAGTTGAGGTTAAAAAATATATGGAATTTGCATCCCAAAAGTATGAAAGAAATAAAGAAAATGAACTTTTAGAGAAAGCCTCCAGCAATAACTTGCACTAAAAAAAGACCTCTCATGTGAAATTTTAGCACTTGTTATTAATGATGACATGAAATCAGAAACAGTGCTGCTCAGGGAAGGAAGCTACTGTTGGAAAGATAGAAAGCACAGGGATAAAGTGAGAATTCCCAGGAGCCAATCCCTGACAAAAAAAATCACACTGAACAATAAACTATTCTTTATTTACAAACAATGGAAAATATTAAGGATATATAATAACATATAAATATAACAAAATAAGGAATATAAATAAAAAGAAAAAGTAAAAGAAAAGGATTATGATTGTTATTCAAAAAGCAAAGAGCTGGTGGAAAAGTCTGAAAACTACCTGAGTACTTGGACTCAGATTTTAAGAAGGACTGATGAAAAACAGGTCAGGAGAGGGTGACTCATGGCTGAAAGTGTGTGGAAAGTATCAAAACTGAAATTATTGCAACTGGTGTGGAAACTCACTTCAAAAGCTTTAATGTACTTGAACACAGGCAGACAGATGAACTATGTCCCAGAATTGTAAGAAATTGGCATGAAAAACTTCCCAAGCCAAATAACACAGGCCAGTAAGCAAATTTTTCAAATCAGGAATGGAAAACAGAAAACACAGTATTTCCACTGAAGAAAGGGAAACAGAGTAATCCAGGGAACAACACATTTGTTAGCTTGAACTCAGTGTTATGTACATTCTGAAAAGAAGTTCTGAATGAAAGCACAATTAAATGAGTAAATAAAAGCATGTTGAAATGCACCATGGATTGTGCCAATGGAAAATCAATCCCAGAGAGGCTGCCATTTTAAAAGCACATTATTTTTCTAGGCAAAGGAAATGCAGAACTAATTTATCTGGATTTCAGTAAAACATTACCTCTACTGTCATATGAGGAACTATTATAGAACAAAGAATATTAGAAGAGTGTTACAGTAGGCCAAGAAATTGTGCTGAAAGGGGAACTATTATGCTAGGAAAAGGTTTCCCATTTAATTCCTTGAGCTTTGGCTTTGGGGCAAGTATCTCTTTTAGTAGTCTCAGTAATGACCCTGGCATATAAAGTACGAATGCGAAGATAAAATGGGCAGCTGAAGTGAAACTGGAGATTGCTAGTGCAGGAGAAGGGGCTGTATGATGTGTGCATTAAGAAACAGATAATGTTGAAAACCCTAAAAACAGAAACGAGATGAAATGTATAATATGCTACACTGTATGATAAGTACATCATCATGCATAAGCCCTATTATGCACTTAGGGATTACTGAAATTAACTTCTGCCATGAACTGGAGGACCGTCATCCAAAATACTAGATTTACCGGTCTATCAGATCAGCTATCAGCCATCACAAACAGGAAAATATGCTAGGACTTCCAGATAGAAAAAGGACACCATTAATAAAGATCTGATAAGACTTTCTGTGGCATGCTGTATATGACAAACAGAGAAAAGGAAAGTCCATCTTAGAGAAGTATTCAGTTCACTTAGTATGGAAATTCAAAGCTAAGTAGAAGTGCTTGGTAGATCTAAAGATGGGGAAAAGGGGGTAATAATCAGGAAGGAGAAACAGCTAGAGGACAAAATGAAGACAAATGACCAAACTGACCACAAGGTAATATAGACTGCAAATTAAAAGTTTGTGAACATCCAAAACATGAGATTATAGAACCATTTCTCAGCATGAGAAGCAGGAACAAACCAAAGCCAACATATCCTCCTTCCCTTGTCCCAAAGGTATCCCCCTCATTCTGCACACAAGCTCAGTACAAAGAGGGGATTATATAGTGTGGGTGTCTTTGACCATGAACAGGTTGATGACATGACCCAGAAAGTTTTTGCCCCATGACCAAGAATACAAAAAAAAAAAAAAAGAAAATGCCAAAATAGCAACTCCTTTTACTTTCTGAAATGACATATGAAAATAACATAAATGCAGAAGTTTATTACTTTGGGAACCTCTGAAAACCCTGGAGTCATACCTCTTGATGATTTTCCTGTGACCAAGTCAATTCCATTTGACAATTAGGGTGACACCATCTTGGTCAACATCAGTTGTGTAAGAGACTACTGAGACAAGAGCGAAAGAAATGCGCATACTGACAGGGGGTTTTTCTTATAAATTTGTCTGCATATTCTACCAACCTGAGAGTATGGCTTATTGACTAGCTCCCTTTGCTTCTGCAAGGAGGGTCTCTGGTGATGGTGGTGAGGAATAAATAGATAATTTCATTTAGATTGATCATCACAGAAGTAAAAGCTGATCTTGACAGCTGTATGATTTTATAAGATAATGTTAACACAGTAAACATGGAAATACCCAGCTCCATTAATGTTTTTTTCACTTAAGAGTACAGGAAATTTCTCTGCCTCAGTCACAGCAGACACAAAAGTATCATCAAGAAAGAAAAATTGCACAGTGACATTGTAATACAAAACACTCATTTGAAATACTCAACATGCACCAATACAGTAAGTCATCTATTCCCTCCTATGAATAGAAGCACTTTCAAAATTCAGCTCTCAATGAATCCTCTGGGACAAAAATACATTGGGTTTGTAAATGCTATAGACAGCATAGTGGTAAGTATAAGAGAAAATGTTTGCATGCAAGTTTCACCAAGTTGCACCTGCCACCACAGAAAAATAGGTATGTTTTCTGTAAAAGTCTCACTGGAAAACACTTTCTCAGAGTTCATTTACAACCAAAGACTAACCAGCGCTGAAACGAACCTACTTCCTCTTCCACTAGTTTGATTTTTCAGGTACAGCATATAGGTATTTCAGGGACATGCAGCCAGGTACCTGATGGTCAAAAAATAATACACAGTGAAGATACCTGGTGTGAGCAGAAATATCCAATAGGAGAACCGGGTGACATTCCTCCAAATATAGTACATATAGTTGACAAGATATACATATTTTCTCTTCAGACTTGCTAACCACTGGAAATGGTAGAAAACAGATAGCTTTGCATGCAGGGAATTCAGAATATACAGAGGAAAGTATAATCACGCTTGAAAGTATGCCTAGTACTACACAAGCAATAAAGTACTTTGCTAAAACAGAGTCTTAGGAAGATAGCAAAGAGAGCAAAAATTCATTCTTGAGTTGCCATGAGCTCTGACTGGGCCAACAGGGTGCTGTGGTGGTGCCTCACAGCGCTGTGGGGAGAACCACACAGCACTGCTGCCCACAGCTTGGCTGCCAGACTCCCCAGTTTCTCAGCATAAAGGAAAAGAGTTTGCGCCACCAGAATGGGAGCTCCCCAATGGCAGAAAGTTCCCCAGTGGAAAATAAATGTGAATTTGGACAGAAAAGGTACGTGGAGTTGCCTCACTCAAATTCAAAAATACATTATACAATTTTTAAGGAAATACAGGAAGCTTAGTAGTATGAAGGCTGAACTACCACCCAGACAGTATTTTGGTGGTCAGAGAGATCCCTGATTTAAAATTTAGTTCTATCTTGTTCTTCTGTGTAAGACAGCAGAAATCAGGAATGTCACATGCCACCTTAAAATGACATAACCAGTAGGTCTTTGGAAAGTTTTGCCTTCAAAATGATTACTCACATAATGAATTCCAAATGCATTTCAGATTTTTAATCTCTTAATATATGTAGAAAACCCCATATAAAAACCTAATAAGACTGTCAGTCCATTCAGTATTTTGATATATCAGCTATGCTTTCAGAAGACTTCTTTCCTCCACCCTCCCTTCCCCATGTATGTTAATGTTTGCTTTACTGGTTATAATTACTGAAAGAAATCCAGCTGAGATTAGATTTCAGTTATAATTAATGATGAATGTGTCAAAGTATTATGATGTTGTTTATCACACTGCTTGCAATGTAATTTAGTGCAATAATACCAAGACTTGCTATGTGACAGTTATTTAGCATTTAAGTCTTCTTAAGATGCTCTGCAGAGTATCCTGAATGTTAACTATGGAAAGATTATTTTATACAAAAGCAGCTTCAGGCAAAATATAGCGACAACTTGCTAGAGCCCAGCAAAAGTTCTTAAATCTTATGTCATCTACAAGCTGAAACATTATAATTAAATAATCTAGACATGTTGTAAAGCTAATGAGAAATCCAAAGGATAAAATTAAAAATTGACATTAATAGGGCAGCTTAACCATATGAGCAAAAAAACAGTCCTTGTTCTTTCTGGTACAATTTCTGAAGAAATATCTTTCTTTTTAATGTGTACATACACACAAAAGATCGAAACCTAAGATCCTGGGGGAAAAAAAATATTAATAACTTTGGATGCCATAGACAGACAGCTCAGGGTATTTGCAGGTAAGTATTAACTGTCCTAGTTTGGTGTGTTGGGGTTTGTTTTGTTAGTTTTTTTGTTGTTGTTTTTTTTTTCCCTCTCCTTGTAGCCACTAAATTAATTTTCTTTTCAGCTCAGACGCGGTCCTAAGAATTTTCTACTGTCAGGGGATCCCCATTGTGTACTTACTTGAATGCTTGCGAATCCTGTCACTAGCCTTGGGCCTTTTTTTTGCAATGAATGTGCAAGTTTACTCTGAGGAGCTGTGTCCCAGCACAGCACAGGGCTGCTGTACATGACCTCAGATTGAAAAGGGAAGCAGTAATTTTACATATATTGCTTGTGATGACTAGACAAAGGTAACTGATTGCTACATGTCTTTACCAGGAAAATATCAAGCATGGTGGGAAGCAAGAATATGTTCATTATTTTTGTAGTTAGCATAGCTAAAATGAAAAAGTTTTAATATTCAGTCCAAATCTAGATGCAAGGTCTAGTTTAAGAAAACCTGTACACATTTATAGAAAATCAGTTCACTTGGGGATGTTGTTTTCAAGTGGCAGCATGCTGAAAACTCACATAAAAGTTTCAGACTTCACAACGGAATTTGTTTATTTTGTTGTGATTTCTCACTGTGCCATACCATCCTGTGCACATATGATATGGCATATAAAATTTACTAACACGTTGTAATCCCATTCTCCTAAACTCAAACACACTTGGGGGACACAATTCTAGGCTCTGATTAAAAAGCATAGTTCTCCACAAATTCTTCTGAAAACAAACCTAATGCTAAAAGCAACTGCTGCCATTCTTGTAGAAAGAAATCTAAATCATTATTGCTTTAGTATAAACCTACAAATAAATATTACTAATACCTTGCTGAGATATGTGAACTGCAAAAAATCTAAAATTTCTTTTCCCTTGTAACCTATGAAAACAACTGTGTTTTCGTAATAAGCATATTCTCTAGTTTTTATGGTATCTAGCAACCTAGTGCTCTTTAGGCTATTTTCTGGCTAATACTTTATATATTTAGGGGAAGGGATATATCTGATAATACACTGTTAAGAACATTAAACCTAATGCAATTAAAAACATTCATTAATGTTTTTAAAGTTACATTTGTTATTGGAATTCAGCTCTGCAGGAAAGATGTTTAATACAACTTGACTAAAGCATATGTTCAATTAACCAACATAGCATCTATTAAAATTCTGGTGTTCAAACTCACTGGAGCCATTTCAAAGGCTCCTTTGAGAAAACCAGAATAAATTAGTGAGGTAAGTGGATGACTTTTGAGAGGCATAACGTTTGATATTGGCACATTCATCATCAAAACAAAACTTGGGAAATTTTAAGCTATGCAAAAAGAATCAGCATTTTTTACCATCTTTTGTTACCATAATAACAAACACCAATGATGAAACTGGCTGAAGATAACATTGACTATCCACAGAGATGGATATTGATTAACCAGAGAGATCCTAATAAAATTTGACTCTCAAGAAGCACTTGGCTTCAGGCCTGGAGAGTCTGGCTACTAATTTAAAGGAAAGCCCCAGAGCTTTTGAATTGTTCTAAAGACACTCCTGCTAGCAGCAGCAAGTTCTATGGACAAATTTATCAGGGACTGGCATCAGAATTTGTGACTCTTTCTCCCTTACTTCTTCCCTCTGCACATGGGAAGATGCCACCAAGAAGAGTGTGAAGGTAGGTTGAGAAACAGCACCATGCTACCTTATTCTGCTGGTAAAACCCGTGTCCACAGAGGGAGAGGGTGCCTGGGAAGTTTTCTGGAGAGACTGGCAGGGACACACATTGCTGGCTACCACCTTGAGATGTTCTTATGGAGTACTGGTGCCTACATCCAAGTTAACTGTCCTTTAGAACTTGCACTTTCCCGTGGTCTAACAGGTGCCATCTGCTATGCTGCCTTTACTTGCACTTTTTCTTCCAAAGGATTTAAGCTATTTTTTAATTTTAAAAAGGAACATTAAAAATGAAGGTTTTCATTAAAGGTATGGGAGTCATCTTGACTTCCCTACTTTTGGGCAGAAATGTGGCACTTAGGTCGGTTTCTGACCAAGTTAAATCGTGCAAGTCATCCACTGATGTGAAGAAAGGTGACTTGAGTAATTTCAGATTTCTTTCCTATATACCTGTGAGATGTAAGTCATCAATGTTTATCCTGATTAGAGTAAATTGTACACCTTCCAAACAATTGCTCACCAGCACCTGCTCAGGAACACATTCAACCATTCAGCTCTGTCAGTTACCTCACACCACTCTGCACAGTGGGTCAGCTCAGTGCTGCTAACCACAGTGAGCAGGTTAGAAATTACTACCTTGTGTCCTACCGTGGACATCTTTCCCATAAAGAGATGCTAATGAAATACAAGCAATGTACATTAATCTAAATGCTACTCCCAGTTTATCTTCATTTACGTTTTCCTCAGCCACTATTTAAAACCAAATCTTAGTGAAGCTCTGACTGACCTTTTTACATACACATAACAAAAAATAAATTCTACTCTCCTGCTTTACAAAGGTGAACTGGAGCTTAAGCAGACAAGAGCTGCAGTTCCAATTTTGAGATACTAAAATAGGAACTGCATTTGGGTTTTGTTTTCAAGTGCTGGGAGTCGCTACTGTTCTGCCAACTGACCAATGCTGCATTTCAGAGTTTAACAATGTACTAGTTTGAAAACTAACCAGTGGGAGACTCCAAGTCAGAACTAAAATTTAATAGGAAAACTAAAAATAAAGGCAGAAAACACTGGCTTAAACTGACAGGGTCAGGATACAACCTGACACCCTGTTGGGCAGGGTGGTGGTAGCAGTCCAATTAAATGGTGGCTGCAGTCCTCTTGAGGTGATAGATATGGCTCTGTCGAAGTGGTGATCCTGTAGAAGGGTCTGGCCTTCCTCTGAAGGTCCAGTGGTGGTTACGTAGCTCTTGTCCTCTGGGAATCCAGTAGGAAAGGCTGGCTGTGGTGTTCCAAACCTCTGAGTATATCCAGGTAGGAATGCTTGGTTCCTCCCCCTGGGCAGAGCATCTCACAGTGGGACGATGTAATTTTATGAGTCATGCAGTGAGGCTGGATGGCCCATTACCAGAAGATAACTCCAGAGGGAGTTATCAGGGATGTGTCATGAAGGAGATAGGGAACACTGCCCCACCTGCTTTAACAGCTTATGAAGATGGTGATAGAATACATACTTTTGGTTACACCTTACATTGTAATTTAAGACAAACAAGGGCATTAGTGTTAAACCCATAACAGTTTGGGGAAAATAAAAGCTGTGTCCACTTTCAAAATCTGTGTTAACCAGCAAAGATACATATCCTTAATTATAAAAAAAAATTTATGGAAATTGAAAAATAAAGATGATCCATATCTCTAAAATAACGATTTCCTTTAGTCACAAAATGATAGAATCATAAAGGTTGGAAAAGACCTCTAAGATATCAAGTCCAACTGCTAACCCAGCACTGCCATGTTGACCACTAAAACATACCCCCAAGTGTCACATCCACATGCCTTTTGAACACTACCAGGGTTGGGGATCCACCACTTCCCCTGGGCAGCCTATCTCAATGCCTGGCCAACATTTCAGTGAAGAAATTTTTCCCAATTATTAATCTAAACGTCCCCTGGAGCAACTTGAGGCCATTTTGTCTCATCCTGTCACTTGTTATCTGGGAGATCATGGGCTATTACTCCTTTGTGGAGTCACAGTACACTGGCAGATTGCAGACTGAATAACGAAGAGCAAGCAATCAGTATTATGTACATCTAAGACACAAAGCTGCACAGAGCGACTGTCTAAAAACAGAATGTCATCTGGAATAGGACAAGAATTCCCTAAAGTGAGTAGAGAAGTTAAAATATTTAGTCTCAGAGACTCTGAAAAGCACAAATTAACGACTGCTTAATATACACAAGGAATGTATAAAGTATCAAGGGACTATTTGAAGTCAACATGAAGAAGATACGAAATAAATGCATTATAAACAACAATAGCACCATACAGACTCTGCTGTATGTAGCCTCTTTTGTCAGCAAAACTGTACCATTTGAGAGGCATGTGACCAGGTAACATGGTCTTGCTAATACCATTTGAGTACTTTGAGTCAGAAGCAGCAGCAGCGGAGGACCACAGGGCATTTCTTGACATAAAACGAAAAATAAAAAATTCCTCTCTTTTCTAGTTGCTTGTCCTCTTTTTCTTTTCAGAAATGAATCCTTCCAAAGCAAGACAGTGTAGGTGCAGTTCTTGTGAACAGCAGGTGTGTACATACTTGCTCTCAGCAAACAAAGCAAGTTGGCACATCTTAGCTGTTCTACCTCCTCAGGTGTCTCGGTATATACTGATTAGCCTACGGCTAATATTTATGCTAAATAAGGGCATAATGTTAAGTAAGTCTCTGCACTGTTCCCTTGCAGAGACAATGGGTCCTCACTCAGCGTTCTGGAAGACCATGCTTCTCTGGAAAAGTATCCGCTATGTTTAGTCAATCCAGCAGCCATAAAACTCTCTCTTACTGCACAAGTACAAACTAACTATGCTTGCCCAGGTATAAATAATTTATATTTAAGGAAGTAGCATTTTGAGGAGCAAACAGTCTCTCTAACCTAATGAAGGGCAAACTCCACACACACACACACACACACACAAAATCTTGATCTAGGAGGTGTTTCAAAGTTGAACCACCTAAATTATCATTTTCTGGTGATAAAACTCTTCTTTCAAAGAAAATACATTATAAATGACAGAAAAATCCATGTTTACTTCCAACACAGTCAGCTGAAATCTCACTCTTCAACAATGAACACATTACAGCAAGAGGAGGTTAGAGATAAACTAAATTGAATATAGTGTAATTATATATAATTGTAATTGTAATGGTAATTATTTTTCTTAATTTGCGTCTTTATCAAATGGCTGAGGAAATATTTATAATGTAATTGTTATGCACACTGGCAGAATCATAATTCACACTGTAAATACAGAGCGTTCTCTGAAGCTTTTCTTAAGAGTCAAGTATAATCAGGGGATTGCAAAACAAAACCAGAAAAAACAATGGAGTGAAAACAGAATAATGAGTCAACAGTTACTTGGAATAATCTTACAAGGAAGATCATAAAAATGTAATTTATAAAAAATCTCTGCAAAACAGTCACACTTAGTCTGAATGTTGACATTTTCTACCCATGCAGGGTTTCTCTGCAAACAGGATTATTACTGATGCATCTCATATATGCTAAAGAGGTCTTATTCTCTTAGGATGCTGCTATAAGGCAATGCTGAAAGGGAGAAGACAAACTTTGAACTTTTCAGTCATAAAGAAATCCTCATTTTAAATGGTAATCAAATTGCCAGGATCAAAAGGATTCAAGATTTTATCACTCCATTGACTATATTTTTCCTGCATCAGGGAAGTAATTGAAATAAAAATATTGAGACAGAATGTTGGGAATAGTACAAGGTAACACTGTCTTCTCGGATCTGCCGAGAGACTGCAAGAAGACCCAGGAGGGACCTCAACTTCCAAACCTAATTGGGGCTGTAGATATGTACATCATTAAACAAATAAGGAAAACACGGCAGACATTATGCCTCACTGATTTTAGTTGCCTGAGGTTGCAGAACCAAGTTCATCTTCGAATGTAAGATGCTTTCTAAAAATCTAAGTATATGGAAATTAAAGAAACAAAAACCATAGATCTAAATACTACTGCTAACTCTTTTTTCTTCCTTTTAGGATTAGGATTTATTCAATAGTATCTTATAAAGGAGATTATCTTTCTTTTACTGTGCAATTTAGCTTAAGTCATGCAAGGAGTGTTTAAAAGGATTTTTTTTCCTTTTTTTCCTGCAAACTGAAACAGATGCCAAAGATATTTTCCCCCATGGAAATCTGAAAAATGGTACTGTCATTGCTTTATTTTTTTTCTGCAGATCAGTAATGCATATAGCAATTATATCACCATGGGATGTCAAATCACTGTGGTATATGAAGCCATAGAGTCTCTGTTGCAATAGATAACTATATGTTCCAGTACAAATGAAATTATACTGTTCTTTCCTTCAAGTTTAAGAATCAGGTTTCATCCCCTCCAATAAGGCTGCCCCCTAGAAATTAAACATTGTTAGAATTCTGGTTTTGAACTAGGGAGAAATGGACAAGAAGAAGAGGACAAGTGTCTGAACCTCTGTGTATTTTCAGTGGAGCACCAGCAAACACTGCCTGATTCAATGGTGTCTAAAGCTTGTAATACAAGTTTTCAGATTTCCCAGCTGTAGCAGTTGGTCCCATAAATAAGGTTACTCCAACTCACGAGCCTTGCCTCACTTGCATTTTAGACATGGTGACTACAACAACTCCCACGTGCTTGGAGTCTCAGGGGCAAGAATTTGGCTGAACACTTCTTAGCACAGCACTGTGCACTACCTGGACCACAGAAGCAGGCTTCAAACCTGCTCCTCTGCTTGAGAAAAGGAAAGAGATGTCTTCAATCTTTAGGTTTTGCCCTCTTCCCTAAACCAAAACTTTGTATTAGAGGATTTTTCATGTATTTAGCTTTAGAATAGAAACTGAACAGACACAAAACAATCTTCTATTAATGTTTAAATAATTTTGTATTAATGCTTAAAAAAACAGCAGTGTATGCCTGGAAAGTTAGCAGTTTGAAATGAAGTGATTAATCAGCTATTATTACAGACATAGTTAGGATTCACATTATTTATTCTCAGGGCAGCATCACTCAAAGACTTTTTGGATCAGAAAGAGCCCTAAAAGCATCGAGCCGCTACCAGTTTACAGAGTTGATATGTTGATGTTTTCTTTAACATCAAGTTCTTCTGACATTTTCAAACCTTTATTCTATAGCTATAAACAACAGGCACCTCAGCACAGCCCAGAGAATAGATGAGTAGGAGACTTGGCTTCTGCTTTTACCTCCTGTACAGTTAAGCCTACAGACATGTAATGCTGACAGCAAGGTCGGGCAAATCATCCAGCAAGATTAGAAATAGTTAGGAAGAGGCTATTGTAGCTATTGCTCACCCTCTGATGGTGCACCCTGATCCGTCTTGTTTGTCAGGTCACTGCCTCAGGCACTGTTTGGCCAGACAGAATTCAAAGGCAAAGGATGTAAGTTAAGGCTTACGCACAGAACCATGTGGAATTGAGAAATTAACCTTTCAAACGACACGGGGTCCCACTCCTCTGTTACTCAGTATTAGCTACAGTCTTGGCTCTCTGGTAGTCTTGGAAGAAGAATGAGTTCTGAATGTAAGACGGAGGGAGAAATATTTGTCGTGCAATATGCTGCATTTATCCCTATGGGTCAGACATTCTTTGGCCAGCAGTTCCATGAAACACTCAGTGGCATACTCTCCTTGTTTGCGTGTAGTTTTCCTTTCCATATATGTCATTTGCACCTGGAAAGTGAGTTGACAGTGCAACTTGCAGGCATAAATATAGTGAATGAGCATTATTCTTCCTCCACCCCCTTCAGGACATCCACACAAAAGCAAGGTTCACAGACTTGTCAAGTATTTTCACATCTTTTGATAGGCCACTATAGATTAAAAAAGTATCTGAATGAACCTCACATGATATTTAATGATGGTTGGGCTTTCCTTTTTAAATTCTTTGTGTACCTGAAGAAAAAAATAATTCAGAAATGTTAAATTAATGGATTATTAATTGTTAGCTTGGGAAAGCAGCAGAAATAACAAAATTTTACTTAAATAAGATGTTCTGCTGAGAATTCTTATGGTAGTACAAATTTTTAACATTCCTGCAGCCATTTAAACAGCTGAAGGTAGATCTCCTTGGTTGTTATTACCGCTTCATTAACTACAAAAAGGTTTCAAGATTCACATTCTCACCTTTAGATCATAATTTAAATAAACCAGGCTAGGATAAGAAATCTTTCTTTATCTTTAACTCACAATTCTGATTGCCAAGCATTTGTGTTCATCAGACAGGAAAGGAGATTAAATGAGAACTTATCCCATACCCTGCCTGGGATAAGTACGTGTAAATTTATATTTTCTTGCACAGGGAAAACTGAAATAAACCCTATATTTGCTACACTTTAACCACAGTTATACACTAAGTTTGTTTGTCAAAATCTGAATTTCTGAAAACTTCATATAGTTGATCTTAAAAGGTGCACGTCCACTAAGGTGTGCATGGTATCACATTAAGGATTCGGTGACAATGTGAATAGCATGCAGGTATTAGAGAAATTTTTAGGGAACACAAAATTAATATATCTACATTCCTATGCATAGTTCAGATAATGAAGACTGTAGGTGTGTTTATGCTGTGGACATTAATCTTCATGTACTTTATTCCATAATAGAAGGATTTACAGAAAATATTTAGGATATCTGCTACAAACTGGCACACGAACAATTTCGGAGACTATTCTCCTTTACCAAGAGAAGAATAGTACAATTTGATTAGCATGTTTTATAGAAGCTGAACACATTCACATGTCTTCACACATGGCTTCTTGGCTGAACGTAAAATTTTATAACAGTTTCATTTATAGTGTTTACCTGTGCTCTGCTGTGGACTTACATAAGCAACACAAGATAAAGAATACAAACAAGAAAATTATGAAGGAACTCAGCCTTCTTGAAAATGCAATCATGTTGTTAAGCTAAAACTGGCTTCATTATATCTTATTGTCTAAAACATTTTGCATGCCATGTCCCTCGTCAAGCTTTGCTTAGCAGCACCACAGCACTTAGTCCTCACTAAAATTTAAAACTGCACCTTGCACTTCTGTGTATAAAACTCCTTGTAAACACCACCAGTTGGTATCAGAGCACAGGAAGAGTTAGTTACAGCTGCATGAAGTTGTTACATATAGAATGTACATTTACATGCAGTCAAAGTTTGGAGGGAGGAATTCTTCTGTGGTTGTCTACTGGTGAGTCTACTATGGTTTCTTCGTTATGTACGCCCTTATACAGATACACATACATATATATATTTTTTTTTTTCATATACATAAAATGACAAATTGTTCATAAAAATCAACTAAAGTGCACGGTCCTGCTTATTTTTCTTCTAATTTAATCATCACATTAAATGCCAAGAGTGCAATTCTTATGAACAGTTAGAGAGGTGTTTTTTCTGTTCATCACCAATTCTGCAGCAACCTGCCTATGAAAATCATCTAGAAATGTCTAGATAGAGAACCAATGAGATTTATGTATTTTTTAAAAATCTATTCACTTGATTAAAATGGATTAAATTTGGCATAAGGAACAAAATCAAAGGTCTCTGGTTGAATCCAACAGGAGATGAATTTGGGTCAACAGGCCACTACACAGCAGCTCTGTCACTCTCCTCCCAGAGAGCTTACGCTATTCACATTTACTGTGTCATTTTTTCAAATGCCTGCAAAAGTTCTTCCTGGGGTTTTAGCACAACAGAGTACAACCTCTCTGAGGCTACATGTACTGTCCTAGCAAAGAGGCATACTAAAGTATCTGATGTGTAAAACCTCATTTTGAAAGATTTCTGTCACACAGAGACGCAATTTGAACTATACTAGAAAAATACTATAAATGTTTATCATTAAAATGTTTATCGAGGACTTGGTGTCCACACCAAGTGAAGGATGGGTTGTGCAGGGCTCCATTTTAGGCCCTGTGCTCTTCGATATCTTCATAAATGACTTGGATGAAGGACTGGAAGGGATTCTGAGCAAGTTCATAGACAACACAAAATTGGAAGGAGCTGTTGACTCCCATGGAGGCAGGAAGACCCTTCAGAGAGATCTCAACAAATTAGAGGACGGGGCAATCACCAACTGTATGAAGTTCAAAAATCCAGGGAAGTGCTGGAATCTGCACCTGACATGGGCAACCCTGGATGTACAGACAGACTGGGGAAGGAGATGCTGGAAAGCAGTGCCATGGAAAGGGACCTGGGAGTCCTGTCCAGTGGAAAGTTGACCATGAGTCAGCAGTGCCCTGGCAGTCAGGAGGGCCAAGTGTGTCCTGGGGGGCATCAGGCACAGCATCGCTAGCCGAGCAAGGGAGGGGATTGTCCTGCTCTGCTCTGGACTGGGGCAGCCTCACACTGAATTCTACAGTTTTGAGCACAAAAATATAAAAAAAGATACCAAGCTACTAGAGAGTGTCCAAAGGAGAGCAACAAAGATGGTGAAGGGCTTGGAGGGGAAGCCACAGTAGGAATGGCTGAGGTCACTGGTCTGTTCAGCCTGGAGGAGACCTCATTGCAGTTACAGCTTCCTCATGAGGGGAAGAGGAGGGGCAGGCACTGATCTCCTCTCTGTGGTGACCAGTGACAGGACCCCAGGGAATGGCCTGAAGTTGTGTCAGGGAAGGTTTAGATTGGATATCAGGAAAAGGTTTTCACCCAGAGGGTGGTTGTGCACCAAGGCTCCCTGGGGAGTGGTCACAGCACCAAGCCTGCCTGAGTTCAAGAAGCCTTTGGACAATGCTCTCAAGCCCATGGTGCGACACGGCCAGGAGATGGACTCAATGATTCTTGTAGGTCCCTTTCAACTCAGCATATTCTGTGATTCTGTGACTCTGTGATTTCTTATATATATACACATGCTTTTCTGAATTTGATAAAAGCTCATGCAAGGTTAATCTTTTATCTTTCTTAAGATAAAAGTCAAAATATCTAGGGCTAACAATGACTCCGGCTATTTATTTTGAAACTATCCTTCTAAACTAACCCCTCATGATAAAGTACAGAAGAATGTATGTACAGAAAACCCAAGACCTAAATATGATATGACATGAACAACACCCTTCTTTAATACTGATGAAAACTTCAAAGCAGTTGCCTTCATTCATATACTGACAGCAGAAAAATTTTAAAAAAAAAGAAAAATTAAAAAAAAATATATACTCTCTTTTCTTGGAAGGGTTAACTGGGTTCCTGTTACTTGGCATCAATTTATTGATTTGCTTAAGAGCACAGACTTTGTCAAATCTTTCATTAACAAAATCATCACACCATTTTCCCCACTTAAACTGGCCATATATTTGCGTAGCTAACTTAAGATCAATCAAGACACTTCTAATATAAAGCCAAAATGAGTGATAAGAAGAGTTAGATTCATACTAACCACTTTTTAGCAGTGGATGTTATGGAGAAAATCCATGCAATCTATATTGCTGAACTTAAGACTGTTGGCATCAGCAACAATAAAAAAAAAGGGGCCACTTCAGAGTACAACCTGAAAATATAATGGCAAAATATCTGCCATAAAGTATGAAATAGGAGATACTATCATTTCAGCATAAATACTTTCCGTGCTGTAGCTCTAAAACTTTTTATCATTAAATTCACCAAAAATAAAGCTATTACAATCATTTGACACAGTTATTAAGCCATAGCAGATGTTACTTGATAATATAAATGCCTAGATATTAAAAAAGTAGATTATAATAATGCTAGAGAATCCCTCTGAATTTTTTAATTGAACATGAACAGACACAAATGTGACAGCCAAGTGTTTAATCAAATCTGCGTATTTCCATTTTTGGAAACCGTTGCTTATATGTGAAACTTAAGAAAGACTGTAAAACCCCTTTTTCTCAAGAGCATCAATATTTTCCTTTTTCTTCTAAATTAAATCTGTTTGAGAAGCCTGTGGATGTTTCTTCCACGGGTTCCCAAGAGCACAACTGCCAGATGCACTCTTGCATATATTTGACTAGTGAAAAGATGAAAAAAAAGAGCCTAGACCAAACCCGTGCTTGTACTTGTAATCTTCAAATACTAGGTTGAGTGGTGTCATCTAAACATGAAAACTACTCTGTTTCTATACATCTCTTTTTTACCACTAGGAAGGCAGTGAACACTAAACTTTTTTGAAAAGTAGCTCCCTGTAGCTTAGGTTTAAATAAAATACAAAATAATACGGGTATCAAATAAGAAGCCACATAATCTGAGTCACTAAATTTAAGATAGTTCTTTAGGTCTTCTGCTATAAACAGACAAACCTTTATGGTTTCTCTCTTTGAGCTTTCTCTCTTGCATTTTGATGTCATTTAGACTGGAAAAAACATATCCTTTTCTTAATTGATAGGACATCTCTGATGATGCTGAAAAGAGTAAGTCTGATAAGAACACCATTCCAAAAAGATTTTAGAAGTGAGAATCTGAGTGGAAGGAAGTCACCAGACTAGAAAAAAATTCAGTGAAGATGAAGATCTCTTTCAAAAGATCAAATCTGTGATTGCCACATGATATGCCACATGGAGGTGTCTCAGTCTCCTTTGCTGGAGCCTTTACAGTGAGTTCATGGATCTCAAGGGATCCATGCACAGCATGCTGAAACCCACTGACTTTTAGTCCGTTCTTGCTGAAATGGGCAAGTAAAAGTAAGCAAGAATGATTAACATCAATTCATGACATTACAGTGTATTAGTACATTATAGTAGAGGAGATGTTTTGTTATTTGTGGTCAGGCAGTTTCTATTAGAGGAGTATACTTTTTCATTGTATAATGATTATTTCCATTAAGGACAAAATGTTGAAGGAAACTACCTAGTCCCATCCCATTTTGGAATAACTAAATTTGGATGGCATTCAGTCAGTGCTTTTAATTGCCAGGCACTCTACCATGCCTTCCTCAGCTCCCTGTCCCCAAAAAAGAACAAACTAAATGCACACAAGTAGTATAGGGACGGGAACTGCTGTGAGAAGGGAGAATATAAATATTTCCTGAAAGTTTTGCTTCCAAAAGGATCCATACAGAAATACACCAATGCAATTAGCATAAACTTACTCAACTTGAACTACAAGCTGACATCTCTGCTAAAGCTCGAGGAGTTTCTGAATGAGAGACTGACTGAAATACATATGCTTCAGTCCTTTTCTGAACTGGAGAACAGATTCCCCTCCCCACAATTTTCACTGCTGTGCATTACTCTTTTTAAAACCCAACACAGTACTAAGTCTAAGAGTTGTTTCAATAGGAAAGATTTCAACAGAAAAATGACAAAACTGTTGAAACCAAGAAGGTTCAAAATGCAGGGTTTGTGCAGCCAGACAACCTTGCTCCCAGAGTGCGTGTCTCTGGAGAGGAACCCCTGGCACGTCATAGAGCTGCGATTGCAAAGGCACCAGTTCATCATCAGGGCTAGCAAATGGACTGGTGTGGGGCTCACAGTCTTGGTTACTTTGCTCTATCTGGACACTGAGAGGGCCATGTGGGATTCAGCTCTCATCCACATATGTGAAATTAAACTACATCTTCACAGCTGTGAGCATGCATGCCAATGAGTCTTGAATCCACATGTGGACCTGGGTGTCCTATTCTGCAGTGCAAAGTCCAACCAGCTGGCAGAAGGACTGGGTGGCATGGCAGCCACACGCAGCAGGATCCTGCAGTTTGGGCTCATTTACACAGCAAAACAAAAAATCTGCGGAACTCACAGATTACAATGTCTGCTTTGAAGTCCAGGATGGCAATGTCCATGCAGAAGACGTGCCAGAAGCTTTGGTACGTGCTGAAGGGAATGGCCCTGATCCAGATCATATGACAGCTTCCAACAGGCCAACACTACTTATTTGGGGGTCACAGACACATGAGGAGACAGAGACATTGAGCCATATTTCTTCCATTTCCCCATCTGCTCCTAACATCCCAAGCCCTCTCCACCCTGCCTGAAGAAGCCCGCCTCATCTGGATGGGTCAGCTCCCAGGGCAGATTTGCCTCTCCACATGCAGAGCTGCCACCCTCACAGCAGCAACCTCACATCACCATATCTGGCTTGGGGCTGGCACTCTTACAGACGCATTGTTTCAACTTTTCCTCCATTTTTGCCATCTCCATTCTGCTTTTTCTTATTTCTATTAGCTCACGACTTTCTCCTGTTTACATTATCTAATGCTTAAAAAAAATTGCGAAATGGAAACTATAAACACCTTGTCACAGTCATTTCCTGCCCTGATGACCTTCCTCCTTAAGAAGGAGCATGTAAACAACACACACACACACAAAACCCCCCACCCTCCCTTCCCCATCCTCCTCAAAAGGTTAGAGAAAGCAGTAATGGCTTTCCTGGGGAAGGAGGGAAGATTTGAAAAGGATTCCTTCCTGTTTGGGAGGTTCTGAAGAGGTACAGGGACATGCTCTGTACAGGACCAGACCTGTGGGCAGCACATGATGCTGCCCAGACTTGGTGCTTTCTGCACATCTCGGGCTGTACCATGTAAACTGAGATTGAACTCGCTCCAAAGAAGCCAATAAAGTTTCAGCAGGCAACTCAGAACAATTTCAGCATCGCTTTGGAAAGTATTTAAACACACATACACATGCCAGAGGATTAAGAGCACATAAAAACTAGGTTAAAATAATGTTAAATATCTAAATTGACCCCCTGATAGTAGTTACAGCTCTTCCATATGTCTGCCTTAGCTCATGCTTTTGTGTCTGAGACTTTAGGAGTCAAAGATAGAACATTATACTAATTATATACTATACCATGGAGTATTTAATGCAATTCCTGTTACTAAGAACTGCCTGAGGTAAAAAGAGAGAGCAAAAGCTTTAAGTCCTGCACTTTGAAGTAAATCAATCCCTTAACATTAATTGAATAGGACTTGTATATTGTAAATACCATCTGGGTCGAAAAGTCAGTCTGATCCTTTTACATCCAGTATCATAACATTTTAAGTACACACTACACATGGTGAAGCAAAAAAATGCGAGTTTTATGCCAAACAAGTTACCATTATTTTTCCTCATAAATAAAACAGGTTAATCAATCACAAATGTAAAATCTACAAAGCATAATTAAAAATGTGCCATAAATTTATCAGCAGAAAACCACTTCTGTTAAGTCACAATAGCTGGTGCTAGAAATTCACAAAGCCTTTTAGAGAAGTCTTAAGGAAAATGTTTGATTCTAAATTTGAGCCCAAGAACTCCATAGGGTAAAACTATGTTATGTCACCTTGTTAGCCATAATGACGGCAATGATACATCCTGGTTCAAGCAAAATTTTTACTGTATTTGATCAAAGGCAAAATCAAATCCTGGTATAAACCAGAATTCCCTTCTTTCTTGCTATCAACTCAAAACACTTTATATTTTAAGAAAAATGCATTTTACAGTGAGTTCCACATCTTTCTTTTTAAAAAATGAATGTGCTGTAGCTCTCTAGCAGTTTATAAGGTTTATTCCATAAATCAGTAATTTCGTTCCATTCATATAGGGGGATGGAGTTTCCCAACAATACAGATTGGTGCTTGATGTGATTTATGTGTGCCTCTCTGTGGTAGGCATGTGGCTACACTGGGCCCATGATTTCTACTGGCTTTCAATGACACTTGCAAAACAAAAGAGGAAATATGGTTACTTGGATCAGCCGACATCCAAGTGAATCCATGGTACAGTTAAAAAATTCTTCATATTTCCGGTTTTTATTGATTTCATTTTGCTGAACATTTCCAAAAAGCGTGCACGATCCACTACCCCCCCTTCCTGAGGAAAACACCTCCTTCTGTATTTATTTCCATACTGTAAGATTGCATCCTAGCACCAATACTCCAGGAGTGTGCAAATGAATAGAGGTGGGGCTGGCTGCGTAACAGAAGCCACCTCTGCCAACTGTCTTGCCTCTTCAAAGTTTTACCTATATTATTGCTTCTCTTTTGGTGACTACCCACTAATCCAAGTTAACAAACATATTTTTAAGTGTCTGGTTATGCTCTATAAGCTTTTATCAGGGACACTGCTTTCAGTTTATCCCAGATTCAGCAATTTAAGGTGAATCCCATGGTCAATCAAGATCAAAAGTGATCCCCTCAGGATACCATCTGGGTCACTGACGTACAATTTTCAGTTTATTCTGACTATGCTGGGGAATAAAACAACTTCAGTATTGAAAAAAAATCACCTGGAGGATTAGACTGCAAAATGACATACGAATGCCTTCTTAATGAAAGGACTTAAAATAAAAAAATAAGCAAAACTTTCCTTTGCATCAAATACTGAGGAATTTGGCTGGCTGCAGTGATGGCTGGCAGAAAAATACAGCAAATGTCAACTGCCACCTTGGATGTCCTGAGAGGTAACAAAACAGACTGCGTGAAGCTTGCCAGCAGATACCTACACTTCAGCAGAGAAGGAAAAGAGTAACTGCCTACTTGAATCTTCTTACAGTTACCCTTTTATTTTTCCACAGCTCTTATTTTGAAAAACAGTTGAAAAGTTGTAAGAATTAAGTTCTATCACTTAAATGAAAGTTCCAACAGTTAAATGACTTTGCCTTTCAGACATGGAGAACAGCTGAATGAGAGTCCTATGCAGTTCTTTTCAAGGACCTCTGACCTCTCATCCCTGCAGGACAGGGTGGCACTGGGGGCTGAGAGGAAGGAAGAGACTTGTTCACTGTCATGTTCCCTGTTCAGGCTTACGAGTCCATGTCAGTGGCTGCAACAGGTTTGTCAGGTGCAGAAGGCAGTCTCATGGTCCAAACACGCATCAGTAATGAAGGCTACTTCCTAAGTGTCTAATCTGAAATCCATCACTGCTATTTGAAAAGGTGCTTGTACATGAAATTTAGAGATTTGGAAATTCTGCCAAAAGTGGCCCCATTTGGAGATCTCTAAATGTCACAAAAATGCAGAAGCAGCATAGCAAAATGCTTAAACAAAATGTGTTTTTTGACAGGGTGATACTTAAGTCCACTTACGACATTAAAGTAATCATGGGCAGATGGCCAAAGTCCTTGTGTGTGGAGCCAATGACCATATCCCAGACAACGAGGTGAGTTTGCACATAAAGACTGTGCTCTTCCCAGCACAGTCCAGGCCCTAGGTGATTTCTTAGCACTGTGAAGAGCTTCTATGGAATAAGCCAGCACCTGTCACTGCATTCTTTCTTTCTAGGCTGACAGAAACAATCACACTAAAGAGATAGCTTCAAGCAGAAGATCAGCTTTATTTGCCAAAGGATTCTCAAGCTGCTGCACACCCCCCACCCAGCCTCAGGATTTTGTCTCAACTCCAGCTCCTGGGATCCTAGTTTTTATCCCTAGCTTTCTGCCTGTATTTTCCACTCCTTGCTTCCTTCCCCTGAGCACACACAAACCCAGAATGCATCTGAGGACCCAAACCATGTCAGTATACACTGCATAAGCATGTGCAGAGTTGTCCCAGAGATGTCTAGCCACAGCATCAAGCATAAAGAAACCTGCTTTGGCTAAGTGCAATGTACAATAGACTACAAAAGTGTGGGTGCTGCTTTGGGATTGTCAAATTATTCAAGCAGCAGAGGCAAGAGTCACTTAAACTTGTCAGGGGCAAAGTCATGCCACCTGGATTTCCAAAGGTTTTGAAAATGCATTTGGAAATGAACAACACACAACAGCTAATGCACTAGGTATCTCACACTGGTAGACTAAGATGCAGATACCCAATTTACAGATAACACAACAGCTCCTTTTCCCTTAGTCATAAATTCCAGGATGATCAGATTCTGAATAGCACTCCCAGATACAAAAGAAAAATAGGGCAGATGATGAATATTTTATTGCTGAATTCTTGCTATACATAATCATATTATTTTATTATCTCATGCTGTGCAGAAAAAAAAACATGGGAAATGAGGCTAGATTTGTGAATGATAATAGTAATTTGTCAAGCTGTTTGATACGAGGATGAAAATATAATAAACATGATTTTAAAAGTTGAGATAGGAAGATTGGCTACTGACATGAAATGGGAAAATGTGGAAGTGATTTAAAGATATTAAAGAAATGTAAAAGAGACTGCAGTACATTAATTTATATAGTAGGAACAACAAAATAAAGTACAAGAAACAGTAGCAAAAGCTGTATCTATGAAGAAAAATGGCAACCATTTTGACAGTCTTGGGAAGCAGAGATGGATAAACCATCTCTCGTTACATATTTCCACTTAAGTTTCACCTTGACTTAGAAAAAGGCATTTTCTTAGTACACTGCTCTTGGATTATGTGTGAATGGGGAATACCTTCTGCTAGTGGTACCCAGACACACATATTCAAATCCGCTTTTCCAACGACATTTGCTAGAGTTCAAGTTTCCTTATGAATTACCAGATGAAATGACATGTTTCAGTGTATTCAATACGAATACTAATCACACACTGTAAACAAGCTTTTTTTAAAAAAATAAAAATAAAACCTTTTGGAATCACAAAGACATGTCTGAAGAGACAATGCAGATGGAGCTGAGGAGAGGTGCACATAATCAATCACAGAAGCACAGAGGCTGGAAAGGACCTCTGGGAATCTCAAATCCAACCTCTGGCCTAAAGCATGCCCAGCTGGAGCAGGGTGCTCAGGGCCTTTGCCAGTTGGGTTTGGATACCTACAAGGCCAGAGGTACCTTACCGCAATTTGGCAGAGATAAAACCTGACTGGAGTTGCTGTTTTTGTGACAAATAATGACCCAGGTGTTCCAGCCACTAGCAAAGAAATGGAAATGTGGCCCACAGATTAGGTAATCGTATTAACTCCAGCCACGGTGACCTGGCATTTCATTTCAAGTGTAGTAGTTCCATTCCTAACTGCTCTGCCTGTATATTATTATTGGGAAAAACACTTTAAAAATATAATATAGCAAAACCAGCTAAAGCAAATAGCAAAAGCAGCTGAACCAAAAAAAAAAAAAAAAAAGTGATATAGCTTGAAGCACATTGATTGAGAATGTCAATGTAACATGTTGTTTTTACTTTTCAGGAAAGTTAGCCTCATTCCTGACCTGTCTTTGAAAAATTCAAGCCTCTCCAGGCAGAACTTTAAGTCTCTACAGTCCATGAGAGGTTACGGACTGCATCAGTAATGCTCTAAACATGAACTTTTAAATATTGGCTTTTCAAATAACAACCAAAGGATCAGATGAGGCCAAGTATAAATATTGACCTATGAACAATGACTTAGACTGTCTGCATGACACTTTGGTGTTTAACAGGAACTAGTATCCAGCTGTCAGTTTTGATTGTTTTAGTTTTAATCCCTCATACCAAGATTACACATTGTGTACCCAGCCTGACTTAGAAGTCAATTTCCTTTGTTTCTAACTCTGTAGCAGAACAAGGTTAAAGCAGGCCCTTCTTCTGACTCAGTAAAAAAAGCCCTTGAAACAGTGGGAGCCTCAGAAACCTGAAAGGTTTACAATTAGATAACCTCTGAAAACTCTTGAAAAAGATACCAGAAATACAGTACCCCTTCAGGTTCCCACATACCTTTCCCTTCTTAATTAAAGAAAATATAAAAGCAGAACTGAGATCTAAAACACATTTCAGATATTTTTATCTGCTATGCTATCTCAGGAGTCATGTATCAATCACCTCTAGAAAAGCTGCTTGGAAACTAGAGCCTGCCCAGGTGAAATTAAAGCAGGTTTTATCCTTGGCTTGCAGATGATGCAGGAGCACCCCGGGATCCCATGATTTCTATGCCCTGTCATCCTGAATTTCAGTGAGAGCTGCATTTCAAAGCCTTTTTGGTTTGAAAGATCAGAAACAGAGGTCCGAATAACAATGTTTCCCTGTTCTTTTTATTTCTATATTAAAAGATTACCTGGACATTCACAGTACTAACATCCAATTCAGAAATAATGCGTGGTTTTGTATGGCAAGAGGCAGGTGAATGTAGCCAGCCTCTGCATTTACCAGTCCAGAACCAGAACCCCCAGCAGCATTCAGAGCACACACCCAGAAGAGGTACAAAAGCATGAAGCATCATTTTGCACACAGTGAAAGGTCAGACATTCACATTATGGGAGATGCAGGACATCGTGCTTCTGAATACACATCCATAAATAATTGAAAGGAATGAAGGGTTTTTTTTACCGTTTCCCCTTTTCACCTCTAGCCTTTCCCAAGGTCTATAATTTTATATATATCTATATATCAATATGTATTTAATATTTGTTAGAATGCTATGGGATAAAGCCCTGGAAGGAAGAGTGACGCAAGAGAGCCGGTTAAGATTCAAGGGTCATCTATTCCAAGCCTAGGAATGATGCATCTCAACGAAGAGGAAGTCAGGCAAAAATGCCAGGAGGCCTGCATGGATAACAAGGAGCCTCTGGACAAACTGAAACACAGAAAGGAAGCCTACATGGGATGGAAGCAAAAGCAGGTAGCCTGGGAGGAACACAGAGAGGTTGTCTGAGCTGCTAGGTGTCAGGCTAGGAAAGGCAGAGCCCTGAGAGAATTAAATCTGGACAAGGACATCAAAGGCAACAGGAAAAACTGTACATTGGTAGTAAAAGGAAGACTAGGGAAAATGTGGGCTCTCTCCAGAAAGGAACAGGACACCTGGTTACCCAGGATATGGAGAAGGTGGAAGTACTGAATGACTTTTTTGCCTCTATCTTGACCAGCAAGTGCTCCAGTCACACTGCCCAAGTCACAGAATGAAAAGGCAAGCACTGGAAGAATGAAGAATGGACCACCGTAGGAAAAGAACAGGTTTGAGACCATCCAAGGAACCTGAAGGTGACCAAGTCCATGGGATCTGGTGAGATGCACCTGTGGGTCGTCAGGGAACTGGTGGATGAAGTGGCTAAGCCACTTTCCACTGTATTTGAGAAGTCATGGCAGTCAGGTGAAGTTCCCAATGCCTTGAACCCCCACTTTTAAAAAGGGAGCAAAGGAAGACCTGAAGAACTACACGTTGGTTAGTCTCACCTTGGTGCCCAGCCAGACCATGGAGCAATCACCTTGGAAATTGTGCTAAGGCACATGTTAAATAAGAAGGTGATTCCTGCCAGCCAACATGGTTTCACTAATGGCAAACCATGTCCGACATATTTGGTGACCTATTATGAGGGCACTACAGCATTGATGAATAAGGGAGGAGCAAGTGCCTGGACTTGTGGAAAGCACCTGACGCTGTTTTACACAATAACCTTGTTCCTAAACCAAACAGGCATGGCTTTGACAGATGGACCACTCAGTGGAATAGTGGATGGATTGGTTGGATGACAACATCCAAAGAGTTGCCACCAATGGCTCAATGCCCAAGTGGAGACCAGTGACAGGAGGCGTTCCTTAGGGGTTGATATTGGGACGGGTGCTGTTCAACATCTTTGGAAGCGATGTGGGCAGTGGGATTGAGTGCTCCCTCAGCAAGTTTGCCGATGTCACCAAGCTGTGTGGTGTGGTTGACACACTGGAGAGAAGGGATGCCATCCAGAGGGACCTTAGCAGGCTTGAGCGGTGGACCTGTGTGAACATCATAAATCTCAACAACACCAAGTAAAAGGTCCTGCACATGTGTCAGGCCAATCCCAAACATAAACACAGGCTGGGTGGAGAATGAACTGATGTCGCACTTGGACACGAAAAGAACCATGCAGACACTTTGTCAGGAGAGAAGCAAGAAAAGAGAGCGAGAGAGAGGTCAGAGACCCCGAGCTTTATTATATATGTTCTTAGAAACCACCGTGGATTGGAGGGAGAAATTACCACCTCTCAATCACACTGGTCAAAAGAAAAATCCATCAAACGTCTCCGCCTAAGAGAATAGAATGAAAAACAATAAAAGACAGTTAACAAAACATGGCTATGTTTACAGAAAGTGCATGAGAAACTGTCACAAGAAATGAAAACATCGAAGAACTGCAAACTCAAGGCAACATACTGACATCAGTCCTGGGGAGAAGGTCTTCGATGTGTTGATTGATGAGAAGCTCAACATGACGCAGCAATGAGTGTGCTGGAAACCCAGAAAGGCAACCATATCCTAGGATTCATCCAAAGCAGCGTGGCCAGCAGGTCGAGGGAGGTGGTTCTGCCCCTCTGCTCTGCCCTCATGAGACCTCACCTGGAGTGCTGCATCCAGCTCTGGGGCACCCAACATAGGAAGGAAATGGAACTGTTTGAATGAGTCCAGAAGAGGGTCATGAAAATGCTCAGAGGACTGGAGTACCTCCCTTACAAAGACAGCCTGTGAGAACTGGGGTTATTCAGCATGGAAAAGAGAAGGTTCAGGGGAGACCTTACAGAAGCCTCCCTGTACCTGAAGGAGGACTAAAAGAGAACTAGAGAGAGCCTTTTTAAAAGGGCATATATTGACAGGACAAGGGGAAATTCAAACTGAAAGGGTGCAGGTTTAGATTAGATATAAGGAACAATTTTTTTACTGTGAGTGTGGTGAGGCACTGGAAAAGGTTGCCCAGGGAATGCCCCATCCCTGCAAGTGTTCAACGCCAGGCTGGATGGGCCCCTGAGCAACCTGGTCTAGTGGAAGGTGTCTCGGCGCACAGCAGGGGGCTTGGACCTAGACGATCTTTAATGTCCCTTCCAACCCAAACTGTTCTATGATTCTGTGATGAAATGCTAATCTCTAGCATTTCCTTTGTGCAGATGTGAGACAGGAAGAAAGACCCTTTACAGCATTTATGTAAGTTGTTGCTGACATGAAGGAGAGAGGCAGAGAGACCAAGCATCACTAAGAGTGGCACTTCACTGTGTTCAAGGACTGGTGAAGCTTACCTTATTGCCCTGCATTTTCTTACGTGTTTGACTTCCTTTAGGTGTCCTCTCTTTTCTGTAGGAGAGCTTCAGAGCTTCTTCAGAACCTCAGTCAAGGAATAAGAGCACCGCAAATATTTGTTGTAGGTAATGTATCTTACTGAACTCTGTATTCTGATGAAGCTTCTCTTGAGGGTAAAGTGTTACTCCTTTCCAGTGAAATACATAGACCTAACTTTGCAATTCACTGAGGGATGTTACACTGTGTGATCAAACACTGGCTGCTTTGAGTACAGAGTTTCAAAAATAAATAAAGTTTCCACTGAGGAACCTTAAATACAAATTAAAAAAATGCATGGATTGACCTTTATGTCACTGAATGAAGCCTTATCTTTTTAGCAGTTTTGGCAAACTAGATCAGGAAAGGAAAGCAGATATTTCAGATGATGTTCTTTAGATAGGAAAAAAGAATAATAAGACAAACTGAGTTAGATGTGAAATACCTATCCAACTGCATAAAAAGCACACACATCACAGCCCAGTGCATACGTCAAGCCTGAGACATTTATCTGATGCAAACAGTATCAGCAAAAAATCCTGTTTTGTTAAACAAAGCCTTACCTTTCTGCTATGGATTTCCTTGGGAAATAAAAGTCCTCTCCTGCAAGGTAGGCAGCTGCAGTTCCACCTCCAAAATAGGTCTTCCTCAAGAGGGGAGCAATACGGTTGTTTACCAATAAAGCTCCTAAACCAGTTGGGAATCCAAAGATTTTATAGAATGAGATGGGGATAAAGTCAGCTTGGTGAACTCCCAGGTCCAATGGAGAACTGCTCACGTACGAAGCTGCATCGAGTAGAACAAACCACTTCCCTGGTATTTTGATGGGGCAGAGTTTTCCAGATTTTATGTTCTGTATCCATGAAAGGGGATATTTGGTACCAGAAAAATTGCTCTGAGCTGGGTAAGAGAATAGATGAGGTGTTGTGCAGTTTTGTTCTTCAGCTGGTAACCTGCTTTTTGCTAACAAAATTTCCTTTGGTTTTATTGGAACAGACAAGACATTCATTGAAGCAGTTATGCCCCTCATACCCACCACAGATGTGTGGCTGTCAGTTAGGTAACAAAATCGACTGCTGGGTTGCTTTGTGCCTTCAGGTATCCAAGGGAATGATTCTGCTATCAGTTTAAGTGCAGCTGTGCATCCAGATGTGAAAATGATGGTGTAATCCTCAGCAGTAGTGTGAAAGTGTTGCAATATTCTGAAAAATGAAAAAAGAAAAATATACATTTATTTTCTGACTTCTCTCTTTTATTGCTGTGTGATGTATTTCAGTTTTCCTCACCATAAGTTCTACTCCGACACCAGCTATGAATAGAAGTAGACAAGTTTTGCCAAACAGTACAATAAACTTCAACAAGGGATCCTGAATCATTTTGTCCACAAGAGACTTTTCATTGTTGCAGTGAACGTGCCTGTGTTCTTAAGGACAGAAGCCAATTTGCCTGGCTCCAAATAGAGTGGCCAGTCTGGTCCCTCAGTGGGATCAGAATCAAGCCTGCATATAATTAAAATTACACTGTCCTTGAGAGAGACCAGTTTTATTTACAAACTATTAGTGTTTTCAGTTTACAAAATATTTAGAGCGGACAGAGTATGTTTCAGTTAAGATAATCTACTTAAATAGTGAGCATCCAAATTAAGGGTCACAGTATTCAACAGGGAAACCTTAGAAAACAGCTTTGCTCCTTGGTTATGTTATAAACAATAGAAACAGAAGGCAGCAAGAAGCAACGCACATTTCCATGGGCCTTAAGCACATAAGGCTGTAATCTCTGCACTCCACAAAGGTAGCCCAAACCAGAAGCAATCTAACGCTTTCCAACGAGCCAAACTACAAAAAGCAAACTGGTCTCTGGAGGCATTCTTTGATGTCTTGAGAGCACCTTGCTGGCTCTAAACTACCTTTCGTGAACACCATCTAACACAGCTTGTGGTACCATACTAGGCTGTGCAGCTATTACAGTTTTGCAGTGTGCAAGATGAGTCTTTTCAGAGGCTGAGGAACAGCTTCAATTCAGTCACCTTTCCTACCTTTTTCACCTGATGGACTTTCTCTGAATTAACTTTATAAAACTCCTACTAATATAAACAGAAAATGTAACAAACATCTGAGAGACATCAGCTTCAGAGAATGGAGCACAGCAAACAAAATTGAACCAGAGCATACATGTTGCTCAGAAATGCTCTCCAAGCAGCTGGCATTCTGATCTGTGGAATTCCAAGATACAGACCAGCTATTGGAGAGTCTACGAATTCTGGTTTCCAATATGTATCATTAAAAGTTTGCATGTTTTATATACCAGGATATTCCCCTGCTAGAAGAGGAAGAAACCGAAGATACAGGTGCATTTAAATATAAGTTGCACAAAAGATTATGTGACAAATTCAAGTTAAAAATCATGAAACATAGGACAGTGCTGAAATTCCTTAAAATGTTATTCGTCCTGTCTGAAATACAAATGCTACAGGCAAAGGGTTTTAGAGCTATGTGGTGGGTGCAGCAGTCAAATGCTGAACACTGGAATAAAAACAATTGCAATGGCTTTGATGATTTGCACTAAAAAAATACCCTAAAAAGGTCCACTGAAATGATATCATGAATATTTTTCTCAGTTGAAGAAAACTCTTATGGTAGTGGGAAGTACAGGATGCAAGAGATGGATTCATAGGCCCAAATGAGACTTGACTTTCTTCAGAACTTAAATTTTTGAAAACATGCAAATGGTAGGTATTTTATGTCTTTTGGAAATAAAGAAAGAATGGCAACTTTTTTGAAGAAGCAGGTCATGGACTTAGGCTTTAAACATTCTGAGAAACCATTTGAAAGAATTCATAAGAATCTTTCTGAAATAGACCTGCCAAGGGATAGTTGCTGCAAGCATTCACAGCCCTGCACATAATTTTTAAAGACCATGTTCATAGAACCCAACTTTTTCCATTAGAGTTTAGAAAACCTGTTAGCGCTGAAGATGGAACAATCACAGACGTTTTTGTATCAGGTATTGAGCTGACAGCCTGCCTCATCCATCGCTGTGACCTGGTCTCCTCTGGTCACTGAATCATTCCCATTTCCCCTGCACAGAGCTGTGCAGCCTTTCCCTCCATCACCTGCTTTACAGCTTAGAGCACGTGTACGTGTCATGTAGGACTCCTCAGTGAAGGAACCTGACACCCTCAACCCAGCTGGCTGCAGGGTTACCACTCAGAACCATGCCGTCAATTTCAGTCCTGATATCATTCTGCCTTTATTCTTCTTTCCATGCATTTACCTAGATATAGAAAAGGTGGAAAGCAGAAAAAGCAAAAGTCCTAATTTCTTCTTCAGGGACAGAGAAGGAAAGCATTATACTTTTGTTTCTATGGGAAAGGAATGGTGGAAAGTAGATTAGAAAGGAGGCTGGGTCTTTGTGGTTATGGGCATAATTTTGTATGTATTATCTGATGTGGCTTATTTTGCATGCTCTACAGTCATATTGGATAGGTTTTGGAATCATCATACTGATATAAACAAAATTGCAAAAAGGTTGTGCAATTCCAAGAAAAATGAACAACAACAACAATAAAGTATCCAACTTGCTCTATTTTTACCTCTGTGAGCTGTAGACCAACTCATGTATCCATATGTATGTGCACACACAGAATACATTTTGAGCTAAAAAACTTGGTGATAGGAACAAATTCTTAACATGCAACATCTTTTCATAAGATTTAGCTGACAAGAGCAGCGACAAAAAGCAAGCTGAAGGCCATTATCAAGTCTGCCCCTCTTTTACTCTCTATAATTTCTCTGCTCTCTTCCCCGCTCAGCCTCTTTGTGCCACACAGGCCCAGTGTGAGGTGAGACACACCTGAGTAAAATGCTAAATTTTGTGTAAGAATAGCACCTGGAGTTCTCCACTGGAATTGTACTTGCTTACCACAGCACTTAATTTGACCAAAAGACACTGTTAAATGACTATAGCTGGAATGCAAAAATGGTGGAATGGGATTTAATAATGGGATGCTGTCATCCAACCGTGAATATCAGAGCCAGTGAGTATCTTTATTAAACATTTTTGGAATTTTACAAAACAATAAATACTATTTTGGATTGTTTAGGCTCACAAATAGTGACAGCTCTATGTTTAATTCATAAATGAGTGAGACAAAGCTCATTGGTATTTTAACTATTATTTAGTTTTAATTCATTCAAATTCAGAAATAGCTGAACAGTTCTGAAATAAAATCCCTGACACAACACTGATGTATTATCTATTCAGCTCAGTACCAGAAATTGACTTTCAGATGAAAAAAAATCAAGCTGTAGGGTTAACTTTTCAGAAGTCTCCAAATAAATTAGATGGGTTTTTTTTAAAAGCCATTTAAGTTCCTAGAGCTAGAGAAACAACCAAGTTATATTTCTAATTAACTTAGATAGGAAATAGATTCTTTTTAAAGTCAAATTAAGTACCTATTGCATTTTGAGTCTCCAAATGCCTTATAAAATTGCTATGACTCCAGTACTTGCAAAAGAGGTGGAATTTTAAAAGTCAGACTTACGTTTTGATTGAACTATTTCTAACCTCAAAAAGGAAAATAAATAAATAAAGCAAGAGCAACTGAATTCAGGGAATTTCCTTCTCCAGAATGACTTCTGATGTGCAGAGCAGAAAAGCAGCGAGCACCTCAGAATAAGGTTTATAAAATGAATACCACAAAATCCTGAACTAGAGCAGCACTGCCATGATAAAATCAGAGTATTCAGGGACAGAAAACTGCAATATATCTCAATGACTTCTGCAGCCCACAGTACTACATCCTCTGTTTTGACATGGATACTGGGAAGCGCTAGCTATTACACACAAAATTCCTAATGCTTTCTGTCTTTGTGCAAGACATACCCCATTACAGTGAAATGCAGTACACCTTTATTACACTCCAGGAAGATTTATAGCCATATATAAGGTCGCCGTTGGCAGCAGGACTAAAGACTTGCAGTAGAAAACTGATAACTTGATCTACTACAGCTCACAGCTGCAAAGAGCAGTGGCATTTTATAGTATTACAAATTCCCACTTTTCAAAGGACTCTTCGGAAGAAAGGACTAAGAGGGTAATTGTTTCATTAAACATATAGATACAACTGTGCCTCCCCTTACAAGCTGGCAGAAAGGCTGAGGAACTTAACCCAGTCCATTGCTGTCAGGCTGGCAAGGCAGGGAGGAAGCTGCAAGCTCCATCTTTGCAGGACATTGAAGATCCACTATGAGCGGCCACCTCTTCTCCTCATCCTCTCAACGTCCCCAGGAGCACAGATCGCGACATACATAGATCATGAAACCTGTCCAGAGAGAAGGCAGTGAAAATGCCCCCACTTGGCCACACTTCCTTGTGGGTGTTTGTATTCTGAGACCTCTCTGTTAGCTGGTGTTTAATCATTTTTAAAAGTTGTCAGGAGAGTTTTGTATCTTTACAACAACAGCTGAGCCAAAACGCCTTTGTACTTCAAAGCAAACACTGGCAAAGAAAGTCAATTTTCAACCCAACCAAGCCCGCTGTCTCATTTTATACACTTAATACACACAAAATTAGCAATGAGCTTTATACTTAAATATTTCTATAATCAAGTAATATATTTAGAGGGAATAGTCACATTATCTAACTTATCCAATCCAAAAGCCTGAATTAATAGCTTAATTAGAACTATCACTCACAGTGCCACTGGCAGCTCTGCAGAAGGTTAAGGCTACTATTTGTTCAGCTACCTTAGGGACACTGTGACACTCAAAGTTAGATGAGAGAGATGCTCTCCAAAGCTGCTGCCTGGCTGCCATTCTCTTATGCAAGAAGCCCCTTGTTCCTCCTTGCCATCAGCTCTGTGTAGCTCTCAGCAGAAAATCAGTAGCAAACAAATTTATTCCCATGCTACACCATTTCCATTACAGCCTCCCAAAATTCAGCTGATTGACATGGCTTTTCTTCCATGCTGCTAGGTTTAAAATACTTCTAAAATATGTTTTACATCAATTTCTCTCTATTCAAATCTACCTTTTGAAAACAGCTAGTAAAAAGCTGAAAAGCAACTTATATTGCTAGATTTGCTTCCCTCCATACTTTAATTCCAGTTGGTGCAAACATTTCTATCTCTAGTTGGCAAGATCAAAATGTGTTCAAGGACTTAGTGGTTTACATGTTTTATATTTGTAGTCACATTTTTATTTAGATTGTATATGAGTTTTCATAAATATCATCAGTACAATGATTCTCTAGTCAGTAGCTGATAAAAAACCCTTATAAAAATTTAAGCATTCCCATTGTAACAGGAGATTCAGATTTGAAGACAGAATATAGTTACCTATTCAACAGTGCAAGTTTAGGTTGCACTTCATAAAGGAATCTTTTCAGCTGCACATTTACATCTAAAAATATTTTATATTTTAACATTTTTTCAGTGTCATGGCAGCCAGATTCACAAATCCAGTTTAGACTTGTATTAAAAGATGATGACCTTGGGCCTTAGAAGTATCATCAGAGTGTTTTCTGCTCTACAGAAACTGAAAAGATGTGACATGCTGTTGTTTAATGAACAGGTTTTGTAAGAATAAAATTAATAAATTACTTCTGAGACAGAAAATATATATATTTTTTTAATTTAAATTCCTTAACTGGCATTTTAATCCTTTCTGCACACAAGTGTATGTGGGAAGTACAGACAGTGGCTACATCTACGTTTCTGGGTAAGGGTGTTTTAACATTCCCCATTTATTAATTAAGAGTCAGCTCCAGCGATCAAAGCAGCCAATGGAAAAAATCCCACCAACTTTAGTGAGCATTCCTAAGGTCTTGTAAACTGCTGTGGCTGTTACAGAGCAGGACCCATGCCTGCTTTCCGGCTTAACTTCAGGTGCAGTAGCTGTTCCGTACATGTTTTTCTCTCTACGTACACAGAGAAAAAAGGAAAAGAAGATGTGGCTATCCTCATTCAAGCCAGCACAGAAGGATACTGTAGAAAAGCATATACTTCTTAACACACAGCCCAAATTTTCTTTAATTTCTCTTGCTGACAGAAGTGACAACTTACATCTATATCCATGAGGGGAATGTTCCAGTTCACAAACTAAAAAGACAGGCCTTCTGGGAAGGAAATATCTTATATCTTATTTCATAAAGACAAGGTCTATTCAATCCAGTATGTCACAGCCTCAAGTTATATTCTCATTGTCAATTCCCAATTCAAACAAAAGCAAACTAAAATCTATAAATGCTTTAAAGAATCGAATATACTCAAGCAGGAAAAAAATTACCTAATCTGTCTCCCTTCAGCAAAACATTAACTTAATGAAAAAAGCCCTGGTAAAGGTTTAGGTTTGGGGAGTTTTGTTTGATTATTCATTGTTGTTGCTGTTATTTTGTTTGTTTTTTTTTCTTACAGCAATGCTTTCATCAGAAATCTAAATCATATCACCTCTGCAACCTGTGCAGCTAATCCAGTGGAGATCCACCAAATTAGAAGGATTTGCCCATGGATTAATACTAGCGTGAGGAAGAGCATTGGGATAAATAATCCTTTATAGTTTTCTCTCAAATTTTCCTGTCAGTCCCCTTTTCTGTTTCAGTTTCCTTTCTCATGCTGACAATGTACAAATTTAAAGTTTTCAGAGCACACGCTAACCTTGAAATAGCTGCACACTGCCTTGTTTATCCTCACTACTTACATACACATTCTTTTCTGACCATATTACTTGAAAGGCACTCATTCTGAACCCAGCTTCTTCCCATTACTGCTTGCACGAGAGTTATTAGGATCTCTTACCCATTGACATGGCTGTTGTTTATTTGCTCCCTGGAGACAAAATAAAGTATTAGACGGAATGTCCCTCGTAAGTTCCACTTGGCACAGGCAGGTGATGGAAAAGTCCCCCCCTTGCTATTTGAAAGCACTACTTTCTTAGGCGTTCATACTCAGCCATCCGAATTGAAGCATTACAATCCCTTACATTTATTCCCCTCTCCAGTTCACTGGAAACACACAGTGGAAATACCTATTTGCTTGCAAAGGGTCATAGTCGGTCCTCACCAAACAGATCCTCTCTCCAGCTCCACAAAGCTGGCAGCTCAGCAGAATGCCTGGAGTTTCCCTTGTGCAACAGCTTCAGAAGAGCAGGAGCTCTTTAATGGCCACAAAACATCTTCCTGCAGAAAAAGGTGCTTTGATGAACAAAGCCTATGAGAAGCACACATCCTGACTGAGAGGTGTTGACCCTCATTACTCATTGCAAAGTGCACATCCAGAAGGTGTTCAGTGTCACGCCTGGCACACTGACAGAGAAAACTACAAATAAGGGTGGTATTATGGCTCCGCATGTAATCAAAAGAGCAAAACAGTCAGGACTCATAAAATCCACAAAATCCGATACTACAAGCGACCTGTTGGTACAGTTTGTTCTAACACGCAACTATAACTCCTCTCACTGACAGAAGTCTCTAACTCCTGTAACTTCCTAGATGTGGCAGAAACCCCTGGGTAACTCTTTTCTTTGAAATTAAATGTTGTTTTTCTGTGTAGAGAGGGAAGATCAATAGCTACATGATTTTAAAACCACTTTGTGGATATTTTTTCTGAGTAAGATCAGCCAGATCTGTTTACTTCAGTACTTGAACAAGTGCCAAAGATTTGTAAAAACACCCATGAAACCTAGTATTTTCATTAATTACGACACAAATCACTCTGAAAATTTATACCACAGGTTCTTTGAAGGAAAAATCACCACCTAGTACTCGAGTAACCAGGAAAGAAATGGAAAAAATAAGCCATATTTTAGGGAACCATTTAAGGAGGACTAGCCATAAACATCAAACGGCTCATGAGAAATCCGTTCCAAACTGTATTTGCACAAACTAATTGCCAAATTGAAAAACTACACATTAATGTGAATCAGTTTTTAAATCATTCATGTCTTAGAATTCAAGCTGTTTCTGTAGCAAATCTTAGGAGTCGCTAGGAGGAAGCAAAGTTAAAAACAAACATAGGAAGATTTTGTGCATGGACTAGCATATCACCTCAGTTGGTGTCTAGACAACTCCAGCATGAGATGTTTTCAATACAGTATTTTCCTCCTAAGTTACACCAAACACCTAAAGTCACTGTATTTTCCTCTTACCTAGCACAGACCATAAGTTTTATATTTAGGCATGCCATGAACAGAAACAAAGAACACAAGATTTGCTTCAATGGTGAACACTCGAGACAGCACAACACCAGCCAGAGGTGTCATTTCTACCATGAGTCTGTGCAATATCCTATTCACAGGCTACAGGAACAAATTAAAGGGTGTGCATATGGAAATTCATATCACTGTAAGACATCTACACTGTGGAAACCAGAGCACATCGCTTTAGAGCCACCCAAAGACCACAGGCTCTGCATCAAAAAGATCATCTGACCTAATCTAGAGGCCTGCTTCAGGCTAAGGTGTCTCCCCCTGGACATGTCCAAATCCTTCCACTGCATGCCAAAGGCATCTAAATGCCTTGTGCACCATACACAGCTACACTTATCCAGCTTAACCTCAGCATCTTTGGAGCGCAATCATCCCTCTTCCCAATCTTACTTAGGAAGTCCTGATCTCTGACCTTTCCAGGTGTTCTGAGCTCCTGCTGGGGAGACTCAGTGTTGCAGTGTCGAATTAATACTGCTAATGCCACTGCCATGAAGCCTGCCTACCCTCTACAGAGATATTTGCTGGTAACCGGTCAGAAGTTACTACATTTTGTTTTCTGCTTCTTGGAAATAATCATAGAAATAGGAAATAATCAACTGGAGCATAACACTTGGCTATTTTCAGCAACATAACAAATATAAATTTGTAAAGGTTTTTTCAGAAAAAAAAATACCACTTAGGTGTTCTGATGGTTCCACACTCTCAAGGTTTTACAGAGGCTAACCTTTTAAGTAACATCAGATAAGAAGTTAAATATTCTTTAGGGTGCTAACTTTATCAGCTAGCCTTTTTTTAACCTTAAATAACATACCATTGCTTCCAATCTTTTTAAAACATTATTCTTTGTTTAACTTTTATTTAGTGGAATTTGTTTCCAGTTTAGATTTGGCCTTTAAACTGTGTTCTTCTATGATATCTTCAGCCATGGTGGTTTGTTTTTCTTTTGTAGGGGTTTTGTAGTCATTTAAAAAACTACAGCAACTTTTTCCTAAAACAGTGTGTCACTTACCCCAGACACTCTGACTCTGAACAATCTCTTTTCCCTGTAGGTGCCAGAGAACAAACACGGGACGACGAGTCCGTAACCTGTTTATAAAATGGATTTGCTGTCAAGTAAGCTTGACTTATTTGCACGTTGCCTGGTATTTTAGATTGTAAGGCATGAGTAATGAAGCATTGCTGCAAAAGCATAACCCAGCGGCTCTCACACTCTCCAGCAACAGCTGGGCTTATTCTGTGGTGCGTGAGTCAAGCACAGACATACACTCACTGAGTCTTCCACTACTTATTTACTCTTTTTGGGGTGGTATTGCCTGGGACTAAGGCAGGTTTGAAAGGCAGAAGGAGACCAGGCGTATAGAGAAGCCTGTGCAACTCCCGTGTACCAGGGTTTCTCTACACCTACTCCAACCAAGTCCATCCCTGAGTCATCCTGAATGCCAGCGATCTAAGCGCAACAGCTGTGACAAGGTGTGTGGGTACCAAGCACTCCCACATGGCTAACAATCTCCTTCCACCATCTTCCTTCTGAAGTTTGAGGAGTCAGTCACTCTTGTGGTTATCAGAAAATTGATACACCAGAGTCTACAGCCTGTGAAGAGTAGAGCTGCCTACCTCCCTGGTAGGATGAGCCACTTGAAAGACATCTTCCCAATGCTGAGATCTATGTGATGGTTTCTACTCCAATTCCTGCTCTGAAACAAGGCCTTTATCCTAATCTTGAAAGATATCAACTACAAATATCAGTGTTCACACATCACACATGTATTGCCAACTCTTTAATATTAATATGTTTCTCTGGAAAAATTGCAAAATTCAAGGTGAAAGGAAACAAAGACAAAATGCTTTCATGTCAAAAGGAGTCAACTACATAAAATGGACCCACAGTAGTGATGAAGTACTCTGATCCCAAATGTCCAGAAGCTCAGAAACTGACGGTTTCCATTATAACCTTTTGGAACCACTCTACAACATATTGCCACAGTATGACTACAAAAAATCATCAGATCCCTTGCCGGAGCTTTCTTGCTCAAGAGGAAAAAAAGAATTATGAAGAAAGTATAATTTCTTGCAATTCATAAAAGGCCTGTACAGTGAGTTCACATTTACTTGAGAAATACTTAGGCCCAGAACTTCTGAGGTACTCAGGTGCTTAAGTGGGAATTACACAATTTTGTGAATCTGGGTCTCAGTTACCATGGTGACAGAGACTATAGCAAATGCTCATACATATATAGGCCTTATTTCATCAAGGGTAGCTTTTCAAGTACTGTGCTTTTGTCTGGAAATGACTTTAGATGAAGATGTTAATCTGAAATCACTTCAGTCTGCTTACAAAATACAGAGGGCTTACATAAATCTATTTATGCATTTCAACAGCATTTTACTTTCCAGGGCATAGGTATCCCAGCAAATCAGACAGATCCTCAACAGCAGTCTGTACTTCACCTTGCTGAGGGGAAAAGCCCCAAGAGAGAAGTCTGGAAGACAGCTGGCCACCGTTTATTTGCCATTTGTTTTTCATGTGATGTGATATCCCACTTCAGCAGTGTAGCTCTGATTCTGCTTTCTAGGAAGAGCATTGAAGCATTTTACACAAAACTGAAAAAACTTCCTTAAGGGCAGTGACAATAATATGAAGACCATAGCCAGTAAGTCTTGGGACATGAATTCCTGAAACCTGCAAGGTTCATACTTTGGTAAATAGTGATCACTTGTGAGTTAGAAATTACACAGCATCATGAATTCTTAGTGAAAACATCTTGGTAACCATAATTACACAAACACTCAGGAGTGAAAGGCTTTTCTGCTTGTTTGTTGAGCTGACCAAAGGATTCTTGGTCTTAGCGTGCCCTTGTTGCATGCTGTTCCCACTGAACCACATTCTTGTGTTGGCTCAAACAGCCCCAAGATTACCCAGGAACAATGAATGGATGTTTTTTTTCATATGGGAAGAATAATTTCTGCCTGTCAAGTTCCTCTTCATTCACCTTAAATCCTGACAATTGAGCTTCCAGTGCTCCTGGCAGTTGACAGAGGAACTGTTTGACACATGATGGATGCAACAAGGCATAAATGGCTGTTGAGGGATAGCCTTAAAACAAAGCTGGTTGCAATCTACAACATCAGGGAAAAAGGAACAATAAAAACCTTTTAAGGAGTTCACAAGTGACATTTTTAGAATTGTAAAATGAAAGCAGCTTATGGGAAACTTTAAATCCGTAGGATCACAAAACCGCCATATAAAAGCCATTGCTTTATTAATTGAACAGAAAATATGAATAAAACTCAAGAACCAGATGCTGCATATGTGAGAGAGCACTAAGAGAAATATTTTGTGACTTGCTGCAATCCTTCCCATCTTTTCTGAGGATCACTCTGCTCAAACCAAAGTGGACATGACAATTATAAACTGAAACTAATGCTGTTTAAAGTGTCCCATTAGCTAATCCTGATATAAATTAAAGATGCTATTGATTAGAAAATTCACCCCAGAAGGTGCATATGAAATAATCTTTCCCATTTGGAAACCTCAAGAAGTCAAAAGTGACTAGGAACATGTACTAATAACCACAATTTTGTGGTTGTTTCCTTCTACACTTCAATCTCATCTTACAGAGAAAATCTGAGTCAGAAAATGTAGTGGCTGCCCTGAATTTCTCTTTTTGTCACTATCTAGCTCCTAGGAGGTAGAAACCTGACCCAGGAAGCCAGGAAATCCAGATGTGAGAAGGTCAGTCCATATACAGAAATACACATCCATGTTGCCAGTATTCTGGGAAACATTCTGAATAGCAAATTCATCACTGCAACCTCAGTAGAGCCATTTACAACAAGGAGTAATACTTAGGAACCTATTTCTGGCCCTCTGAGTGTGCCACCCTGCATAGCAAAGCCCCCCAAAAAAGAAAAACAGGTCAGGGAAAGATTCTCAAAGTGAGCAGAGGACTACTGACATGCATAGGATATTGCCATGCACAACATGACACTCCATGCTCAGTTGAAACAAAATACTCAGCATCTTGTGGGAAAAGAACCACAGATCACACATCCAAAACAGTGATTAAGTTGTCTTTTTAAGTTTCTTTACAGAACAAAAGCAGAAAAACCACAACAACCCAGCATGGAAAAAAATTATCATGTTTGACTTCTTTGAAATGCTGTTTTAAATGGGATGATTAACAGTTTAGAACATTTGCATAATTTCTCTTTCCTATTCGAGGTATCAGTGACCTTAAAAAAACCCAAAGTAAAGTAACACGTTGCAGCTGACAACTGAAATCTGCACTGTAGCCTTTCACCACTTGAGTTGACACCATGTGTTGATCTAGAAAATCAGGAATACTCATTCTTTTTGAATACATGCAGATACACTGAAATTGCCTTATTCAAACTTGGGTAACTTCACAGTACTGTCCACGTTCATGCACTGGCAAAAAATTTGTTCCTCACTACATGATTTCCTAGTTTTGTTGTTTTTCAGGGAAGGGGTTAATTATTCTTCTTGTTTTCATTGCTAAATGTGTGGTCATTTTAGCAGAACTAATGGCTGTGACAACACTGATGCAATTCCTGTCAATGGATGCACGTGTAGGGGTACGTGTGTTGTTACATGCTCACAGTTGCATAAAAAGAAGACTTCTACCCTTGATCACATTTCAAGGTAAAACATGGTCTAGAATTTATTGCTACTGGGATACAAAAGTCCTGCAAGTGTATTCAAGCTAAAACAAAAGGCCGGGTACATTCATGTATTATCTTATATAGTGATGAAACCCTTTTGGGAAAAATGTAATTAAGTGAATAAATCTTTCACTAGACATAGACTTAACCTGTAACCCTCCTGCATTAGGGAATCTAGGCATTCTATAAATTCACCAAAAGTGGAAAGCTTTATTAATGGCTGGAAAACTTACATTCCAAAACAACTAGAAATTGCAACAGCCTCTGTGTTACCCTGCAGCATCACATTACAATAGGCTAGTTCTTGTGAAAGTGATCTCTTCCAGCAGGGGATGTGAGCAGTAAGATCTGGCGGAGTTTTAGAGACCTACTAAAGCTGTTCTCCACAGCCCTGGGCTCAAATTACACCAGGATCAAGTCACATTTCATATGCATGATGTAGGAGAACAGAATTCCAAGGTGTTTACTTTACTAAGTTTTTACAGTTAAAATCTACTCTCTTTCTGGTCTGCACTTTTAAACTCTACCTATCATACTTCCAACACCATTTTGGAAGATTTGTCACACCTTTGATGCTTTGATATTAGCTTTGGTAACATCTAATATCATGAGGAGCAGAAGGAAAAATGAATATATTTGATGAATATTTATTCAAAGTTCTAAGAACACTCATGGTGCATTTGTCTATGCCCTTTGTACATTGCTTTCTGCAAACATTCCAGCAAATGTAGAGCAAGTAGAAATTATTATAGAATGTTCTAGGAAGGTAAATACTGAGCTTGTAATTGCACACTAGAAATCTGATTCTAAGACCTATGTTCTAAAGGCCAAAGGCAGAAGCTTAACACACACGATGCATCTCATTAAAGGGTTCAAATTTTGAATTACAGGATCTCAAAATTAATTGCTGGCAAGCATTCCCTTCATCGAGGTTTTTAGCAAATTATTTGGTGAATAACAAACCACGCTGAAGAACAGTCTTATTTTTATGGACAATTTCCAGAATAAGTGGTGAGAAAATCCCAACACAGAATAAATAATTATGTTCTTTGCCCAGCTAACAGTCATCACCTCACTAGGAATTTGTCCAGAAAGAGAACCAAAAGGTAACTTTTTTTCAGAAGCCATATTTAAAGACAATTAAATCCCAGAAGGATGTGTGAAAGTCCATTGTACTGCAGTATATATTTTTAGCTATTACACTTCAGATTTCATTAAGTGTTTGCTCAATGTGACAGAGCAGCAGGACGTAAGTGCTCTGGTGTATCATTTCATACTTTTTAATCATCTGTCTAGACCATCTGGCTGCAACTCAAAACTGCATGTCCCTAAAACAAAGGTAGATGCATGAATTGTCAAGAGATGCCATCAAAGTAAGTTACCTATGAGTTTTAGCAGAAGTCAGAAACAGTAAGTGGTCTGCTATAAAAAGCAGAAGGGCTCATTCCAAATGTACCTTGCTTGTGATTCAAAGACAATTAAATGTGAAGGGTACAAGATACTTCATGTGTTGCTGCTCATTCACATTATAGTTCTACTGGGCTCTTTCTCATTATGCATAATTTTTTGATGAAGAAAAGGGCAAGAATTGCATAGATATTTTCAAACTTACAGCTCCAGGGTGTTGCACTTCCCAGGGAGCTCCTGAGGTTAAAAAGGTGTTTCTGCACACTATTATGAACTGGGTAATTTCTGTACTCTACTGAGACCGCCCTCTCAGCTGAAACAACCACTACCATTTCTACTGTACTCACCACCCATTTTGATTAGAGTTCTGGTTGTATCAAAGTGTCACATTGCTTGTAGTAATCCAGAAACATGATCTTTTCAGAAGAATATGGAAGATATAAATAAATATAAATATCTGTTGATATTTATTGACTCTTTATTGACTCTTGAGTTACTGATTCAAATACATGCAGGGGTGCAGTGCCACTGATACACCACCTTTGTACCATGCAAAGAACTGCAAAAAGCTCTCAGAATACACCTCTGAAGGCAGAACACCCACAATGGCTGGCAATAAAGCAGATTGTGCTGCAGTGTGTCAGTTTTCGTCTGACAGATGTTGGGCAGGTTCTCCGATTCCCTGCATAGAGCTACTGATTGATTTGTTTCTTTTCTTGAAGCAGGAAGGTTACTGCTTCCTCTGCTGCTGTCTTCCCCTCCTCCCTCCCATTTGGCAGCTATTACAGAAAACTCCTGCAGCAACAGCTATCACTTCAAATCCTGTCTATTTTTCACTGGAAGCAGCAGATGTACCCATAACACTTCCCTGAAGTTAGAAAGGGAGGGTTGACATGACATATCTGTACTACAAGTGCACTGCAGGTTTATTGGGTGCTTAAGCCTTGGTAAGGAGAGTATTTAAGCATGTCTTTAACTCTCAATGTTTACCCATTGTTTTCAATTTGTCTGCAATTACACACATGCCTAAAAACCTTCTTGAACGGAGACATTACACAGTAAATTTCTCATAATCATCCTTCTTCTTCAACCCCCGCAAATTATTCAAATGCCATAAATGTCATAACAATTTTATAAGCTGTTCAACAGTTCTTTATTAAATGTTGAGCCATACTGTCTATTTTTGTTTAACCACAGGGTCAAGCAGCAAAATGAAAGCAGACTGTCCTCTTACTGCTTGTAGGCTGGCAGAACAGGGAGAGATGTTGAGCAGCCTTGCAATGGTTTTTAGCATAGCCCTTTTTGATTCTTTTTCACTTGAGTGTCCTGTTCTGGAGGTCTCTAAGAAAGAGATTCTAGATAAAGAGAGCTACTTTGTTTATAATATTCCATCAAGCTGCAGTGCAGATGTCATAAAAGATCTCTGTGCCTACACATTTCTTTAAATGTAAGTTTCAAGGTTAATTTTTATCAAAATAACTCCACATACTAAATAATAATACTAGTAGTAATAACAGTAATAATAAGTACTACTAGTAGTAGTAATGAAATATTGCAATTAATATTTTTCATATTATTGCACTTTTAGTGCAAATTTCAGCAAATCTGGAACTGTTCCCATTGCCTTCATGCTTCACCTAACATGTGATGGTGAGATTAAAAGATAAGGACTGAGCTTAAAAAAAAAAAAAAAAAAAAAAATCCCCCAAACCATCTCCCAAAGCCTCAGATCCTCTTACCATGAACTGGTAGTACAGAGACACACTTGGTCATTGTTGTTGTTTAATTATTTGCATTCTTTTACTACACATGAAGCTCTGCTCACCCACAGGATGCCACTGTGAGAGATGCTGTATTCACACAGAACAAACTAAATTCCCCAAGGAACTTCAGGATGGCTCTGATTGCCTTCTGAAAGCTTGTGTGTGCTGCAGAATTGGCAAGGTTTACAGCACAGCCTTGAAAAACACTTTACAACCAGGCAGACTGCACAAAGCAAAATCAAACAGAAAATTTGTTTTGCTTAGATACACATTTGTGTGCATGCACAGACAAAGAAAAAACCCCTTTTTGCTAGAAAAAAAGACATGTAAATAAAAAGAAAATTACTCCAGAATAGTTGTAAAGCTTTAAAAGATCTTAAAAATTTTACAAAGGAACAGAGCTTCTATGTGCTCCCCAGACAAAGCTAACTGACTGTCGATTTAAGAGAAAGAAAAAAACCTTACAGTCTTGTGATATCTACTTTATTCAGTGCATAAGACTTCATATGGACATATGGAGACCATTTGTGACTTTATTGTCCTTATTGTTCTCATGAGGATTAAACTTATTGTGATTCTCAGATATTGCTCAGCCATATTACAAAGGAAGAAAAAAATATATATCTGCCACAAGGTTGCATTCCTTTACTATCAACAGAGGTACTGTTATTTTACTCTGAACAAGAAACCAAAGAGAAGTTTGCTTTTAAGTCACGATACATAAAAGGTTTAGGTAAACCTAGAAAGGTTTATATTTTGTACAATAACTCAATAAACATTTTTACTTATTATATTGAGTAACAACTGAACCATCAGGGAATTCAACAACTTAGGAGGTTTTTTTCGCCCCTTGATCTCTCTTTTCCCTTTGTGCTTCTGCAGAATACTTGGCGTCTGATGCTCAGAAACCAAGCACAAACATTGCAATGTTCTTGTACATTTCCTGGTGCTCTTGTGCAACCACTGCTCTTTGCAGCAATCAAGGCACACTGCACTTTGATCCTTTACTATTCTTGGAAGGTTACAGGCTGAGGCCCTTACACGAGCTAAACTCTTTGCCATTTCTCTGTATGGGTGGTAACATTTAGACATTTACGTGATTAAGTGTCATATCTCAGACATTAGAAACTGACACTCTTGGTAGCAATTCCACTAATTTTTTACCAAATAAAGACTGCTAAGATAAGAAAATGTTGATGAGTGTGAACATTTATTTCTCTAAAGCTTGTCCCAAACACATTACCAGCATTATTTAATTTCAATCATTTCTTTCAATAAAGTCTTTTGAAAAGAAATAAATAAACAAACAAACAAATAAAAATATCCCACTTTGAATCCTTCTGAGCTTTAGCTAAACTACATTTACACAACCTACTATAATGTCCCAAGGCATTCCTGTTTCCATCTGTCCACACGGACAAAATATCTAATGTAACACATTTCCCTTTGCATGCTCCTCTCTGCCTTTGACACCCTTCTCCCATTCCCTGTTAGATCAAATTCTACTGCAAGAAACAGTTTCTCCTTTTGTCACTTTGACCAACTCACTGCCCCCAAGCAGCTCTCCCCATCTCAACTGAACCAAAAAGGGAATTATGTTCTCCACTGCCAAGGTTTTGACTCTTGACTCTTGTGCCACAAACCTCACCAGTTATGCATTTTCCAACGGTCCCATTCCTGCTCTAGCAAAAGCTTGTAGCAAGTATCCACTAGCAGAATATCCATTTATGGGTATTTGATTACAATCCTCCCTTGTTGCATCACACCCCCACTACCGTCCAGAATAAATTTTCTTTCAACAAGTGAGGCACTTCCACTGTTACTTCTCATGTTGATCTCTCTTGTCTGCTGGGTCTACTATGCTCCCTTAAACATCTGGGCCCACCTGCAGTTCCTGCTCTTAAACCTAGGTAATAATTTTTTTAGGCGAGACACTACCTTCCCCAGACACTACCTAACACATCAAGTACAATAGCATGCATCAGGTATTTTATGCGCTATCAGAGCACAAAGAAAAGGAGATGTATGGTAAACATTTGTACCCTAAATGTTTGAATGCAATCCAAAATGCATACAAAACATGAAGACTTTGGATGCCTGATTTGGTAGCACTTCTGAAACTTAGGCTTAAGTAACACACCTCTAGCACCTACTAATGCTGATAACAGTTTATCACATTCAACTGTCTTTTAATCAATAACTGACTATATTTTAAACTGATTTTACTTTAGGTGATAGTTTTATTGAAATTATTCACCCAAGAAATCACATAGAGGATGTGTGAAAATGTAGATCTCCCCTCTTCACATTACTACATAAAGCCTACTTCCATCAGCAGTACAATCTGAAATGTTTCACAATCAGCATGATCCTAAAGGGGTACTTACTAGCATCCATAAAGAAAATAAAACATTTTTATGTGAAAGTTACCTGGAGACCTATTTTTTAAACCATGAAATTTAGCTACATCTCTGCTTTCAATGTCAGAAAGCAAGCGAATATACTAATGGGCACAGCCGGAAACGATTAAGATAAAATATTTTAAAAGAATTCAGCGTTAATAAAACAGGAGTAACTGACCAAAAAAATCACACACAGACACATAGAAAGGAAAAGGTTCACTAAAGAAGCTTCATTTAGAGATTACAGTATAGTGGTTTCAAGTGATGTATTATTTTCTTTGGAAGTAAAAAATTGTACTGCTAAAATGAAACATCCACAGGGAAAACGAAGCTTACTAATGATAAATTATTGTTATATAAAAGCAACCAAATTAAAAGAATACTCCGTTAAAAGATACACTTTTTTTTCTAATAAGACAAAAATACCATCAGAATAAGCATTCTGCAGTACAGAAAACCCTATCTCTTCCAAGAAGCCTCTGAAATGCTAAACTATTATTTCTAGACACCAGATGTAATTAGAGTACAACCACTTTAAGTGCAGTCTAAGCTGTATTAATCAATAATGCATCAACTCCGTGCTCAAAATAGCAGGTCACTGTCACTGGGGATTAGCAGGTATCACATCCGGGAAAATGTGAGCACAGAACATTTACAATTCACCAAATATATGGCAGACCAAAGTACACGGCCTTTACAGATTCCAGGACCAGCCATATCTAGTAGGAGAATAACGGAGCACTTTGCTGATGAGTGAGGCCAAGCAATTCTGCCAAGCGTAAGTAGTTAACCAGCTCCTGCCACAGGGGCTTGGTTAGCTCTATAAAGTTTTAGTAATTGAGTAACATTCCCTTTCAGAAAAAGATATATAACCACAAAAGGGAATATGGACCAGCAGGATGCCCTGACAGCCAAGAAGGCAAGCAGCATCCTGGGCTGGATTACTAGAAGCACAGCTCACCATTCTCCTCTATGAAGCAATCATCAGGAGCACTGCAGTTTCAGGCCTCCAGCACAGGAAAGACAATGATCAAGTGCAGGTAATTCACTGGACAGACATCAAAGTTGAGCACATGACCTGCAGGGTTTTAGCCTTTGAAAGTGAAGACTTCAGGGGGCTCTAACAGCACCCTTCCTTTACCTGTGAGGAGGTCATTAAGAAGACAGAGATAGGCTCTGCACAGTGGTGCAGCACAGTGGTTCAGCACGATGTGGGGCAAAAGATGTTAAATGAAATGAGAGAGGATCAAATTGGATAGAAGAAAATGCTTTTGCCCTATGGGGACAGCAAAGCAATGAAACTTTGCCAAGAAGTATTATACAGACTGGGGTTCTTGGAGGTTTACAAATGGGTGTGGCTTTCAAGAACTGCATGGCTTTCACCATTACACCTTCTCCTTATATTTCTAAGGTTCTCTACATTTAAAGCACAAGATGACTGATATCTTTGACTGTTTTCTTTTGCACTTTCCAGAAACAAGAAAGCCAGAAGTAGAGCAAAAACGCCTCCCAAAGTAGATACTGCTTTCGTCTTTGCAAGTGTGAAATGGGTTTGATATATGTCACACAACAAGAAAAATAAAAATAGTTAAGTCTTAAATAATTAAGAACTTGAAGTCTAGCTGCTAATTTCAACTGGATGTGCTTGTGGTTTTTTTTCAAAGATGACAGTGCAAACCACTTGTCTAAAAATATTTAGGTTACAAGAACATAAAACGAGTTAGAAATTAAAAACAACACCAAAAACCAAACACCCTCATGCCGTTCATCTTTCTGTTTGTGTAATTAAAAATAAAGCCTGCTAATAAAAAAAATCCATGTTCTGAACAGCAGCTGAACACATACCTAGTTTTAAATGTGGGTGTGCGTCCCACTGAAGTAGAGACTTGAGATTTTAATGGATGCTTATGTGTTAGGCCAGACAGTAACAGACAAATGGAATTATCTTCTGGAAAAGAGGCCTGACATTGTTTACCAGAAGGGAAGTTTAAGCTGGCTAAGAGCAGGATATTAAAATCTGTCCATGTCTGTGCGGGTCTTTCTGGCATCTACCACCGGAGCTATCTGCAAGTCCTACACAAGAAAAGACAAGGCAGCAAAAAGGTCAGTGGATCTAGCTTTCCAAACCAAAGCATTTAAAATCATAATTTACTTTTTGTTCACCTCTTTCCCTTCTGATGGCTTCAGCTCTGTCTGCCAAACATAAAATCCAAGATAAAGAGTTTTCTATGGCCTGAGGTTCATGTATGAGTATATTCCTCAGTCCTTCAGAGGAAATATTGTTTTGAACAAATAAAACAACAAAGAAAATATGCTACTAATCCATATTTTGTACAATAGCTCTTTAGTGTATTTTTTTTCTCAGTTTCCCAAATTTCTTTGTATCACCTTGGTGTATGAGTATTGTAAAAATTTGAATCCAAATACAAAATGTGTGGTAGCTTTTGCATGCGCAAGATGAGGAGGTCTGATAGCAAATGAATTTTTAAATACAGACCATTACAGATTTGCAGAAGCCAGAACTTGTCACTTTGTGTAGTTTGCAGGCAGATTAAAAGTTCACACCTAATCAGTCTCTCAATTGAAATACAATTTTTACAGTTTTTAACCATTTTTCAAGGAAAAAGTGGATGTTTTTACTGCACTTTGCATAGCTTTCTGTGAAACAGCTTAGCAGTAGGCATGATTGACTGAATTGGCTTGCTGCTGCTTAAACAAACTGAGAATGAACTTGGCTGATTTTAACTCCTAATACCACTCAAAAAAGTCCTGACTAATTACAGCTTTGCAAATGTAAAAAACACTCATGCAGAGTTCTAAAGACATTAAGTTGCAGTCTTAATGGCACTGATGGTTTATTGATTAGGCAAATATCTTACACAGAAAAATGTATTTGTATGTAGGAGAGAGTCCTACAAGAAATATTGTATGTTCTTTTAATATAAATAGGAGGGAAGCAGCCAAGAAAATAGCAAGCTAAATGAAGGAAAACTGTACAAGAGATGGCACACAAAAATCTTTTGTGTAAAAAATGCCCAGAGCAAACACCGCATATTATTAATCTCCAAGTCACCTCCAGTTTACAGACTGTTATATAATCACTAGAAAAAAAAAAACAACACTTTAATTAAGGAATCTACTTTTTATTTAAGGGATTCAACTAATGAAGTATTTACATGTGATTAAACATGTAATTTTTCAGACTCATAAATTTTACCTAAGCTCAGGACTGCTCTTGATGGAAATCATGCAGGTCCAGCAAGTTAAGCACAAGTTGTTGGAAATAAACCCCACTGAAAACAGCATTTGAGGGTGTGGCTTTGGTTTGCACAGGTAAGCAAGAGGCAGAGGGATTCTGCAAGCATCCTCATTATGAGGAAGATTTATGAAACAACCCCATTAGCACAGGGTAAGCTGTGTCTTCTGAGTTTCCAGAAGGTTTGACAGTTAGGAAGTCAAGGAAGAAGACAGTTTAGCTGTACATATTTTCACGTTTGGATCATACTATTTGCTTTTCATTAAGGAAAAAGTTTTTCAACACTTACAGAGACATCTTGACATTGTGATAAATTCCAAACCACTAAAAAAAAAGTCTCCCTCAATTTCACCTTGAGATGGAGTAGGATAAACCACTAAGTATTTAATGAAGGGCTTTGGCAGCTGGACTTGCTGGGAGATACAGAAATACACGATCTCACAGAAAAGTTCAGCACAGAGAGAGAACATTTCCTTCTTTGGCAACTTTGGCTGTGTAGTGGATAGCAAAGGTGTGTATTTATTTAAAAAGGTGTTGTTAATGCATCAAAAGTTTGTATAACAACAACATGGCCTGGAAACTAACATGTTAAAAGTTTAAAATCATGAGGCCTTATTCCACTGTTTTCTGCTGTGGCTTAACTATAATCAGGACCGCTATTTACCCATGTTTAACTAATTGGTAGTCCTATTCAGAAATGTCAGCAAGAAATATGATTACTTGAAAGGAATCACATTTGTATAACATTAAATCAAAAGCTAATTAATGTAGCAAATAACCACTGCATTTTTATTATAATCATGCAATCATTCTAAGTGTAATGGTTACAGCAACAGTAAATTTTATTACACAGATATATCTCTGTTTTGATAATGTTGTTAAAACATAACTATCTGGCTGGCTGTTTCATGTATTAGAATATGCAAAAGCCTAATATCATGTTCTTCCACCTGTTGGGGTTATGATATTCATTTGTTTGAGCTTTAAGATGCACCCCTGAAATTATCATGAGCATTAGCTGATAAAGAAAGAGAACAAGACATATTAATGGAAGACAGAGTAATGCAGTGCCACAGCATGCTCATGCATAATGCAAACAGTCATTTATTTCCCTCAAGTAATAATAAAAAGGTTCATAAAGATGCTAAGCTTTGCTATTGTGCCTGTAGAGCCCATTTTAGCACATATATATGTAGCCAAGAGGCCTGGAAAACTTCCAGAGCAACCAAACAGGCCAAAAAATTAAGAGTCCTAGAGAAAAATACCTTATCACGTATAGGCCATCTTCTCCAAAAGAAGAAGCGATGGACTTGTCTCCCTGTGGTACTGACCAGCACTGAGACCCATTGCACTCTCTGGTAAACCTCTTTCATTTGTCCAGAACATCAGTAATATCTAAACTCATGTCAAAACATCTCCATACCTCCAAGGTACTCAGAACCGTGGGCATCTATACATTACACTGTCCATATCCAGAGGGATACACCACTACTCACAGTGGTATTAGCACAATGGACTCCCAAGCCCCAAAGAAAATGCAAATCAAAATTTCAGTCTGCCCATGTGTAGGAGCCTAGAAGATAAGAGGGATAATGTGTATGTCTCAAACACCAGTGGCCGGATACTTGCGGTGCCAAGCAAGGACTATTGGTTATAACACAGTGTGAAAAAGAACAGGATGTGACTGGATAGGGAGACCAGATGGAGGTAGGGCTGCACTTCTCTAGGAAAAACATCCTTGTTCTGGATTCTGGAGACAAGCACAGCACAGTACAACGCAGGCGCAGGAATGAGGTTGAAAAGCGGACATGGACTGTTGACCAAAGGCTGACCCACTAGGGGGGGATCAAGATCACCAAAGACCCCCGAGGTCTTCCAACCCATTTCCAGAAAGGTGTAGAGGAATGGACATATCATTAGTGCATGATAGCTAATTTGCATAGAAAGCAAGACACTTGTCTCCAGTTGAATGTGAGCAACCAGAGCACTTGTGTGGAATTCCAGCCACATCCTGGGCAGTACTATTAATAGCATGGTGTCAAACCACGACACATGGACAGCAGCTCCAGTGGTTATCCTATTGCCCAGCATTTAAAAGATGTCAGGATTACTGTGTCTAGTTTTGTGTCTTCAGTCTTTGTAAACCGCATTGAGTTCAACAGTGGCCCACTAAAACGGCCAGGAAGTTGAGGCACGTGTCCTGTGAAGAAAGACTGAAAGACAGAGTTTTCTCAGCCTGGAGGAGGGAGGCTTCAGGAGATCTCATTACTGCCTTTATTAATTAAAGAGAGGGGAGTTATAGACAAAACAAAGCCAGACTCTTCTCAGACATCAACAGTACAGAATAAGAGGCAACAATCACAGATGCAACAGGAAAACTCTGATCAAACATGAAGAAGAAAGTCTTCCCCATGAAGATAGCCAATCACCACAACAGGTTTCTCAGAGAGGCTGTGTCATATCCATCCTCGGGGATAACTCAAAGCTCAACTGGATGCAGTCCTGAACAACCTAACCTAGCTTGGAAGGTAGCCCTGCTTGGTCACACAACCCACTCCAGGGGTCCCTTCCAAGCTGAATTATTGTACGACTCTGTATTCCCTAAGAGAAACTAGGCAAAATCATCATGAAATGCTGTAAGGAGGTGGGACATTGCTGCTCCTTTGTAGAAGAACAATTAAAACTGAACTGATGCTGGGGAGAAGAAGGCTGTGTCAAAAATTTGGATTCACACAACATTTTTTAAAAAATGGCAGGAGAAAAAATTCAAAGAGATGTTTGAGAATAAACAAGTTACAAAACCACTGTGGCCACAACAACAGAGTGCCTGCCAACCAACAACCTCTGACTAGAAAAAAACTAAGAGGACTCAAGAGCCAGAGGAATGGGGGAGGCTTACAGAAAATCAGCTCCTTCTATGGCAAGGGCTTTAGAAGTCAATGGGGTCAGTTTAAAATTGATCCATTGTCACTTTATGGGCAGCGAGTGAAAAGACTGCTGGGTGGATGTAATGTGATCACAGCCGCTCAGTCCCGTGAGCAGCGTGAGGCTGCACTCTGCCACGGCTGGGAGCAGCAGGCAGCCTCTTGCTGGAAGCCCTAGTAAGAGAAAATTGCCACTGTTATCCTCATGCTGCTGTTCAATTTGATGGGAATTTTTACTGAATAAATGACTGCAGGATCATAGCCTAAATTAAAACAGCATAAGCATAAAAAAAAAACATGCTTTAACTTCACAATCATATGGCTCCCACTGGTTTATAACCAACAGGAAATCTGTGTCAAAGGGCAAATTTGGCTCCCAACTTACTGTTGCGTTACCTAGTTGCTCTTATAAAAATGAGGAAACAAAGGAAAAAAGGAAAAAGACATATACAATCATGGATATATTTCCAATTCTGATTTGGAGATGACCTTTTATTCTGATAAATTTCTGGGCTCTCAAATATTGGAAACAATGTATTTATCACATGGAAACTGACTGATGTGTTGGCAACACCTTTTTAAAAAACCTCTGTGCCAGCCAAATGTCAAAGTCTGTTATTTCATGTTACATGGATTTATTCAATTCTCTTGCAAGTCAGTGCACAGCCTGACCACCTTAGGTAGAAACTGCAATAAGAAAGCCTGTGCAAGGAAGTAATCTTCATTACATAACTAGTCTAGTACCAAAGGTACAATAAGTTCATAAGTAACCTTCACAACACAAACATGCTGATATATCTCTAATGAGCATTCTACTATTATCCTCCTCTAGTGAGAATTCTAGGGAGTAAAGCACTTTCCTGCTGCTTTTCTTGTATGCAGCAAAAGGAGAAAACAATAAATGCTGGCACACACAACACTCCCTTTGAAGGCAGCTCAACGACATGCACAGTACTCAGGTGTGCTGAGCTTCCCTTGATAGATCTAGTAATCTAATTATTGGGAGCATTTCCTCTCATCCTACATGGAAATTTAAAAACTAGCTATCTGTTTTCTTGGGTGCTGTTTCAATATCAAAGAAGGTGACAGCTCTTGTCACACTTCTTTAGAAGTTGTTCTGACATTGGGAGTAGAGGGAAAAAGAAGAAATGAGAAATTTTGCTGTTCATTAGATTTTTTTTTTTGCCCCCTCTGGTGCCTCTGTTCCATCACTATCCTTGAGGGAAAACATCTGTTACCTAACCAAGAATCTTCCTTCCTTCTTAGATCTGTTTCCCTCTGAAATAGCCTTAATTTTGCTGCACTGGCATTTTAGATGTCCTTTATTCTTTCTCTCCTTTCAATATACTTAGGTTTTAACCTGCACAACTTTATTTTTCACCTTCATTCTAAAAAAATACAAAAAAAAGAGCCATGAAATGCCTTCTCAGGGGGAAGAGCTAAATTTTTTTTTTCCTAGTAAGCTGAAGGATTTCTATCAGCATCTAGAACGATTTCATACAAGATATGCATGTACACATGCTGCATGCAAGTTGTACACTTCTTGTTGCAAAAAGACCTCACTCAACCTTTTACCTGGGCATATATTCACAGATATTCTGCTCTGTTTTTTATCCCAAGCTTAAAATCTCCTCCATCAATAATCACAAAAGTTGAAATAAGGGACAAAACTGTAAGACTGTTTCTTTATCTCCAAATTATAGGGAAGATACATATGTGAACAAGCACCTTTGATAAGCAAAAACTTGGGACAAAAGATTGAAAAAACCAAACCCCAGCAACGATTTTGACTCTTATGATGAATTTTAGTTTCAAGCTACATTCGTATCAAGTCCTTCAAAGTTATTAAAAGTTGTTCCTCCCAATCAAAAATATTAATTTATTAATTATATTTTGCCACCAGCATTGATAGCTATCCTAGCCAAATCTAAAGGCTCAGTCATTTTGCTTCAAAGCTGTAAGGCTCTTATATTGTGTAATCAATTTGACTTGCTTGTAGATGATTAAATACTAGCAAGTGACGTAAACTAGACAAGATGTATTGATTTCAATTGGATAAAAACTCAGCCATGTTCTTTGTGATTGTTCAATATATAAAAACCTGTCACAAGGCCACCATCGTCTTGCAGCTTGAAAATTACAGTAAATGTTAAAATGAGGTCAAGGATGATATATGCATCAATCCTTCTCTCTTTAGAAAAAGACTGTAGTCCTATAAATAGTTCCAAGGCAACATGTAACTATTAAATGAGTAAGCATGGTGGCACGGACTTCAGCTCAAGTGCCAGATTCAAAAATCACGAACGTTCACAGCACTGACAAAAGGCAGTTTTTATTAACCCCCAAATTAATAAAAGATCTCCGTTTGTATTTGGGTTATTGTGAACAGTGAGTAAAGTGTCTTGGCAGTCATTGCAAGTCTATGTGGCAAAACTAACTCACTGGAAATTCCACCTGCAACTCTGAGCTCTTATTTAGAGCTCAGTAAAAATAATACAGAACTTTTCAACATCCAGTACTCCTATCACTGGCAATTAGACTTCAGTGCTCCACGAAGATGGAGACGTATCTGTTCCTTGCATAAAGAGATCACTGCACTGCTGTAAATATAAAAAAACTGTACATACACATAAAATGTAATCTCATTACATGGGCAAGTCTTAATGATAGCTCTTCAAATTTCAAAGGTATTTTATCTCCTTTGTTACTTATACAACGGATCACATGTATATTGGTTATGACTGAACATAGACTTCAAAATCACTATTCCCAAATACAGCAAAACTAAAAATTCTTTTGAGGAAATGGAAGTCCTGCGTCATTCTGAGAGGACATGTCCACATAGTGATTGAAAGATGTTTTCAATTCAAGTTGAGCTAACAGGTATCCTCCTCAGGTATCAAAAGACACTGACTACTTAGAGCTCCTGATGCAATAGGAAAAAATACTATTTTCATAACATGTAATTTGGACATGACATAAGATGTAAATTATAAAACCCACCTCATGTAAAGAGACCTTATTAGAAAACAGAAACATTTGAATGGATATGGGATACCTTCATTTGCAAAGATGACAACTTCTTACCTTTTTGCTCAAAGCTGCTAAAAGTCAAATTGTAGTGAAATTCAAACACTTCCCCCTTCCCAGCCCATATCTTCGTTCTGTCTTGAATGATTCCATTATGCTACCCAGAGAGGCACTTCCAGCAGTTTGTTAAAAATAAAACAAGAGAAAATCTTACTGATCATATCTGGTTAAGATGGAAAATGTTTCCTAAGAGTGCACTGTGACCTGTCACCTCCCACGCAAAGGGAAGAGCTATGGTACTCTTGGGATCTTAAATAATGCTTTCACGGTGCCATTTGATGCTGATATTTTTCCACTTATTCACTCTTCCATTAAAAAGCATGTCAGGTCAAGCCGAAAGTCTCACAGAGGTACATTGTTTAGAGAGAAAAGTTGCCATGACCTCCCAAGGCATTAAGAAAAACAACTTGTCATTTGCCACAGAACGCTACAGGACTTTCAGTCGTCACCAATTAATTCTTTTTCTTCTGTCAACAGCCATCCGCAGATAGCCTTACTAAATCCAGAAGCTTTCCTTAACTTTCAGCAACAGAGAGTATCTTTCCTGTTTTTGTTGATGGCCATATGAAAACAATATTAATTTCCAGCTGGATCCCTACAAATCTATGGGACCTGATTGGATTCATCCAAAAATCCTCAAAGAACTGGCTGATGTCACCACAAAGTTTCTCTCAATGATTTTTGAGTGGTCTTGGGAATCCAGACAGGTCCCAGCTGACTGAAAATCTTGCAAATGTTGTCCCCATTTTCAAGAAGGGCAAAATGGAAGACCCTGGAAACTACAGGCCTGTCGGTTGCACTTCAGTGCCTGGTAAATTTATGGGGAAGATTACTCTGGAACATATTGGAAAACATCAGTCATTGGTCACAGCCAGCATGGGTTCATGAGAGAAAGTTTTGCTTATCAAACCTGATTTCCTTTAATGGCAGGATAACCCACCTAGCTGATCAAGGGAAGCCAGTTGATGTAATCATTCTGGAATTCTGCAAAGCTTTTGATACCATCTCTCACAGTATCTGCCAGGACAAAATGACAGGACAGCACACATCTGAATAAATACATCACGCAATTCATGAGCAACTGGCCCATGGGTTGGGCTCAAAGGGTTATAGTGAATGGGGAGACATCAAACTGGCAACTTGTCACTAGTGGGGTTTCACAGAGCTCCCTCTTAGGCCCTGTGCTCTTCAACATCTTCATAAATGACTGGACACAGGACTGTAAGGGATACTGAGCGAGTCTGGAGATGGCACAACACTGGGAGGAGCTGTTGATTCCCTCCAAGGCAGGGAGGCCCTGCAGAGAGACCCCGACAAATCAGAGGGCTGCTCAATCACCAACTCTATGAAGTTCAACAAGGGAACGTGCCGGATTCGTCACCTGGGATGGAGACAACCCTGGATGTACAGACAGACTGTAGGGGAAGGAGATGCTGGAAAGCAGTGCCATGGAAAGGGACCTGG